>VZTI01003491.1:1396471-1453354 GCA_013397865.1 Struthidea cinerea
GGCGGCTGCGGGCGGGGCGGCGGTGCTCGGCGGGGCGCGGTGACTCACGGGCGGCAGCAGCCGCAGCGCCGGCCGGGCCGGGGGCTCTGCCCCGGGGTGGCTCACGGGCTGCTCTTGTGGACAGCGAGGAGTAAAACGTGAGTGCAAAAAGAAGTTTCCCTTACGGGCTGTCGTGGTGCTGCTGCCCTGTACGTGCAGTGCTAAAGTCCACCTGCCTCTGAGCTTCTCCAGGCTTTCAGAAGTCCCAGAGATTCTGTGATTAGGGACAGTAAATGCAAACATGAACGCACAATGAATTTAAAGATCTGCTGGAGCGTAGGACAGTGTGATATTAAGAGTCCTGAGAGACTTCAAACTGCTGGGAGAGGAGGCAGTTTAATCCTTTTTTATTGTTCTTAGTAATAGAGGAGCCATGTGTGTGCTTGGAAACATTGCGGTGATGGAACACGACAAAACCCCGTCCCTGCGTCCGGGGCCCACCCATAGCAAGGAAGTTGCTGGGGTGTGTGGTGGTGACATCCCAGAAGGAAGTCCGGGGCGATCTGGCGCTTGTTACTGAGCAGCTTCCACAACCCGTGTCTCGAAACCTGCGGCAGTGGGTGGAGTTGAGGAGTTGTGCAAAATGAACTTTCTACTTTTTCCCACTATTTTTTTCTCAAACTATTCGAAAAGCCTTTTGCAACATTCCATTGCGTTAATTTGCCCCACATCCCTTAATGCAACTAGCCCTTCTTTGCTTTCTCATGCGAGTAGATGAGGACATCTAAGTAGGGAATTTAAGATAAATATTGACTTAGCCTCCTTAATCTTCTGAGGTTCTAGCAGGGTGTGCTGAAAACATCTTGCACCTCACTGAGAGGGTTTACACTGTCACTCAGCACACACTGACATTACCTATTCAGTTTGCCACCTCTAACTTCTCCAGGGTACTGCTTTGCAGACAAGCTTCGTGCTTTTCTAAGGCTCTAAATCGAGACTGAAAGCTGATAAAGCTTTAAGAAGAGACGCCAAAAATGAGATGAGGAGGAGGAGGAAAAGCTCTTACTTTGGCAGCACTGTCATAATAAGAAAGAGCAGAAAAATTATTGTCTCTGTTAGTTTGTGGGATGGAACGACAGTGACATGCATTGGGAATTAAATTCTTGCACCAAATAGGTGAAGCAGAGAGATGTTGTGATGTTGAGGAAAAATCACTATTTGGGAAACACTAATTGGGAAAAGTGTTTAATACAAGATGTTATTTATTAAGTGGAAATTTTTGGAATAAATTAATATACAATACTTTTACATATACTACAATATATGCAGTTGATAGATACAGTTTTCCTACAGAGTTGATAGCGTGATAGTTAATGAAGCCTGTTTACCGATATCCTCGTTTCTGTTTTTATCTTTGGGTTCCTTTCAGTTTTTTGACTGTGTGTCTGCAGAACAGTTCAGGCAGTTAAATATTGATTCTCGTAAACTTTAAATGAATGGCCTGTAGCTGTAATTTCAAGCTGGTAAAATTTAAAAAGAGCCCCATTTGTTATTGCAGTCTCTTTAGCTCTTTATGTTTTGATGTAATGCAGAACATCAGATTGCACACACCTTGTCCAGTACAAGTGCTGTTGTGATTATTTCATTTCTTTCCACCATTACTGTTCAGTGTTCCTAGCTCTGCTGTTTGCCACTGGAATTCGATAGAACAAATACTGTGGCTCTAGCTCAGCTTCAGGAAGGGAAGGTTGGAGTGCTTGTGTGGGGCTGAGGAAAGCAGGTCTTGCTGGCCTCTTGCCTTGGTGCTCAGTGTGGTCTCTGCAGCTTGTTTCATGCTGTGTTTGGTGATGGGAATCGGTCTGCCCATGTGTCTTTTGGGGCCTTGGCTGGAGTTTCCACGCATGAAACTGGAGGTGGTACTTCAGTGGCCACACAAGGTTGTAGGATGTGCACTTGGTCATGACATACTGCAAGATATTCAGGTGTTGGTGGGCAGGTGTGTGAATGCACAGTGTGTTTGTGTGCTGTGTTTTTGACTAATAAATACACAGCTGTGGGGATAAATGAGCCGTTGTTGCTATTTTGCTGTTATTTTTTTCAGGATTACAGGATTCCAGCAGGGATTGTGTTCTAAAGAGCTGTATCCTTAATCATTGGCTTCTCAGCTCCGCTTTAAATGAGAACTACAGCTCTTCCTATGGCTGTGGTTAGCTGCTTTGCCTTTGGAGTCATGCTTATACAAATGCTGCATTTTGTAAAATTGAGGTGGGTCTTTCTGTATTTAAAGTGGTTAGTGCTTAGACAGACTCTAGCTGCCTGGGATGTCCTGGGATTGCTGCTTTGATAAGAATGTGTTAGAAATCCGGACAGCAGGCTATGTGCGAAAGAGAAAAGGGTGTAGCAGTGTAGGCAGCTTTTCAAACTAAGTGAAGCATATGGTAATGTATTCTTTGGACCTTTGGACAAGCATTCTTATTACACATAATTTCGTTTCCCAAAGGCTGCAGTTCATTTTGCTACAGTCCCAGATTTGTAATTCTGCAGTTATTTTGCATGTGGTAAAACCTAAAGGTTGCCAGCTCTTTTGCTTCCTCTTCACTTGCACGTTTTAACTCCTGCAGCTCGTGTTGAAAGAAGTGCCGTGCTTGCACTGCTCTCCATGAGGAACATCTCCCCTCACCATATCTCAGTGGAGAATACATTTGTTAACACAGAAACAAGGCTTTCATTTGCTGGAGGTTTGGTTTTTTTTTTTTTTATTCATAAACCTTCTAAGCCAGGAAACATTGAAGGGACTGGATTTAATTTTTTTTTTTTTTCAGATGGTCCTGGTTAGTTTCTCTATAGTGCTGAATCCTACTGATCTAAAGCTGTGTTTCTTTATATGGCCATACATCTAAGTGAGATTTCTAGTTTAGTCTGTACTATGGAGGTCTCTACCAGCATGCCTACATTGCTTGGGATGGATGGCAACTGTGGAAAATGAAGTCTGGGTTACATGGTTTCTCTTAGCTTAAAACCAGGTTTCTTTGCAGTCGCGCAGGCCTGTGTCTTGCTAAAACTGTTTCTATCCTGTGTGAAGGTGTTGGAATAGTGATGTTTCCTCTGCAAAAGGCAGGGCTTGCTTTGAACAAGTATTAGTGAGGGAAGTAAAATGGGAAAACTTGAATTGTTTTCAAAATGTAAGCTTACTTATCATCATTAATGCAGAATGCATTCCATTTCTGTGTGCAAAATTCTCTTAAAACTGTGCCTGTAGAATACATTGGCAAGGGGAAAGATTGTGTGTAAGATGGCAAGAGCAAATTGCAAAGATTTCTGTGAAACACATTATGGATTTATTTTCTTCCTTGATTGGGATATTGCATATGCTTGTTGCTGAGGGAAATTTTCTTCCTAGCTGCAAACTGCAGCCAGTAGGAGAGTCATTGGGTTTATCTGCAGAAAGCAGAGTAGTGAGGGTTTTGTTTTGGGGCTTTTTTTTGGTCAGTTCCCAATGTCATCCATATCTGTCAAAAATATTTCTTCCAGTGCTTTCAGCTGATAAGTTTTTGGCTACCCAGTTCCTCAGACTGTCTTGAACTTTTTTACTGTCCTTCCTGTTAGTTTTTACAGTAATTCTTACTCCCAAATTACCATAATTCTCCCAGCATTACACCTATCCAGTTTGTCCTTCAGTTTTATACAGTCTTATAAGCAAGGATCTAAATGTGTCCTATTAGCCATGGGATAATTCCATGGAGGTTTTTAATTTTGCCTCTTTCTTGCACATGATCTGCTGCAGGGATTTCTAAGATGCTCTTACAAAGCAGCAACCCCAGGACGTCCCAGGCAACTACAGAGAAGCAGATTGTCATTGAGTGTCTTATGCAGCCAAATATTTCACATAAATGTGGCTTAAGTCCCTGCTTTGTGTTTTCAACCCACTCAAGTCCTTTGGAAATTGATATCTGATTGGAGCCAAGAACTGGGAGTAATTTGTGGCCGCTCGGCATGTTTTCCCTTGTCTTTCCTCCACTTTGAAAGCCTTGCACAACAGAAGTTAGCTTGTTGATCCAAATCTTCTCTTCTGAACAGAAACCTCCTGCTTATACTGGCATATATCAACAAAAACACAGAAAACTGCTAAACTGCTTTTTTATGGAAGTACTGTTCACTCTTGCAAATACTAATTTCTAAGCCTTAATAAAACCTATTTAGAAGATCTCTGGTGCCTGTGCTGCAAAAAATTTTCCTGTCTCAGCACGTTCATTTATTTGACTTTGCTACTGTGTCTGTGCCAGAATAACAGGGTGGCACTGGGAATGGCTGCTAGTCATTTGCTGTAGTCTCTTCTCATCTGGCAGCTGGGAGATGGCTATGTTTTCCCTGATAAATGCACTTTTGGGGAGAGATGTGATACATAGCACAAAAATTCATCTTTCTTTGTGCTTCTGCAGATGCTCCCATGAACTGTTTTTCTGTGTCTTCTCTCTCCAGCACAGATGCTGTAGTAACTTAGTAGGCTGTGAGATACTCTTGTGTGTGTGTGCACAATTACCTGCAAGACACTCATTCCCTTGGAGGTTTGGGAAATTTCTAATAACCAGCCTCACTCAGGGTTTGAAACGTGCATCAGCAGTGAGACTTCACAAAATTCTTGGTGTTGTTTTCCAGTGGGGCAATTGACAGAAAAGCAGCTAATTGAGGTGTGTAGATGAAGTCAGCTTTTCTTGCACAGTGTGTTGCTTTTTGCCTGCTCTGTGTGTCAGCAGATGTGTGTCTTTGGTGGTTGTGCGTGAATATGGCAATTCCTAAGGAAAGGGAATGAAAACCAGCTCCTGCAAGGCTGGAAAGAGTGCAGTCATTCTCTTCAGGATCACAGGCTCAAGGAAGTTGGAGCTTTTGTGTGCTATGTCGAGGCTGTGTGGTACTGCAGGAAATGTAAAGAAAACTGAAATGCTGGTCTAACATTATTGTCTGTAGCAAAACCTGTGTAATATTGTAACAAATTTCTTGAAGAGCTTTCTCATATGTGATATAGGAGTAATAGACTACGCTTCCCAAAGTTTTGGAAGTACATTACTCCAAATATATTCAACAGTTTTATTGTAAAGGAAAGTAAAAATTTATATAACTTCCTGTTGCTAGTGGCGTTTTTAAAATATATGATTTAGAATGGGGATAGAAATAGTTATATAATAAGGTAATCCCTGTATTGGGGACTCCATGATTAATAAAGTAGATGACAGAAAGTGATGCTGTGATTTCATTTGCAGTGGATGCTGTGGTCATACAAACAATGCTGTAAATGTAATTTTTTCGTTGTTTATGAGATGAAGCTAAGTCTGGCACTGTTCCTTCTAGCACTCTTAGCAAGGCCTTTACTCTCAGTCTTTATGTACCTGCAAAAAAAAAAAATACTAAACCTCTAGAGGATGTCTGAGAGAATTGCTTTGCAAGTGTCTTAGACGCTCTGAAGATTTACCACAAATCACTGAAGTGCTGAGCACTTAAGGCTGTTGACAAACCTTGTTTTAAGTATATGAGTCTCCTCTGATTTTTTTTTCTTTTTACATTTTTATGTTTGGAAGCTTAGAGGGCAAAAATGTAGACCTTATCCTAGAGTTTATAGTATCTTAATTTCTGAAGGGATAGGAGAAGAGGGAAAGGGAAATAAAGCTGTTTGTTTGTTTGGGTTTTGGTTTTCGTTTTCTTGTACTGAGGGCTTCCCCTCCTGAAGTGCGTCTTACACAGCAAGATTTTTGGCATCAGAGAGGAAGCAAACAGGATGCCTGTTCTCAACATCTAGTTAAACAGCAAAATTTTCATTTCCCCCTTCCCCTTGAAGCAAAATGAACTGAAGGAAAATGAATGGAGTAGCTGTGCTGAGTTGGGCTTGCTTTCTTTAGGATCATCTAATGCCTGAAGGCATTCGTAGAAAACAGCATCAGCAGTGAATTTCTCATTGGGTGGCTCATGGTGGAGAAGTTCCTACATCCTTATGAGAAGGCAGTAAACTCTTCTGAGCCTAGAGGTGTTTCACGATCACTTCTGTGCCTTTTAATAATATGATGTTAACTAAGTGTCTGTTAAGGACATTTATCAGCAGCTCTTGCTCTGGGTTGGTTTCTCATCTCTTTTGCTCTTTTCCAGAAAGATGAAAGGGAGAGGCAGGCTCTGTGTGTTGCTGTCTTGTTCTCTGTCTTGCTGTCAAGAAACTGAGTAATAACCTGGTTTGCATAGGAAAGAGGTGGCTTTTTATACGGTCACTTCTGTCATTCATATGACTACTTACTCTGTTGTTTCTGTATCCCAGGCTAATCTGAGGAGCCCAACAAAAAATTAAATTTAAGTGTTTGTTCTGTTAACTTGCATAGGAAGACTGGGAGGAGGACAATTTTCAGGCCTCCTGCAAGTTATTTGTTGTGACATTTTCCATTCTCAGCTCATGCGCGAGTCCTGGATCACTAGAAATACCTGCCATCCAGGTGCTGGGAAAGTGCGGATCTATACTCTGAAGATCAGGTCCATCTCTGGGGAAATAAATCCCTCATGTTAGCATGACTGTGGCACAGCAGCTGAAGAAGAGAAGTTAAAATGAGCGTTGTTTGGCTGCCGGCCTACTAAGGATGGTAGCTTTTGTCCCTAAACTAATTCTCTTTTGTTCAAGTGAGGCTGGGCATAAGCAGGCGGCACTGTCAGCTGTCAGCAGTCAGGGCATGGATAAACAAATGAGGACTGGAAAGCACAACCTCACCTTGGTGATCAGGAAATACTCAGTACTCCCTCAAATGGAAATGAAAAAAAGATGTTTACTCTATAAATGTGACATTTATGCCTTTAAAAAAGCTTATCATCACAAGCACAGGCAGTGCATCTTCAAAAGGACAGAAAAATTAAGTACATTATACACAGGCAAGATACAATTTACTTTTTTCTTCAGATTTTGAACAACTTTGAAAACAGTTTTGAAGCAGTTGTTTTCACATTTACTATCTGATCATTTTAGATAAAAATTCCTTCAGTCCTCACATTCTAGTCAGATGGAGAGAAATAAATTGTCTTTTTTAAAGAAATATTTTGTTTATCTGCAAAGTAGGCAGCGATTTCAGCTTCCCAGCATCTCCCCATTGCTACCTAAAACGAAAGTAAAGAGACCACAAATTGATTTAGAGATCACAAAAGCATCCTTAAATGTATTGTATGTTTGCCAGAGTGGAGGAAAAATAACATTGCTTTTCTTCCTGGTATCAAATTGAAATCAAACTGCATGTACCATGAGGGTATCACTTTGGCCAGAGTGCTGTGGTGAGGAAAAGATCACAGGCTCACAGAATGGTTAAGTTGGAAGGACCCACAGAGGGTCCAACCTCCCTGCTCAAGCAGGGACATCCTTGAGCACACGGCACAGAATTGCATCCAGGTGGTTCTTGAATAACTCCAGGCAGGGAGACTCCACAGCCTCTGTGGGCAACCTGTTCCAGCCTTCCACTCCAAGATGAGTGTTACTTGTATGGCGTGGTCAGTGATTGTACTTGCAGTGCTTATGCCATACTGTTCACAGAACAATGTTCCTGTGGGTTTGAGTTTCCTTTTTCTAGGGCCTGACCTGACCCTCTCTGTACCTTCTCATGCAAACTTTGTTATTTATACTCTGTACTTGCTGTTTGAACCAGCCGCTCTCTGCCTGTGACAGCGCTGCTGCAAGCATATTCCATTGTGCTGTCTGTGGAAGAAAGACTTTTGTAAAACACCTGTATGTGTTTGCGCTAAATAGAAGCATAAAGGTGCCAGGCCCCTCAGGCGCAGCAGCGTCCAGGCTTCTAGGGGCCTTTGTGGCCTCAGCTGCTCCTCAGCCGCTCCTCAGCCAACCCCTCGAGGCTGGAGTCCCTCGGGTGAGACATGGTCACAACAGGGTTCCTGATCCAGGGGGCAAACCTAGCGTAAGCGTGGGTTTGCAGCTGCGGCCCCTGTGAAGGATGCACTGACAGGGATGGAGAGAGGGTTGGTGTAGCAGTGGGATAATCTCCAGGCTGAGCGAGGTAGAGGCTGGGAGCTGAAGTGATGATTCGTCCGGGAATGGGGCACAGGTTTTGGCTAGCCTGAGGTATGTGGTTTTAACAGGTTAATTGCAATAAAGATGGGTTAAACTGTCTAAAAGTGGTTTGAGAAGGTGGGAAACCAGTTCGTAACCATAAAGTAGCTCAGCTTCCTTTTCTACAGATGCTATCTCTGCCTTTCCTTAGACAAGGAAATAAGCTTAAAGAATTATTTGCAATACAAAATATAAGCCAAATAGAAGAAATAGATCTGTAATAAAAGAAATGCTGTGTGAGAAGTTGAAGTTAGTGGTCTTGCTGACCTGAATGCTGGACCCAAGGCTGGTGATACTGAGTCAGCTGAGTGTTGGAAGTCAAGGATCTTGACCAGCGGCTCAGGTCAAGTGTCACTTGACACTTTTAACATAGTGTAAACAGTTGAAACTTGAAGGCAGGTGCTTTTCACAGCTGTATTGTAAGAGCCGTATATCTGATCTGCATAGCTGACGTGTTTTAGGTAGAAGGGATATTTGTGAAATGGCAAGGTGGGGAGTTTATCTTTGCTTCTCAGTGGATAAACTTCAATTTACTGGCCCCTCTCCTCCCTCTCCCTGCAGCTTTTCGGAATTTTAAAATTTCAGATAAAACTACCAGGAAGCTGTTAACAATATGCCAGTTTCTTAAAAGACAGAATCAGTTTTTAAAGTTTACACTGAGATTCCCCCAGCTCTGTAAATACTTTTCCAGAGCAATACATATGCTAGTATTTTTTTTTTAACTAAAGGCAGGAAGTCTCTTAAATTTGGGAGAGGAGGGAATGCAGACACGGCAAATAGTGATCATGAACAATCACTTTTATTCTGCAGCCAGAGGGTGAGTATGTCTTTCCTGCCTTCCTGTTTTGATTTGTCTGCTGGATGGCCACAGCTGTGTTGAAACAGGAAAACTGAATCAAGTCCTTGGAGCTCTTTTGTGCTCAGTAACCAAATACAGTGTAAGATTGAATCATGGCATCTGTTGGTTGGGGCTTTGCTTTTAGTTTACATGTTCTCTTTTAACCTTACATGCTGCTGGCAATATCCTGGATTCCTACTAGTGCTTCCCCAAAAAGTGCTTTTAAAAGGGTCCCGAACTATTAAGGCATCAGGTTACATATGTTTGTGGCACACCTTTTGGCAGTTTGCCTGTTGGTTTGGAAAAGATTTTTAAAGCCATAATGCGTTTCCTGTAATATTGCAAGGCCTAAGCCTTGCTAAAGGTGCCACACAGAGAGGCTCTGAGGGTTCAAAATGGGGAGGTTCCTGGGGGTTTTGCCCTTGGCTGACTTGGGAAATGACCTGCTGCAGGATGAGTTGAAGCTCATTTAAGTGAAGACAATTATAATAAAAATCTTGAGACAAGATTCCTGCCAGAATGTGTCCCCAGGCATTGGCACCACAGCAGTATCTTTTGCAGTCAGTTCTGACTGGTGCACTTCCTCAGGTAGCTGCAGTAGATTTCAATCAAAATGAGTTTTTTGTGAGGCAGGTAACACTATTATTTTTTGCAGAGCTGGGGCTAGTCCCAATTTAATGTGCAGGGACTGGAATTTTCTGTATTGAATTGTCTGCCATTTTTTTCCATTTTAATCTGTTGGATGTGAAGTCATTCTTCAGTATTCTTTATTATAGTGATTTTCAGTAGCATTATTTATCTGAAGCCATCGTGTTTGATAGGCTATAGGATATGAAACTATAATTCATATTTGTATCTGTGTGCTTTAATCAGAAGCCAAAGGTGTGTACTCAGTGTCTGTAGCCTTTCTGGTAAAATAAAATCAGGCATACTTAGAAGATTGCAGTTTGAAGGCTGACGTTTCAGGCTTGGTCTTGCAGTGCCCTGTGGCTTTAAGCACACTGGAAATATGACTGAGCTGGAGTAATTTAAAGAGATGTCAAATAACCCAGGCTCTGAAACTGAGTTATATCTATTAAACCATGTGTGCTCCTTGGAGTACTGACCCCAAGCTGTTCTTCACGGCAGTGGAAGTGTAAAGTGAATATATTTTGCTATAGATCAGACCCTGATACGACTTTAATCTGTGCAAACCCTCACAATGGTGCCATTCTTCAGCATTTCATAATGCTGCACAGTCTGGAGCTTGTTTCCTTGTGAGTTCCTGGTTACTTCTCCTTCTGCAATGGCCATGTTAACTTTTCTCATGAACAGGGCTGCAACTATTTTTGGAGATTCCGCTGAGCCAGTAGATGAAAACTGTGATCTCACTGGCCTTGTAATACAAGTACAGCTTTGGGTTGTTGGGAAGTAAGACCTTTTAAGTGTGCACTCTACTGCTAACAATTACAGCTCATCTTGTCTCACTTGGCATTAAGCATCAGTAGTTAATACTTGACATATGACAAAAGATTTTGTGGAAGCTAGGAATACTCGTAATTAATGAAAGAAGTAACTGCATAAAGGTACATAATGAGGTAGAAGCTATCAGAAGCTATTAACAGGTTTTTAAAAAGTGCTGATGTAGAGTATTCATATGCTGCTAAAAACTTTGAATGTCATATAACACTTAGAATTCAAACCCCTAGATACTGCTTTTGGCCTTTGTGGTGCCCCTACCAGTTTCTAGACTTTGGGTGAGTCTCTGCAATAATGTGTAATCCCACAACTTAAGGACTTGAGCTCTGAGAAAATTATACAGCACCTTGTGGCAGCAGTCAGACCAGCGAGACTCACTAGAAGGAACCAGGAGCAATGTGCTGGTTCTCAGGTCAGTGCATGCTGCTGTGGCACAAGTTAATCTTGCAAGCGTGCAAGAGAATAATAATGAATTTCCGTGGCAGAAATTTGAAATACTCCCTATGCACAAGCCATGCCAAGTTCTGGGAGTGGCCATCATAAAAAACAGTCAGCCAGCAGCTATTCCTAGGCCTCGAGCTGACTGGGGAACCACCTTATCTGCCGCTTTTTTATTTTATCTGCAGCCAGACTCAAAACCGGGGTGGCAGGTCACACATTCTGCTAAAATCAGTTGGCTGCTGGTGTCATAGGGGCTCCCTTGCTGCTGTAGAGGTTAGAGTGTGTGTCATTTAAAATTACAAAAACCCCAACCCAGTTTATCCCACTTACTGTTGCTGACCGCAGAAATAGCCCAGCCCAATGCAGTTGGCCCTCAGTGTTCCTCTAGCTCCTGCTCCAGGCACCTCACTGCTCTTTCATTGCAGAGCAGCTCAAAGCCTTGCAGAGGGATCAGGGTCACACCCCTGCAGTGCTGCTTTCCCAGCCTATGCGGGGTCATGGTGTGGCTTTTGGTTTTCTCAAGGGATCCACTTCAGGGGGAAGCCGTATTTGGAGGAACTTGTTTTGTTCCCTGCTTTCATGCTCTTTCCCTGTCTGCCCTCCACTGATGGAAGCAGAAAAATCCAGCATGTCTGACTTCAGGGAAATATGTTTGAAGCCCAACAGCACATATTCAGAGAGAGAGAAATGTGGAACAACACTTATTCCAAGGCAGTAGTGAAAGCACAGAATTGATGGACTCTTGTGTTTAGCCCAGACTATCAATTTAGTGAACAGTTTACCTCCATTTTTGCTGGTTGGTTGTAGCATGCTCTGTCTAGTGTAACATGCACTCTGTGGTATGTATAACCCCTGATCAGTGCAGAACTAACTATTCAGACTATCCCTTCTTGTTTAAGTTATTGTTTGATAGTGTTACTTAATGCCTTTGTTTAAATTTCAGTAGTGTTTGCATGTTGCCTCAGAGCCTGCAGCTGCAACAGGTAAATATGGCAGTAGGATTTAAACTGAGCTTTACTCATTCAGAGAGTGAAAGAAAATAAACATAAGGGGGAAACAACCTACAGAGACTCATTAGTCTCAAGTGAGGAAAGTGTTTTTCGTTATGTTCGTTTATCCATGTCAAATCCGCGCTCTTGGACTGGAACACTGAGAAAGTGTATCTGAGTGAAATCCTGTGGTAGCAAAGAGATTGTGACTGTATTTTCTCTTGTACTTTCTTCCAGGATGACATATTGCAAGGATGGTTATGACTCTCTATTCCTTACTTGTTGATCAGGTTTTTTTTCTTATTTTCTAGACTTTTAATAAGCCATCCAGACACTATTTTGCACTCCAGGAGAACACTCATAATAAAGACCTTTAGGACTCAATAAGTTGCTGTAGCTTCTGCAGACTGCATTCTTCTCAAGGAGTTTTACAATGTGAGAAAGATTTACAAGAATCATTTTACTGTGTCGTGGTGGGGAACTCAGGTCAGCTCCCACTGTCTTTCTTCCTGAGAACAAGCAACAAGACAGTCTGAGAGCCTGGCCGATCGCAACTTCTCCATTTTGCTAAGAAGGATGGTGAGATGGAATAGTCCTGGGTATCTGCTTTCATATTGCAGATGGTCTTGGATATGCAGATTGGGCTCTGTGGGCATGATTATGCTTTTCACCGTGTCTCGTTCTGAGTGGGCTGCTATATCCAGAAAAAGCTGTCCATATGGAGAGGCTAGCTGGGAACCTGGAAGCAGCGTATAGCTGCTCAGTGTGATGGTGTACCTGGACCAGAAAGCCCTTCTGTATTGTGTGGGGAGCGTGGAGTGTGCACCTTCTCACTGGCTGGGGAAGAGAGCAGTGAGCCAGAGCTTGTTTGAGGCTCTTGCCTTTTTGTCCAAGTGTCAAATTCACAAGGTAACTGAAACAAAAAAAAATTTCTTAACCAAAGCAGGTTACAGGGTACAGAAAACTTTTTCCTCTCTGTATTTCTAGCAGTGAATGTCCTCCACGTCCTCTTCAGTCACTTGATGGCAAGCAGCTCCTTGAATATATCCTGTGTGTGTATTTTTTTTTAATGTCTTAACTTCTCAGAAACGTTAGGCGCTTACCTGCTAAACAAAATATTATGGTTCTCTGTACTGGCCTTCCACTGATATTTGAGCCTTTGAGATGGATTTGAATAGTGGGGTTTTTCAAGCTCTTTCACAATCAAGAGGATAATACATTCTTTCAAAAAAACCTGAGATTCTTATCCTGTACACAAGCAATGACAGAAGGTCTGACATAAATAGCACAAGGATTTGGAGAGAGAGAGTGTGTGTGTGTGTGTGTGTGTGTGTGTGTGTGTGTGTGAATGAATTGCTGATGGATATATTTTACTCTCTGGGATTGGACTTTTTTAATTTGATTTTTTTTAGCTTGGTCAGCAGTAGTGACCTAAGTTGAAGGTTGGCTTGACGGAATGTGAATGGTGGTGTTTCAGAATGGAATGGATTTCAGCATCAAATAGATTTTACAACAAAGGAAGTTTGATAATTGCTTTGGTATTTTTTCAGGCATTTTCTGTCATAGTATTTTTGGTCTCATTAAAAAACTAGAAATACTTTCAGTTTTAGTGTTCAGCCTCTCCTACGTAACAGAAGTCAATAAATTTTACTAGCATGATTTAATATAAATTAAAAAATGTGAAATTTATACCTTTTGAAAACGGTAACAAACAGCCAAAGTCCTAGATTTGGTAAAAGCCAAGGAACTGATGTTAATCGTAGTTTGAAGGAAAAACAGTCAATGTAATTATTCACCTGTTTTGCACATATGAGATGTTGCTATACTGAGACGCTTTGCTGCTATAACTATACTATAAATATTTTTCATGGCCACTTTGACAAGCATACTTTGAAAGTTCTAAGCTTAAAATATTTAGAATAGCATATTATCATCATGGTATTAAGATGATCTAGTTTCAACTCCCCTCACATGGGCAGGGACACCTTCCACTAGACCAGGTTACTCGAAGTCCCACCCAATCTGGCCTTGAACACTTCCAGGGATGGGGCATCCCCAACTTCTCTGGGAAAGCTATTTCATGCCTATTCACTGATCATTTTCTGTATTGCAGCTGATGACTTTAATTAATGGGGAAGAGAAGTTGAGTGGAATTTTTTTTTAAATTAGGTACTTCAGAGCCAGTAGCAATAGCTAAAGCACTCGCATAGAAAGATATGCTGTGTTTTTGTAGAGATGTTTCCCGATGATGGCTATATCAGTAAGTGCTTTTTAATGCTTACAGTGCCTTAGCAGAGCTAATGTGAAAACATTTTAAAAATATATAACTGCATCTTTAAGTTCTTAATTACAGAGGCAAGAGCTAAATCCAGTGTTGAGTCAGCTGGACACTAACCACATCTATTCAGCGATGCTGTGAATCAAGGTCAGCAGCTTGTCAAGAATAACACGTCAGGTTTCCTTTTGACAAGTCAAATTGTCTTTTTCTTTTCTAAAGCAGAGGTTAAGAATTCTGATGGCTGTTTAGTGGAAGCCAGAGGTGCTGTCTCTCAGAGAAGCAAGAAGCTGCCAGCCGGATAATTGGCGATATCTTGCCTCTACGTGCGGCAGTGGCTGTCAGTTTCTGTTCAGTGCAGAGCTCTGTGAGAGTCAGGAGCTGGGAGCTGATGAGGACTCTGGATGCACTGGGATGCTGGCCCTGTGCCAGCCTGCCAGCATGGCCTTCATCACTAGCCACAGCACTTCTTTTTGCACCAGCACCATGGGATGCTGGTGTCTACTTTGTAGAAAGGACAGAGGTCAAACTGGAAGCTATGTTTCCTTGCCCACTGCTAAGTGCAACATAATCATCTGTTTTGTTGGTACTAATGCTAAAGCAAATTTAACTCATGCTCATGAAATTCCTGCTGTGTGAGTCCAGTATTTTTAGTGGAATACAGAAGTGAAACAGCTGGTGTAATAATGAGACCTGCTGCTTTCCATGGGTCTGAAGGTATATTTGGGAGTGCAGTCCTGGCATTACTCTTATAATGGTGCTGGTGACATTTGGGCTGGAATTACAGAAATAAATGATGTTTGAAATCCTCATTAAAAAAACCAAAATGATCAACATTTGCTCTGCTGAAAACTAACTAGAGTTTTTTGCTGCAAATCAGAGATGTGAAAGAAAACTGCTTTGTCCTATCTTTGCAGTGCCACATAAAAGGCATAAAAAGAAATTGCAATGTTGCTTAGACCCACAGATGTGTCCAGAACTGTACTTCGTATTGGCCCTTTGGATCTGATGCCTTTGTAGCATTCTAATCCTTACAAATGTAGTCGATTTTCTTAGCAAATAGATTTACATGGTAGGACCCTGTGACTCCAGCTTTAGGGATTTTTAGTGCCTGTTCTTTTCTGCGAGCTGCTCCAGTGATCTTCTTTCAGTTTTGAATGCTGACCCGAGGACCAGAGCTTTAAAGGATTCAGCTGACTCTTTTTCCTAAAGACATCTGAATATGCTGGATATGCCAAGTGTAATTTTAACAGGCTAAAGAGATAAGAAACAGGAAGAGGGAGAAGTGATAGTTGTAATGACAGCCACTCTCTCATTCAAACTCCTCAGAGAAGGAGGTGCCTTTTTCCTGTAGTTCTTGCTGTGTGGAGGAGCTGTGGGCACTGGAACAGACAGCTGGAACAGAGAGTGCCCAGGACTTGTCTTGCATCCTCAGAAGGGTGCAATGGTTGGGGCTGCTCTACACTTGATACTGGCCTTTTCCTCTAGCTGCTGGGGCCTGGAACTGTCTAATGACTTTTTTCCACATCTGCCCTTCCTCACCCTGGTCTATGCCCAGCTGGATGACACTTGATCCATAACTGTGAAATTCCACCCCTCTTATTTCCCTCAAACAATTTCAGAGGCTAAGCATTGTTCTCTCCTTCTGTTAACAGTTGGGAAAAGTTTTTCTAATCTGGGAAGCTGAAGCTCATAAAGCAACAAGTGTGGAGCAAACATTCAGGTGATTCTTTATCTGAAGAGATAAGTGTGTCTGAAGTTCATTTTGGAGTAAATGCTATCATAATATATTAGTAGGATCGATTCACATCCTAGAGGAGGAGTGTTCTTACCTTGCTAAATATGATACACTCTCAGCTTCAGGCCATAAGGGATAAGGCAAGCAAGATTCTGAAGTAAAGTTAAGGAGAATCAAGCTGAGAAGTATGTTGGCATGGTTCTAGTAGTTAAATATTTACCAGAAGCAGACAGCTCTTAGAGTCTCATTTTTCCTCAGCCATCGGTATAATAAGGTAATAAACCATGCATAGATCATAGTTTTTCAGGGAAGTGGCTGCAAAGGTCCTGCTTCTTGAGCAAGGACAGTTCATATCCAGTTCCTTTAAAAAAGAAACTAGAATACATCGAGCATTTACTAAGAGTGACCAGAAAACAAAGTGTCTGCTTGAGCTGTAGAGTTGGTGTAGCACAGCAGGTTTCAGGTGGGGTAGAGTTAATTTTCTTCACAGTGCCCGGTATAGGGCTAAGTTTTGGATTTGTGCTGATCACTCAAGGCCTCTCTCCCTATCATACATCACTTTTGCAGGTATGGTCATGAGTTTGCCAGCCTGATTTGATGTTGACCTCCTTCCCAGCCCCACTCATGGTCACTCTGACTTCTCCCTGTGGACTGCAATCCTTAATGTGCCTGCAGAGGTCCAGAATCTGTGTTACATGGAAGGGGAAGAGCTGCAGCAGCAGAGCAGCACCTGCTGTCTCTTAACACAGCTGCCAACACCACCCTGCAGCTGCTGCTACTGAATGGAGAGACTGTGCTTATGTGTACCTTATGTTTTGCATAGGTGGAACACAAGATGAATATCTGCAGTGGCTGATTCTTTTGGTTTTTTTCCAGGCCATGCTGTCTCATTGGTGCTGAAAACAGAGCCGTTTGGTAAGAGATTAGTAACTGTAAATTCCTCGTGTCCCAGTGAAATCCAATGGCTTAGATGTTGAAAGAGAATCTGAAAGGCACCTGAAAAGAAATGTAAAAGTAAGAGGCTTTATTGAGATTAACATAGGGCCTGTTTTGTAATTTTTGTTGTAATAAATTGAACTTGAAGTCACTTGATATTCCATTTTACTTGGCATTATCTCAGTGCTAGACAAGGAATTGCTGATCAAAAGAAAAAGAGCGAATGCAATGCCTTTGTCGTGCTCTTCCCCATCTCCCTGTGAGGAAACCCACTGAATTTTGGCACTCATGAAAAAAGGTTTTAAATGAGGAATCTCTGCGAATATGCTAGGGTGGTAGAAAATGTCAGTGTAGTTGTGTTGCGTGTGTGGGAGGAGTTGTTTCAGGGCACGAGAGAATAAGAGTGCTGGTACAACAGTACTTGAAGTATTGTATTAGGGTTCATGTTATAAAGATAGTGGTCATTGAAGGGATCTCTGAAGCAGTAAATGGGTGGAAGCTGTGTAGATTAATTTATGAGGAAAAAAGTAAGAATTAAATATGTATTACTTGCCTAAGCAGTGACTGCTGGGGTTCATAGATCTAACAAGCATGAGAGTCTAAGCACAGAAAGAAAAAAAAGAACTCTGCATATAGTTGGGGCTTTGTCTGAAATGGAAACTTCAGGTATCCTGTGTGCTATGCGTGACTTCCTAGATGGACATCTAGTAAATATGTAGCAATGAATATCTTGTCTTTTTAGGGTGATTAGAGGTATCTGTTGAGCCTGGCTTCATTCCATGACATTAGTCACGTGAACTGTCAGCGTTATTTGAATCTAGTTTTCATCTAGAGTTAACTGTGCTGTCTTGGGTCCTACAGACAAATGCTGATACGTAAACCTGACAAACTCCTCACTCTCTTCTCATCCTTGAACACCAGGGTGGGGGAAGGAGTGTCACAATCTTTTTCAATCTCTCAAATTTACAGGACAATGTACTCTATAAACTAAACTTTATTTAATGAGCTTATTGTGAATGAAAGCAAACAAATATGTCAAATGAGCTCATGTATAGACTAGTCTAACATGACTTCACTAATTCATCACTTCATTCATGAGTGATTATCTTTTAGAGCCCTTCCAGCTAATTCGATTGTAAGTCTCTTCCTCACAATATAATTGAGCATCTCTCTCTGTGATCCTCAGACAACTGCTGCAGGCAGGGAAGAACAATTACTTCTTTATGTACTTTGAGAAACCAACACAGTTTAAATAGCCTTACTTACTTAAAGATAGCGTAGGTAACATTCCCAAGTTCTCTGATTTGTACCTTGTGCACCAGTGAGCAAAGCAGTGACCTCACTGATAGTGCTGATCCTTCCTTCTCCTGCACAGTGCGGGCACGGTGTCTCACGGAGATGCACAAAAGCCTCAGCAGTCCAACTGCTGCTGGATCTGCTTCAAAAGCTTTTTGGGTCAGCTGAAGAAGTTGGGTCTATACCATTTCCCACGGATTCTGAAAAAAATGTCGGGCAATCATAACGTGAAGGTGGTGGCTGCAGGAGGTAGCAAGCTACAGGTGATAACAGCTTCTCCTCCTTTGTCAGGAGCTCTTTCTTAGACTTTTTCTGCTCTTCCTTGGTGTTCTTCTTTGAGAATGTGCCAGTTGCATTTTCTGGTGCTTATTGTCACTGAAGCATGCAGGAATGACAGAAGTCTACTTGAAGCAGGCCGGAGTCTGGAGCAGAGCTGGCTGCAGTGTGTGCAGCCCCTCTGTGTTGCTTTTGTTGTTTTTGTTTGTTGCAGATGTTTTTCTACGTTTGGCAAAACAGCTGAAGCCTATGAAATTTGATCTCCTAAAAGCAAGTTGCTGAACATCTTTGATACATGTGATCTTTACAGTGATAGTTGTGAGACAAAGCAGAATCAGAGTGTGGCAGGGATGTCAAGCTGCTGCATTCTTTGAAACCCACTTTAAAGGTAATTGTATTTTCCTCTTTCAGAGTGGAGACCTGTAAAATGGGCTGTGAAAGGGAATGAAAACATTATCTCCTTGTTCTCATTCTTCCTTGGGCACCCCTAAGGGATTTGCCCACCCACAGCTGAGTGGGAGGATGTTGAGCTAGCTGGATTTTGTTGGACCATGAGGACCATTCAGAGGGTTTAGGAGCAGTTCTTGGTTTCAGTGTGGTTCTTTTTTCTTGACAGCTGATCTGCTGCACCCTCAAAAAACAGGCAGCAGATGTGACAACACTCTGAAAAAACCAAGGACCCGTGATTAAAAAATATTTAAGCCAATAAATATAGGCACTTAAAAAAGAACAGATTTAAAATTAGGAAGTTGTATGTGGATAGTTTAAAATGTAATGTTTATCTTGGTAGGGTTTTTTTTCTGCTGAGTCTTAGGACAGGGAAGCACACAGCACTCTTTCACATGTGATGCGGAGATGATACTCAGATAGACGGGATTTGTTCTTTGCTCTACCGTAAGTTTTCTGTGTTACCTTTAAGTAACATAAATTATTTAAACTCTGTTGGTGTTTCAAAGTTGATAAAGAAGTTAATTGTTCTTCCCTGCCTGCAGCAGTTGTCTGAGATTCAGAGACAGGCAATTATACTGTGAAGAAGAGACTTACCATAAAATTTGCTGGAAGGGCTCTAAAAGATAAGAACATACTTCCTGCCTCCAACCTTTCCATCTTCTGCAAAGCAGTTTTTTCTAAAACATCTTTTGGCAGGCTCACGGCTCTGCTGTTGCGCCGCAGATACTGGCAGCTGTTATGTTCTGGGTAGGGGTGCTCTTTGCTGTCTGTGCCTGAACACCCAGCAGTTGCAAATAAAGCACTGGAAGGGACCGAGATGCCAGGTGTTCATTCTGTCTCATATTTCGGATGCCAGCTGTGACTACCACGTAGGGTCAGGCTGTTGTAGCAGAGGCATCTTTCAGAGAACGTGGAGTGAGGAGCTGCAAAGGGCTGTCTTGGGGCACTCCTTTATCCTTCCTTGGCAGGTGTCAATCAGCTGCTCTCTCTCACAGGCTGAAGGAGTAGGACCTGTCAGAGCAGCTGCTCCTCAGGCATCGCCTGTTCTGAGACAGGGGCGTGACTTTTTCCATGACAGGAGCTAAACAGCAACACAGACTAAAGCTAATGATTTGGTGTAAAGAAACAGCACTCCATGGAGACCTGGGAAACCTGCAGCCCTGTAAGAATTTTTGCTCTTGCTCCAGTTTAATTTTCAGAAATCTCTTCTTCTTTTCTACATTTGAGCTGTTTCCTTTTTGTTTAAATGCAGCTTATGAAGCACATTGTTAATTTAGTCAGATAGTTTACGGTTACTTTATAAAATACGAATGAACTACACAGTGCAAAGTAGAGACAGGTTTTCAGTACTTTGACTCATACAGGTTTGCAATTAGCTGTTGGAGCATGGCTCAATCTTCAGGCTCCTAGCTGATGGGTATTGTTGGTAGTTTTTCCAGTTCAATCATTCGTGAAATATTCACAGATTTGTAGTCAACACAGAAGTGAAACTGTCATAACAACTTGCCTGATAATGACAAAGAAATAGCTATCAGAGAAGTGGCAGGCAGTTTCTGGGCTGAAGTGTTTCAGTTCAGAAATTTCAGTACCTTTCACATTTTGTATCATTTCTGAGGTATGTATAATGTGCAGAATACATTTGTGGTTTTTTAAGAATTTTGATATGTCCAAATCTGTCATCTGGCTATTGCTTTTCATGGTATTCTTCTTTGGGGAAAAAAAAAAAAGAAGTAAATAGATGAATTACTACATGTGTTATAAAAATATGTGATGATGGGTGAATTTATACAGCTTAACTGCTTGACCCCATGGTCTGCAGGCAAGTGGTTGAATCTCATTTTTTAAAGTTTTCAAAAGAGACTGTTGTATTAATAAAAAAACTGGGTAAGTACCAACAAGTAGAAACAAAACAGTTGAGGTCAGCTGTTTACCATCTGATTTCTTAAACACAGGTCTACTTTTCAGATGAAGAAAATGAAGGGAAATTGTACTATTGTACTTACCTGCTTGGCTCCATGTGGAAGATTTTCCTTTCACGATCCTGGTAATACGAAGATGATGTGAAAATGGTCTCATCTGGGATACAAGTACTATGAGAGAGTTTGGAAATATATTTGTGAGCACCACTGGGAGAGCTAAGAGAATTGCAGGAGTATTGTAATTCACAGCAGTGTTCCCAAAAGCTTCTCTGAAGCCTTTCTTTTCCTGCCCCAGGTGTCTGTCCTTCCTGCCCTGCAGAGCTCCAGCAGAAAGGTTGCTTACCCTTATTATGGAGGGTCTGCGCATGCTGGATTGCTCTTAAGAGTCAAATGTTAAGTCTAGAAACAAAGAACTAACCCCATAATTTGCAGTTTATTTTTGTTACCCCAGGCATTGTTAGAGAAAATTCAGGCTGTACAGAATACCTGTAAAATTCAGGTGGTAATAGCAAAATACATGTGGGATCTCTGGGATATTAAAATGCAAATTTAGAGTGAGAGGGAGGTGTCACTATAGGAATGGTGGACTGGTGTAGGAGGCAAGGCTAAGGTACATAAGGAGCGGCAGAGAGAAAAGCAGCAAGTCTGTGGTGCTATAGCTTGGTGGTGTGATGCTGGTCCTATCTGCCCTGCTGAACTCCCTCTGACAGACTTAAACTGTAGAGAAAATCCAAACATCGTTGCCGGAACAACGTACTTCGAATTTGTACCTTTAGACCTGTAACATGTTGTGAAGGTTTGAGCCATTTTATAGCTACAGCAACCCCTTTCCCTTCTCAGTCTACTGCATTCTCTTTGAAGTATCACCTTGTTTTGGGCTGAATTGCTCTGGAACACCAGAAAATGTGAGTCTTGCCTTGTGGGAACTCTCTGCTCTGTGTAAATTTAAGGTATGTGCAAAACTGATGCAGAGCTAAAAGATCCCTTAACATCTTTTTTTGATGTTTATATTCAGGTAGCCTCTAATGATGTGATTTTAGGTTGCATAGGACAAGCCATCGAAGTTAGATGGCTCATAGACCTAACAGGGCTACTTCTTAGTAGGCATGTGACAAATATTCCCCTAGTCATCCTTGCCCTTGCCTGCAGGACATGCCGTGTTGAGCTGAGGGTGGGAAGTGTCAGTGGGTCCCCAGCTGGTAAAGCGAGGACTGTCTGTGTGCCTGCTCTGGGAGTGGGTGACCCATTGCCTTTCCCTCCCTGGGGGTGTCAATTTGCATCTCTCTCATCCACCCAGCCTCAGATTTTTCCATACGATATGCCAAGAGCATCATAACCTTCAGGCCTTACCATCTCTCAAGACTGAGTTGGAATTTGCCAGCAGGTTCAGGAGCTCTAAGGGTAATTCTGTGTTGAGATTATTTTCTTCCTTTTGTCAGTTTAGTATTTTGATGACCTTGGTCAGGTGGATTTGGGTGAGTGGTGCGATATGTGATGGATCTCTCCCAATATGCATTTGTCCAGCATGCTGGTAAGTGTGTAAGAGACTTCCTTTAAAGAAAAAAACAATCTTTAGGTTACTAAAGCCCTTTGGGATCTCCATGAATGTGGTCTTAATGCCTACATTGTATTCCTGGTTGGTATGAATAAATGCTGTGCTACTTTTGGAAAACTGGATGCCACGTTTCCAGGAGTTAGAGATTCCAGATAGTGAGGATGCAATGCAAATGTTAATGTTCTGAAAATAATGAGCATGGTTTAGCAGCAAAACAGAAATAGATCAAGCTGAATCAAGCCAAAATAGTGTTTTTGTTCCTTACCAGAAGAGAACTCTGAAATGAACTGGGGAGTTCACTGACCAAAATCTGCCTGGTTCTCAGGCTTTTCTAATTTAAGCTGAGGACAAGAAGGCTATGTATCTATCTAGCTATCTGCCTATATGTATATATATATATGTGTATAAACAGATATAGTTATATATATATGTATATATATATAGGTATGAAATAGCTGTTGAAGTGCCTCTGATATCATTTTCCCATAGCTCAGGGTTTGGATTGGCTTATCTTGGCTCTAGGCAGAACAGGAGCATGAGTCTCTGCAGTGTGACCCGTCATTTACCTTTGACAGTTAACATGAAGCTCCGGATAATAATAAAGAATAATACAGAATAAGTATTGTTTGATTTGTTGCTTTAATCTTCTAGAGGTAACACTGAGCTTTAGACTTTGCCTGCCTTTCCTTGGAAAAATAATTGAGTCATTAAGTCCCTTAAAGAGAGTAAATGGTTTACTTCTGATTCTTTTCATGTACAGGTGGTTGCACTGCTTTTACTTGTAGGACATTTATTATGAAACAAAAGTGAGATTTTTTTTTTTAAATTATGGCACTAGAGACATTTTACTGATTAGCTTGGAAATTGCCTGTGGCTGGCAGCTTGGGATTTCAAAACAGAAAGGAAAGAAATTCAGCTATTCACCATGTGACAAAAGCTGGACTCTGACTGGTGTGCAATTCTGTAAGGAGATGGGTAATCACACATAATGTAACAGAGGTGTGAGATGGCAGGTTAGCTCAGCTGCAAGAAAGAAGTGGTGTTTTTTTTCTTTCTGATTGCAAGGGATTCTTGAGCAGTCATTATGTTTGCGTGGTGTGAAACCTTTTGCTGATGAGCCTGTTGCATTTCATCTTTAATTTATATCCTTGAAGCCAGTTTTCCTTGTAAAATTCACTTGAAAGCTGTCTTTCTCCATTTTGTAAAGGAGTATCTCTGACAGATTCTCAGATATATCTATAAACTCAGATATATCTATCTGAGTATGTCTGTGAAAGGTGCAGTAATCCACTTCAAATTCTGAAATTTGACAAACTGGAGGTGGGAACAAGTAAGGCCTAACTGGGCTCCCAGCATGCCAATTACTAACACCTCCTAAAGTGTACGTCTTTAATTTGCAAATAAGATGACAATAAAATGAGAGCACAAAATAAACTGTGAATGCAGTGATGCCACGTTTGGTGAGGCTCTTACCTGCTGATGTTTATGTTTTAGTATCCTGAGCATCTGGAGCAAAATACACTTACTGGTAAAATACACAGATTACCCAAGCAATATATTTCACCAGTTGCTTTGTTGATTATTGAATATGTTTAATAAAAAAAAAAAAAAAAGGAAATTATAGGATGTAAAAAATGAGGTACACATTCTGGAAACAGAGAACATAAATGATAGAGTATGCTCTGTAAAGTGGCTGTTGTGAAAGGGGCATGAGGATAGTGATGGCTGTATTTGAACCCCATCATATGGTTGTAGTCAATTTGGGCTGGGGCAGGTAAGTATGGGGAGGGTACTGTGAGTTAGGAGTATTATTCTCCCAGTGTAACATTAGTGAGTCTGGAATTCTGAATGCTGGAAAACTGGAAAGGTTTTGAATTTTCTTAAAAGAAACTACAAGAATTGTTTCCACAGTGAAAAAAATATTTTCAGTCTCAGTAGCTTTTTGTAGTCTACAGGTACCTACAAACAAGAGATTTCTGAGGCTAGGGAGTTGTTAATCCAAGCAGGTTAAACTCTACACAGATTAAGTGGCTCAACTCATTGAAGAAAAATACATCACCTGGCCTTTTTTGATTACACTAGTTTATAATTGTCATGTCTGATTTATGGAGAATCCATAACATCCCTCTATTAAAATCTTTTAAATCCAGGCAAAAATGCTTTCTGGGGAAAAAAAATGGCATTTCAGTTTAGGGTGAGCTTTGTGAAGAAATTGCCATGCTGTACATGTGTAGCACATCAGACAGGATCAACCTCTCTGGTCCATTCTGGTCCTAATATCTCGGGGTCTGTGTACTCATCTGTGCTGCTGTTTTGACTGCTGAGCTATGTTTAATAGCTGCCTAGGACACCAAAATGTCCCCAAACTAAACAAAAACCCTAAAGTTCTTCATCTTCAACTGGTATATTCTTGTGGAAATAAATGTTCCTGCCTCTCTGTGCTTGCTTTGGTTGCTTGTGAGAACCCTAAGCTGAAAGAGTGTTAAGGCAGTTTAAATAAGGTTTTGTCCTAAGCAGTCTTGGCTGCAGTTGTGTACTGGGAATACATAAATGGTATTAATGTATTGTGACACTTCTTCACAATTATTTTTCTAATAAGAATGTGGGAAGATAAAAACTGACAACAACCAGAGCTCTTTGCTGTCCTCATGTGTTGTTTAGCTGATCAGATCAGATGTTTGATTACATTCGGTTTTTATTACTGCAAAAACATGGGTTGGGGGTTTTTTGGGCACTACTGGAACAAATTAATTTGTGTACCTGTCGGCTGTTGACGTCTCAACCTTGACTAAAAAAGTAAGTTTTATTCATGGCATTTTAAATGTGGGGCAAAAAAAGAGAAATAATTAATTCAGATATTGCTAGTGGTGTTGTGGCACTCTCAGTCATACTAAGGAGTACCAGTACATTTGTACGCCATTTGTCCTCTGCTCCCTGGCTTATCCTCTAAAGTCACCAACATTTTGTTTGTGATAGGCATTTATAACTAGACCTTTCGTTGTTTTGCATCCTGCAGTTCCCCTCAGCTAGCCTTTAGCAATGTATGAAGTACTGTATGTGTACATCTCACTGACAGGAAAACATGATGCACCAATGTATGCTGTCAACTGAGTCTCTTCATCCCATGAGTTCTATGTGCCCTAATGAAACAGAAGTGTTGTAGGTGATGACTGTAGGACAACTTCCTGTAAGGGTCCGTATGGAAATCTCTTGTTCTGATTGCTACAGCCTGCTCTGTGCTAAGCCAAAACCTGTCAGACAGATCTCGTTGAATCTCATCCTCACAGGATCATGGAATCATTTGGGCTGGAAAAGACCTCCTAAGATCATCATGTCCAACCATTCAGTGGATATTTTTTACAGGTTATTACAAGTTTTGGCTGGCTCCATGGTCTGCTGAAAGTCTTACAGCTGTATTTTGTTGTGAAGCTGAAGTTTAGAAGCTGAAGACCCCAACATTTTATGATGTGCATGCGGGTTTGGGGTGCTCAGTTGGAAAGCATGTGTGACTGAGGTTGAAGTCTGGGGTAACTTTGAGGTGCTTGATGCCAGTCTTAAATACCTCAAGTGTGAAACACCTTGAGGGTACTGCTCTACCTTAAAATTTGGTTGTGAATGCCTTTGCCAAGTCTAGACAGTGAGACAAAACCAAAACTACGACTTGGTGTGACTTCCAGCTCACCTGCTTACATTGCCAGCAGGAGGAAAATTGCTGCGCTGTAAAATGGCAGAGAATACGTCAGCATGGTTCTTTCGCTTTTATGGATGTTAAAATTGGTACCTTTGCTGAGATGAGAAAGACACACTTCTGTAATAGACTCCTGGAACAGTCTGTGCTATCCTTGTCCGAGGGCAGATTAGACTGGGAAGAGATTGCAAAAGGACTCTAGGAAAAAAGACTGAAAAGTGCAGCAAAGATGAAGAATACATTAAACAGTTCATGAAGCCATTTTCCTACAGAA
Source organism: Struthidea cinerea (assembly GCA_013397865.1). Classification (NCBI taxonomy): domain Eukaryota; kingdom Metazoa; phylum Chordata; class Aves; order Passeriformes; family Corcoracidae; genus Struthidea; species Struthidea cinerea. The sequence continues at coordinate 1,422,661 of VZTI01003491.1, forward strand.
GAGTGGTTTCTCGCTGTAGGTTGCACATCTTTTCCATGCTCCTGACAACACCTTTGTTGTAACTTGATTATTCCAAGAAGGGCACGTCTTTGAGTATGGTGTCCACAGTGCGCTTATCCTGCCAGCACTCAGGCTTTGTGAGAGACCATGGATCTGCACAGCGACATCTGCACTGCTCCAGTGCCCATTCTGCAGGCCAGGCTGCTGCTGACCTTCGTGGAAGGTGACAGTCTTTCCACACTGATAGGGATATACAGGCAGAAAGTGTTTTTTTTGTTTGGTTGGGGGTACTTTTGTCCATATGCACAGAAAAACATGTTAAAACTATTTTACATACGAATTAATTGTTGTTAGAAGGTACTGGGTCAGCACACCCAGGTAGAACAACTCAGCCTTGCTCCTGGACAGCATTGCTCCTTCCTCTTGTTTTGGTGGTGTGGGGTGACATGTGTGCTGTCAGGAGTGAGCAGATGTTAAATGTCAGTTTTGAATAAACTCTCTAGTCATATTTAATTCAAAATTAACATCCCTAATGCACTGAAGTATCGTGTGTCCTCGTGGAGGCAATGCAGGCTGTTGGATCTGTGGGCACTTGTTAACTGTTTCTGACTGAGTGGCTGGTAGCTGTGTAATTAAATTATCTTAAATCTTAGTGGAAACTGACTTTGGTAGACAGACAGGCAGTGTGATTGCGTTTCTTTTTCCTCTAGGAAACCAGGCTACCAAAGCAAAAAAGCCCACACCAGACCATTCATTACTCTGCATAATAGTCCTACCTTCAAGTGGGATGTTAATGATAGGGGTTTTTCCCTATTCTTCTGTTGGCAGAGTTAGTAAGGCTTTGAGTTGCCCCTGATGAACTGAGAAACTTCATCTGGAAAATACTAGGTCACTTGGAAATTCAGCAGTGCCAGTTAATGAGATAGATAATTTTAAACTCATTATCAAGGAGCTGCTTTGATAATGAGTTTAAAAATCTTCTAGTGCTGTGAAGACACTTTAGATTTCTTCAGAGCAAGGAGTTCTTGCAGCTGCTGATACAAACCTGTACTCTACATCTTCCTTCAGATCAAGGCTGATACAAAGGAGAAACAGGATCCATAATTTTTAAGGACTAAGTGTAATTTTGAATTCTATTTTATATACTTTTTTCAAGTTACAATTAATAGCTTTCCAGTAAATGGTTTGGTTGATGTATCAAAAATATACAGAGTGTCCCTCTGTGGTAGTGTTTTAAGGATGAATTTCTCGTTGTTTCAAGAGAAATTTGATGCAACATGTTAGCACACCTGTTGGCTTCCCCCAACCTTTTTTTCCCCCCTCCATAAACTGGATGTATATAATGCTTTACAAAATAAGACAAACTTGATATTCTTTGATACTTAATGTCAAAATATAGTGGCAGAATATTTTCCTGGTAGGAAGCCTCTTTGCATATGCACATTTATGTAACAGAGGGAAGGAGTAACTTCAATTTTCTGGTGATCCTGTGTTAAAATTTCAAGATTAGGAACTGAGCAGTTTCCAGGCCTTTGAATGCAAGTACATTCTACTGCTTGCTCTGAGTAGTAAAGCATTAATGACAACTATGTCAAACCCCACAATTCTAAGTTACTTGAAATTGGACTTTACATAGAATTCCTGTGTGAGTTTGGGTGCATATTGGGAGTGAGGTCAAAATAAATAGAGTGACCACAGACCATTCATTTTCTAGGACAGGGTTGTGGCTTGTTCTGGAGTACAGGCTTTAAACATTTCAAACTGATAAAGAACATTCTGTGGGATTCATTTATCTTATATTAGAGTTTTCCTCTAGTATTTTCCCTGAATTAGATGCTTCCATCAATTAGGAACAAGTCTAGGGACAAAACTGGGCTTTAACTTTATTAATTAACAACCTGAGAGGATTTATTGGGGGTAGCTTAGAGAAAACTTGCCACCTTGGAAGAAACTTCTGTCAGTGCTGCAGGCTAGCGATTCTGCTCTCTGCAGGAGTCTGATTCATAGATGGCACCTTCATTTAAATGTATCCCAAAGATGGAGCTGGGTAAGAGGTTCTGCCTTACACTCACTGTGGTACAGCAATCTGCTTGTGTTGGAAGACAAGATGACTATATCCAATGTATATATTGATTTTACTATAGGCTTGAGGAGAAAAAGACCATCAGCTTTTGGCTACTGCTTGCTTGTTCTGTGTGGCATTAGCATTAAAATCCTAAAAACACATGGTAGACCTTGCACTTAGAAGATCCAGATTCTTGCCCTGTCTATTCCATCAGTCTTTCAGATACATGTCCTGACTGAATTAATAGAGGAAGAGGAAATAGAACTACTCTTAATTGGCTGAAGTTCAAAGGCTTTGGTGTGAAAAGCGAGCAGCTAACATGCAGTTTTGCTCACTTCCCCCCTGGGAGGCACGGCAGGCACATCAGAACACAGGTGCTGGTCCATCCAGGGCACACAGAGACTTTCATCTTCTTGTACTGGTTGTAGTTGTTTTTCATGTGATAATAAGCTTTAGAAAAAACCTCTAGAAATCTCTACAGGAAAACTTCATTTTTTGTTTGCTTTACCTGCTCTGTAGAAAGGGATAAATGTGAGGCATGTTGTACTGTATCACAGTCAGTATTGGCTATTGATTTCAAAATTTCATTGCTGTCTGTATGCTTTGTGCTTTTACTCCTCCAGGAAGAAGGTAAAAATCTGTCTACGATGGATTTGATGTTGCAAATGAGTTCACTTGAGTCACTGTTTCAGCTAAGTTATGTTTTTAAAACACTGATGCCAACAGTTGAAACACGGAAGTGGATGGTATCACCAAAGCCACAGCCATTTGACAGTTTTAGATTGAAATAGCTTCTTGAATTGCAGTGGGAGAACAGAGATTTCCAAAAGAAAAATTAAAAATAAAGCAAAAATGTTTTCTTTTTGACATCTGACAACATTTTGGTGTGTCTCTGGGAATGGCAATGTTGAGACCTCTGTCTACAAGTGTTTGGGAGTGATGGGTCCTTAGACTCAAGTCATGAAGTGCCAGGAACATACATGTTCATTGGGACCTTTGCTGAGTTACTGGGCTAGCGAGGCCTCTGCACTCTTGGCAGCACATTTGAGTTTCATGCCAGAATGGTTGGATTTTCTAAGTACCTCTGCTGTGGCTACTTCTCTGTCAGGAATGCTCTTAAAGCTACTTCTCCCAGCTGAGCTCTCTTTCAAGAAAACAAATAGATGATTTTAAGCTTGCCTGCTAGATGAGTTTCACCATTTTAAAAATATTAATGTAGATCTCTGATAAGGACTTTGAATGAAGCTGTCTTCTCAAGTAAAGTGTTGGTCTTGCTGTGACAATCTCGCTAAACCCAGTTTGTTGTAACTGCTCTGCAAAGTGTGCACGAAGGCTGGCAGCTCTTTAAACTGGTGCGTTTGCCGACGCCTCTTTGATCTTATTCCTTAGAAATGTTTACTTCCTTTGGTCTTGTCTTATTTTTTAATTTGTTATGTTTCTGCTGTCAGGCTCTATTAAATGCCACCTCTGCGGTTTCTCACAACACCTCACATGTTGAAGTTTCTATGAAGTTGTGATTTTAAGTTTGCAGTTGGTTGCTCACTATGGATGTTCTCATAGTGTCTGCCCTAGACATTTTTAAAAAACATTATTAACTAGAAACTATCGAAAGGGAAAGTATTAGGATTCTCTGTTTACTTCAGTTCCTGTGCCCTTGTTTTCTTTGGTTACTTTATAACAAGGGTAAAAAGTGTGTTCTGTATTCCCTGCAACTAATTTGAGCATCCACAGGAGTGCAGCAGCATAAAAGCTGGAATATAAACTAAGTTCCATTTTGGAATTGCTTTATAACTCTCTGTTATAAAGGATACAGATCATTATATCTACATCCTAATGCCAGCTGCTAATAGAGAAAGGCATTTGATTTGATCTAGTCTGTCAGTTGTTTTGTCAGTTGTTTTGTTGTTCTGTTCCTACTTTTAATTTCTTTTCTTTTTTTTTTTTTTTGGTAAGCAGTCGGGTAGAAATATGTGTTTTCCCTTTGGAAAGGTACCTGTTTACAGCTGCCTGCAAAAAACACAGGTTCTTAAGTGTTTGGGCTGGTCTAATTGCAGACCTTTAAAGAAAAAAAAAATGGAAATATGATGGTGTTTCTGAAAACATCGATTTATGATGTGCTATTTTAGAATAATGATATAGACAACTCATTTCTGGAATTGTTGTGGCAAGAGAAAAAGGAGAAGCCTCTCTAGCAATGCAGCAACAGATAGTCCCAGTATAATTTAGAGCAAATCTAGGTGTGACTAAGCCAGACATGGACTGTTACTGTCCTCTGTGGTCTTGGATTTGATCCCTAACATTTTTCTGCCCCTCCCAATAATAATTAAGTCTGCATTGCCAAGGAAAGTTCTGCCTTAGGTGTGATGGTGTTTAGGTAGGAGCAATTGCTAGCTGTGGGAAATGCTCTTCAAGAGAGCAAAGTTCCACTGCTATTACATAGAATAGTGCAGTTAGGTTTTCAGGGAGGGGAAGAAAAGAAGTGGTACAATTGAACAGGGGAGATGGTTGCTTTGATTTTGCAGACTATTGTGGTTTCTCATGGCTTGTGGTTGGACCCTAGGGAGGCCTGGGGGAGGGGACTAGATGGGAAACATCCCCAGCAGGGGAGTGATAGAAACCCTTTGCTGGAGAGGTGGGTGGGTGAGGAATGGAGGGGATGCAGTGCAGAGCCGGCTTCCCCTGCCTGGGGCGTTTCAGCAGCTGCACGGCTGGTTCCCTTTCCAAGATCTGTTTGATGGAGTGATTCTGCCGTGTGTTACCTGCTAAAAAGCTTGCTGAAAAGCTGGGTGAGAGCTGTTGTTGGGAATTTCTTCACTGCTGATAATTCTGACTGACTTTTTCACACAGATCTGTCAGATATACTAATTCTAAGCCTTGAGTCAGTTAAATTTTCCAAGCAGTCTCTTCTTTATTAGCCAAGCTGTAAATGCCTTAAGGCTTTTGAAATCTGCAGTGGAGTAAAGAAAAGCCTGGGGAAAGAATGCCCCTAAAAGAGAAGTACATCCTTGTAGGTATATGAAAACCTGTTTCTGTTGTGTTGGTGGGAGGAGGGGCACGGTTATTTATATTGGAAATAGAAATGTCCATTATAAATAAAGGTGTTGACAAGCAGTTCAGTTTTCTGAGTTACATCATCTTTTTCCTATGTGCTACAACCTGCTCAGTGCTTTCAATCTGAAAAGGTCTGTGTGAGAAAAGGAAGGCTTGGCTGTAACTTTGATATAAGTGCATTCAGCTTGACTTTGCATCCTTGTATCTCTTGCTATCTCATTTCAGCTGAAATTCAAACAAGCTCTTTCTTGGTTGGCAATTTGAAGAACTAATGTTATTCCCAGAGATGAGTTTGAAGATTTATTTTTTTTTTAAGAAACACATGAAAGCAGCCTTGTACATTAAGATGCAGTCTTTCTAAGACCTTTGTAGGAAAATGTGCAGCAAGCCCTTTTTCTTATCTAATGAAATATAAGTGTATTTTTGAAAACAAAGTCACTGTTGCTACCCTTAAAGTTTTACAACATTTCCCAGATCAGCAAAAGGCACAGCGCAAGAGCAAAGATCTGTTCTGTGGGACGAATTAAAAATCCTGTCTGTGCTGACAGATTAGTCTTTTGACCTAGACTGTTTTGGGGAATAGATGGTACAGCTCTTGGATGTAGGCTTGCTTTTGCTTTTGATAAAGCACAAATACATTTTCACTCTATAATCCCTCCCTCTCAAATTCTTAGCCCTGTCTGATTTGCAAACTTCCTTGCAAGTGTTGCATCCTATCTTTCCTTCTGAAAATAAAGGAGATTGGGAACAACAGCAACTTTCAGACAGGCAGACTTCATTGAAACTGGATGAAGATGCAAAATTTCCAATAATGTAAAACTGTAGACTCAGAAGAGATTTGAGATCTGCTTTTTTTTTTGTAGGAAGAGAAGAAAATGGGTTTATAAGATCGAAAGACAAAATTTTTGGTGTTGGTCCTAAAAACTCACTTGGCCTGCATTACACTGGTCTTGTTTTTAGGCGTATTCTTACACTGGCTGGGAGGTCAGCTTGTTTGGAAAAGGGGGGATTAGCTGTACCTTCAGAGCAGTCCCCAGAAGACACTGCAGGCAGATGCTGTCAGCTCGTGTTCATCCTTCTCATCTCAGCACCTGTGGTGCTGCTTCTTTGCAGTGAGGAGTCACTGCTACCGAAACCATAATTTTGGTTAGAGGAGGGCAAGGCTTACTTTCAGCCTGCTTTAAATGTCAGTGTTTGCAGCATCTATTTTTATGGGTTGTAAAACCAATGTGGATGCAAATCCTGGTGCTTCCCTAGAGCTCTGCATCCACAGGTGCCTGGTGGAGATTCAGATGACCTCAGTGAGATACAATTCAAGAAGAGGTAATTTTCCCCCTGTAGTGGTCCATGACTTGCAGGGGCTGCACAATGGATTCTCTCCCGTATGTGCACATTCCCAGTGGAGTGGGGAGGGAGAGTTTGGGCAGGGAGTGGGTGAGAGAGCACAAAGGAACAGTGAGGAAGCAGAAGGCAGCTGGAGAATGCACACCTGCCCAGCGGAAGATGAGGTGGAAGGTCTCCCTGGCAAAACCCCTCTGCAGTGGTGGATTTGACCAGCTGGACCTTCATAAAAGAGGTTCTTAGGGGCCAGTTGCCTCGATGCCCTTCTTACCATAGCTGTCATTTTGGTCATTGGTAATGTTTGGCTGATTCAATCTGGTGGCAGCTGTTCTTGGAATCTGAGCAGAGGCAGGAAATGAAAGATCACCAGGGATGATAAAGGCACAAAAAATAACAGGCACATGAAACCAAAATTTTGATTGCTTGGTCTCTTTTATTGGGTTTTAACAGTGCTGTAAGGCTAGTGAGTTTTGAGGAAAAGCCATATGAATCCTGTATTGCTCTCGCTTCTTCAAGATCACTGGAACATACATACTCATGTTGAAACTACTCCTTTGCTGGAAGAGACCTGCTGGTTGTTTCTTTTAAAGTTGATTTGTACTGAGGAAGGGGTTAAAAATACTGCAGATTTTGAATGAGCTGCATTGAGAGGATTGAAATATCAATGGATTGAAATATAAATGTTGCAGTGTAGTTCCTACAGTGTCTTGTGGAACAGCTGAGAGAAGGTATTCACCACATGGCCCATTTGAGACAGGAAGGCTGTCTCAGGAAAATAAAAAAAAAATCTGTCCTTTTTTTTTTTTTTTTTTTTTTTTTTGTCCTAGGAAAGAGAACTATATCTTCAATACTCCCAGGTGTCAAAAATATCTTCCCTGGCTGCAACTGGTGTATTGGTATAGGGATGTTATGGCAGAATGAGTGATGTGTCTGTTGCAGGGATTTTGTTTGTTTAATTTAAGTTGAACTTCCAGAAATCTGAGTCATGGCTAAATCTGAGTGCTGTGCTCTGAAGTTGCTGTTTGCATTGAGGCTGTTGTTGCATGATCATTTAAATCAGTTCTGGGCCCAGTGAAGAAACAGTGACAATCCTTTCAGTGTAAGAAAAGACAAATGAAAAGTTAATAAGAGAGAAGATGTTTCTGTAGCTCAAATGGGCACTTGTAAGACAATTGTAGGTGGTTGTTAGGGCTCCTTATGTCTTATTTTCCTGATCATGTAGGATTGCTTACAAAATCAGCACAGAAGTTTAACAGCAGTTATCTCCAAAATGGCCTTAGTGACTCATTTTAAAAAGGGAAATACCTTATGTGTACTTCCTGTAAACTTGATCTGAACGATGATTCATTTTTGGTTAGCTTGGTTGTGCATGATCTGCAAACTCAGTAGACTGTGGCAGCACTTGCTTTTTTTCCTCCTTTCTGCTGGTTTTAAACCATTCTGAAAGGTCTGTAGATTATTCTGAAATTGCAGATTGTTAGTCCATAATTAATTAATCTCAGTTGGTTTTCCTCAGAGAACCAGATGGGAGCCGACATCATTCATCTGCAGAGAACTTCTAAGTTTATTAGAAATAGAAAAATATGTAAGTCAGTATGGAAATATACATTGCTATTTATAGCACATGCCTTCAGTGAACAGTGGCTGACACGTACCTGCCCTCATTTTTCTCCTGCCCATACAAGCAGGCAGCATCCAGGGAGGCGACTTGTTCTCCTTCTGCTTCACAGACTGGGCGAGATCAGCACGTGAGGAGAACAATGGATACCGGGGATGTTGGCTTGGCTGGTGACACTCAGAAAAAGAGGCCCCAGAATTCACTCTTAGGTGTTGCAACTACTAGTTTCCCCCATGAATTGTCTCCTCCTGCTCCTTTCCCCCAGTCCTCCTTCAGCAGCTGTGTGGAGGGAGCTGTACCAGGTGGTGGACAAGGACTCCAGGAGACAACTGAGCTCTCCTCTTCTGCCTGTAACACTGTATTACCATGGAAAAGCACACTGCAAGATATGTTTTAATTAGAATGTGTTTTGCTGCATGTGATTAAGGGTAAAAAGTTTGTGCTTTGTGGAGTAGGGCATTTTATTATTGTGCTTTTCTAGATCAGATTCTTATTGCCTCAGAGAGAAGGAAATGAGAATATGGGAGTCCATCACATAAGAGTCTGTGTTATTTTTTGTGAAGGCTACTCATGAGTTTGACTTGAGACAGTCTTGAAAGGACCTCACACTGAAGGAATATAGTATTTCACTTTGGAGTACTGCATGTCCCTTCAAGAAGAGGTCAGACAGAGTTGAGCTGACTCTTTTTTTGGTTGCTTTCTCTAATAAATGCAAATTGTTGCTGAAGGAGTGTTACACTATTTTTGCTGTTGAAATAGCAAACAGAAACTACCGCATCTTCCAAGATGCATATAAGCAAAGACAAAAATTCCAAAAATATGATTGCTGGCTAACTGCATTATGATTCAGATTCGTTACAGTATTTTGGTGTGGTAAGTCAAAATTAAGGAAACAATTAATTCATAGTGTTCTCAGAAAATGTCCTAAGAACATCTTTTTGTAGAATTCCGTTTTCAAGATCTCTTTTTCCTGTGAAAAATATTTTTATTTCTATGCTCTCTCTCTTCCCACCCACATTACAATTTTCTGCACAACAGAAGTTACGGTTCCTGATAAGGTTTCTATTTGCATATGTAGTGCTGAGGAAGATCAGAGGCTTTCATGTCACCTCATATACTGGTAATGATACCAACTTCTTAGACATAACTGGTCACAAATGAATTTGAGCTTACGTTTGCAGGAACAATCACTCAACATCATAAGAGGTAGATTATTTGGAAGAGCTAGCTCCAGAAACTGCCGTGTAGGTAGGTTCAGTCATTTGCCACTGTCAAAAGTGAAAAATACTGTATTTCTATTCCAGTCTCTCCCACTCGTCATGTCTGGCTGCCTGGTTTTCCAGCTCAGTTCTGCTGCTGCATTAGTCCCTAAAGCTTTGCTGTAAACCACCAGATTGTTGAAATTTCCACTCTTGACTTTAACAGTGGCAACTTCTCTGCTGTTAGAGAGTGGAGGCACCCTTAAGAGAGGAAGTACTTCTTTAAACTCTGTATGTATTTTCTGTTTTATACCAACTGGTATTTTTAACAGAGTATGTTGGATTATTTTTATTACAATTAACACTCTATGCCTTAAATTCTCATGAGATTTCACTCCCAGGAGGGTCCATGCCTTGAACTGAGACAAGAGATGTGGCCGACTGCTGCTCCCAGGTATTTTGCATTGGGAAGCTGCATCAGGTATAGCTGAGGGAGCAGGGGTGTTTCACAGCTAAATGCTGTTCACCAGCCTTTGACTCCTGAACATAGCTGTGGTTGTATTAGAGGTGTTCTAGCCAGATGTCCTGCCACATGTGTGTTCAAATTGCAGAAAGATGTAGAATAGCTTTCGTAGCCTTTGTGTGGTTAGAGGAATTAGCCAAGAGGTGCACGCACTGGCATATAAAAGAATTGTTAGTAGTATGCTGGGCTCTTTACAGTATCTCAGAGTTAAAATCTGTGATGCAGTTAATTCCTGTTTCAGCTCTCACTGATGTTGTTGTGAGGGCAGTCTCATTGTTTTGGTCCCATAGTTCAAGTCTTCCTTGTAGCTGCAATGCTTGCAGACATTTCTTTTCCAGGGGTGGGATAGGGGTCATTCCAATCATCTCAAAAGGATTATTTGGCTGTAGGGCACAAGCTAATGGTTTAATAACTTCACTGAAAGTGGAGATTTAAATCTGGAAACAGAGGGAGAAAGTTAACCCAGCCCTTCACACTTCCCAATTCATCAACCTAGAGCTAATATGGAAAGAGTTAATTATTTGGATATTAGTTCAATTCCATGGCTCTGTGGCTTTTGCTTTTCTTATTCTTTGCAGGTGATTTTAATGGGTAGTCTGCATTAAAAGACAATTTAAAATAGGAAAAAAAAAGCTCCATTATATAGAGACTCTTACAGTGGATCATGAATGGTAATGTCAAACTCTAAAGAAGAAGAGAATGAACTACCTTAAAGATCTTATTTAAATAAATGTAATTTAATAAGTATATTAAATTAATACATTAATATATTTAATTTTTATTAATTGTTGAATGCATTGTTTCTTCTATAAGTAAAGTAGATAATTCATTTCTTTGTTGGGAATTTGAGTAACCTTCCAATACAGGCAGGGTGCAGTTCATTGCCTGGGGCATGTTAGATGATCAATATCTAGATATTGATTGCAAAGTTACACACTGAGTGTCTGTAATAAAATTAGTTCCTTATTATCCCTTGTATATCCCCCTGAAGAAACAACAGTTGCTGTTGTGTTCAGAGCTATTGAGTTTTCCTGCGCACCGTTCCAGAGCGGATCCTGTGTTGAGGGTTGTCTCCCTGCTCCAGGCTGCGTGTTCCTAAATGTTCTGTGGTGCCCCTGTGAATGGGGTGAGAACTGGTGAGCTGGGCTGTGTCCTGCCCTGCTCCAGGGAAAGTCTCTTACTCTGCTGAAGAAACAGACAAATTACTAGATGCATCCCAGCTCTGAGTGGCTGTCAGCTTTCCCGTGCTCCTACTGTCTACCTTTTTTTGAGCACTACTCTTGTGTTTAAGGTAGTCTGCTATTTGGTCTAGGTTTCTGACTATCTTTGATCCCTGAAGATTGCAACGAACAAATTTCTCAGCGTTGAAAACTCCCAGAATTACTTCCTTTCTTTAAATTCCGGAAAAATGCTTGTTCCAGGTAAAAAGTTAGGGTAGCATGAGCATCTTTGAAACACACAGATTCAGTTACAGATGATCTTTTTATTCAACCTAATAGTGTATTCCTATCCAGGCAGCCAAGCTTGTGTTCCTTTAAAAACAAATAAATCATGTGAATGTGGTGAGCAGTGTTTGGCGTATTGAATGGCCAGGGCCTCTTGCGTTTGTAGCTTTGTTTTCCTGCCTTGTCAAAGAATATTATCTTGCAGACTCTGAAATGTTTTGGCCTTCAGAAAGATGAGCTATAAAGCTCACCAGAGGGAGAATTGATCCTTATCGTCTCTCTCCACATAGTTTTCCACCTTCCCTAGCTATCATATTTCAAATCCCAGGCCTTGGTCCAGCCCATGTGTGGTTTTTGTAACTGGCTTAGTCAGGGATGTGATTCCCCTTCTTTTACCTGTTACACTTAGTTTATAGCAATAATGTCTGCTGTGTGGAATTGCTGCAATAAAATTGTCCCTCTCCTTGTGCAGGGGGATTAGCTGTAGCAAAGGACATTGCGCCTTCCACGGCATGGGTGAACAGCTTTAAGTAATGGGTCTAATCAGAGCCATTTGTCTTCCGTGTTTGGGTATGACTGTGTTGAAGTGTATTGATGGTTCTCACCAGTGTCCCTGGAAGGGGCAAGCTTTGGCTTATAACCATGCAGGTTCAAAAACCCACTGTCATCCCTGTCCCAGGGCAGAGGGGATACTTACTGCATCTGGCTGTGCCTCCTTCAATGTGGTACCAGAGCACAGTGGTGATGGTAGTTGCAGCAGCATCTCTCAGCATGGAGTTGAAACAGCCATTCATATTTAAAACATAAAAGATCTTCAAGCTGCATTGTTGTTGCTGTGTTTTAGCAGCACAAATCTCAACCAGACAACTTTTTGTATATGCTATGTAATTATGGAGTAACAGGTAGTGAACCTCAATCCCTTACTATTTTATTTGTGATTGTTGTTCATGATTCAGCAGTGAAAGTCTTCACTGAAGCCATGCCCTCTGTTGGAAGTTACACTGTGGAGTTCTGCCCTCAGGCACCTTGAAGTAGAGGTTTTCCAAGCGGCTGTTTTGGGGGGAGAAGAGAGGTTTTATTGTAAGAGGTACATAAAGCACTTCAGAAACACTGCAGTTTTTTTTTTTTCCCTCTCTTTCCTTCCCCTTCCCTTTTTTCCTTGAGTTAATTAAACCACACCAGACAAAAAGTTTTTTATGAGCAATACCATAATACCTTTGGCAACGACTGTGCTTTCTATAAGGATGGTTTCACCTTTTACATAGAATTACCAAGCAAGGGGTTTTTCTTCAGGCAGACACCCCTGATGTCAGATCACACGGAAGCTGATCACCGTGACAGGCTGGGTGCTGCCTTTAACCAGGTACACCTTGCATCGTAACCATTCTAAACCATTCCGAACCATTCTATTGTGTCCGTGCTGCAGGTGGGGCTCTGGAGGCACACCGGAGCTTGGAGGGGCCGGGAAGGAGCACCTTACAGCACGCTGGTGCCATCTGATGGTAAGCTTTCACAGCAACTTTTCCCTCTTCCCAACAATGTCAACAAGCTTTTTATTTATTTTGTGAGCGTCTGTGAGATAACATTAGTTGCATGGTTTTATATGTATCTTCCAGAAATAGAAGTACTATATTAATATTTTAAAATCTAGAAATGTTTTGTGTAATTTTTCCTTACTGATCCTGTGTTTTAAAAACAGCTTTAAATTAAACTACAACCTACAGTACGACTTTTTCACTTAGTTTTCTTTTTTTACCCCCCAGAAGTCACTATTAATTACAGACATGGTCTTCCTGTGATAACTCTTATGCTGCCCACAAGAAGTGAACGCTGTCAGTTCACTGTCAAGCCAGTGGTGACCACTGTAGGAGCATTCCTGCAGGATGTGCAAAGAGAAGATAGAGGAATTGAGAGAGCAGAAGTCTTTGCAACAGGTATCTTGTATTTCTGTTATTCCCTGAAATAAATACATTCCTTTTCAAATGGACTGTACTTCTCTTCTGGAGCATGAGTTTAGTCCTCTGTCAGGTTTAGCATTGTTGCTGTTGGAGCAGCTCTTGAATGCTTCTAGGGTTTATTGGTGTTTCAGAGTTAATAACTGAGTCCTCTTGAATTAGCTGCTGAAAAATGCAGCATTGTATCTATTACTGTAACTCTCCTTTCATCCCAGTAGTGTCCTCTGTTACCTTTTTTGGTTAGCTTCCCTTTGTAACGCTGTCTTTAAATAAGTGTCTCTCTTCTGATTTCCTTGATGTCTCTTTCTTTCCTTGTCCTCCATGATCATTTGTAAAAGACAACCTGTCGGGCTATTGAATGTGATGCCTGCCACTTGTTCAGTGTTACCAAGAGCTAAAAGAATCCATTTGCCTTACTACAAACTTGTGTATGAAAAAGTCAAGAGCTAAGCAACCACATAATGTGTGCAATAGTAAAGGACAGCTTTTTGAGACTTTGAGGAGGTTTCATTTATCAGCTGGAGTACAATATTTCAGGGCCCTTGGGTTGAAAGGAAACTGATTGCTAGGGTCGAAGGGTAATTGATGTTTTAGCATTGGTGTGGACTTCCCTCCTTGTAACATCCTGTTTATCGCATTGTCCCAAGTCTTCAGATAATTTTCTCAAGCTCTGCTCACTGTTTTCTTCTATTTTGTGTCTTTGGTTTGCCTGTTGATAAAAAAAGCCATTGAGTTAACCTCATTTTCCATTTTATTTCCAAGAAAACTTGGTTTGTATTTTGGCAGTGCTTTGTAGTTTTTCCACAGCAGTTTTGAAAAGTCTTGCAACCCCTGCCCTGGTACTAGAGAAGGATTCAATCTTTGTAATAGAATTGGGATGTAGCTTTTTTTGTCTGAATCTGGTAGAATAGGTACTTGAATTTGGCTAACTAAAAGTATCTTTCTTTCCTTCCCCCCTCACACCCCTAAAAAGAAAGGAAAAAAAAATAAGGATAGCTACATACCTATGGAAAAATTTATTTAACAGCAGGTAACACATAAGCAGAAGAAAGGATGGTGTGAATGAAAGTTGGTCCAGTTTCATAGCTGTGGGCATTCATAACATTCTTTTCTTTCTGGTTGATACTACAGAGGGCTGCAGAGGCTTTTAAAAGAACTGAATATAGAGTGATGTTCCCAGAAGGTCAGGAAGCCACAGACCTAAGAGAAGCTGCTTTAGTTTCCTTCATGGGCACATTAATAAAACAGGAAAATACCCCACAGAGCAAATCCTCTGGAGCAATGGAGATGTGATCTGTGTGGATCCCAGTGAGTGCATGAGCTTTGGGAGCTTCGTGTACATGGGAAATTTGGTGCTGGGTTTTTTTGGTCTTGTTTTGCTTTGTTTTGACAGTGTCTGCTAGGGAGCAAAAGCAGAAAATTCTCTTGCGGAAGATAATTTCCTAAAAGACTCTTTATCTTCAGAAGCCACTGTAACAAATGGTCATTGTGAGCAGCTGGCCTTCCCCTTAACACGGAAGTTTTTCCCTACAAAAGATTTCTTAGTGGGGTGAGGCAGAACTTGTGCTGGCAGCAGTTAACCTTTGGGTACTGCTGTTGTGCAGAGACATCCAGGACAGGAGTGTTTGGGATTCACTGCCGAATCGCTTTCCTCTCTGGTATGTCAGCAACAGCTAACTACTCCTCTGCTTCAGTGCTAACATGGGTCACTTGTGAAGCGTAAGGTAATTTCTGTAAGAAACCTACAAGTCTGGCATTTTTGGCATGGACAGGCAGCAGATTCCAAAGTGGAGAGGAATTCGGGTTGTTGTCACCTCATCTCATCTGTTTAAACACACACCCATCCCCTCTGATTTGGGAATACTTTGATTAAAACAGTGACTGTTAAAATAGTCCTCTGCTCTGTGTTTGTCAAGTGTCGGGCAGTTGTAATGTTATAGAACAGCTGAGATGTTTAATTTATGAGGAAACTGATACTGTAAAGAAAAACTATTTGTCAGGTACTGAGAGTTGAACTTAAACATTAATTATTAAAGAAAAATTATTAAGCCTTGATTTAATGTAGACACTTCTGTGTCATTAAACCATTAAATGAAACCTAACCTTAACTGAAATTACCAGTGCTATGTATGATGACTCGCTTTCATTTTCGGCAGATTTGATTTTGGTCCTGCAAAACTTTTGTAGACAAAATTGACTCTTTGTCTCAATTGGAACACTTGTGTTTAGGTACAGGATTGAAAATAGCCTTTGCTACTTTAAAGTCTGTGGGGGATTTTCTAAAATAAAATACCTCCCTTTCCTCAAAACTTTTCTTCTTTTCAGTTTATAAAAGGTTGCACAGGTTAATAAGTCAGTGGTGTATTCAGAACATCCAGAACAAAGAGCCTGTCTGGCACTTCTTTTGAAAAGCATTTTTCCCTTAAATGTCTCTTCACAAATGTCACCCTAATAATGTACATGCAAATGAGCCTTGATGTTTTATTACACTGGAAAAGAAAAAAGAAATGAGTGGATGGGCATGTTACAATTTTGGATTGAAAGTGATAGGCTTCTGGGTTTGCTTTGCTACCCACACAGAGTGGGCAGGCGAGCCAGCTGGGGCCTTTGCTTGCAGAGTTCAGCGGTCTCAGCCTCAGCAGATGCGGCCTGAGGATAGGGTTCTGGTGAACAAATAATTGCAGATGTGAGGTTGTGTGTGGTGCCTTTCTGTAGTGGATGTGTGAGGACAGATGGACGAGCTGGGGCAGTAGCACTGTGACAAATACCTACATACAAAAATCTTGGTATTTTGTAGTCTGTTTGGTTATTCATCTTGGGAGTAAAGCTGCTCTTGGCAAGGGCAGGGGAAGGTGCCCTTTCCTTGTATGTATATGAAATGTATATGAAATTAAAATCACCTCAAACAGGTACTGTGGGGCAGCTGCTCTGTGGCTTTTCAAACCCCCATGCCACAGTGATGTGTCCAGCAGCAGTGGTGCGTGGCTGTGGGGGCTCTAGGGCCTTTTGAACCCCAGTGTGCTCCTGGCAGCCACTGTTACATGATCCTACTAATGAATCCAGAGCTCCTTTTTGGTAGGAGCTGTAAAATAGCATGCAAAATTCATGGGGTGCCATTCATGTAAATTTCTGCATTTAAAAAAAAATTTAGAAAAGGGTTCTCCAGAGCATCAAAGTTCATTCCCTGCACAGGACAGCCCCAAGAATCACACCATGTGTTCCTCCTGACTGTTTAGTATTAGCTACCAGTTCTAAAAGTAGAGTTCGCTTCCAAACATTGTTAGTGAAGAACCCCAGCACTTTTCTACAGGGTTATCTGCTAATGTTTAAGACTTGTTATGATAAGTGATCTAGAACTGAAATCTTTCTTCTGCAGATGGTAGCAAGGTCTCTGATGCAACCTTGATGGAGGTCTTACTGATGAATGACTTTAAACTTGTTATCAACAGCACAGCGTACAGTGTATCACCTCCTGTAAAAGGTAAGAGCAATCCTTAATAACTGATCATCTCACTTCATCTAGTGAAAGGCATGGGAAGTCTCAGAAAACTGGGACCTGGGAGAAAGGTGTTTCTCTTTGGTTTTGTCTTTTTACCACTGGATGGTCCTGCTTTGGGGGTGGGAGGTGGGGAGAGAATAAAGAAGGGTGTGTTCTTGAAATGGTTTATATGACAAATATTTTCTTTTCAGATAAACTGAGTAGTGAGCATGCTACTGAAATGGAAGATATCAAATCCTTGGTTCACAGACTGTTTGTGGCTCTACATTTAGAAGATCATCAGATCAGGAAAGAGAGAGAATTGCTGCAGAAACTGGACCATCTGAAAGGAGAGCTTCTGCCTCTTGAACAGGTTGGAAAGTGGGGGTACTTTTTTTTTTAAAACTCAAAAGCATTTCCTTTCATCAAAAGTAAGTCCTGTGACAGAAGAAAATCAGCATGAATGGCTAGGGTGTGTCTGTTTTGTTTGTTATGTAAATGAGGTCAACTCAAATAGAACGCAAATTATTTTCAATTCGGTTCATTTTCTTCCTGTTATGGATATTAATGGGGTAGAAATCACAACACCTGGAGAAAGCTGTCAACGCTCAGCATGACTAGTATTGAGATTGAAAGGCCATTTAGTCACCTGTTGCTTTATGAGTTTTGAATACCCATGACAGAAAAAAACCACAATAGTGGGGTTGACATCATCTGTGGCTTAGGATAGTGAACAACAGGACTCCTGCTTTATGAGGGCCAGCCTCAGTGTTACCCAGAACTGCCTTGAATGGTAAATGGAAATCCAAAAGACATAGATCCCTAGCAGTGGGAAGGGGAAATGAAAAGGATTTCTTGGAGCATCAAGGCAAGAAGATCTGGTTGCCCTTGAACTTCAGTGCTTTTATTTTCTCACCAGGATAAGTCAGTAAGAGGTGTTGGTTAGAGATCCTGAGAAAGGATCTAGCCCAGGGGGAGAAAACATAGTTGAGGAGCTGCTCATCAGAGGAGCATTCATGTTTGTCTGAACAGGTTTCTGCATTTGTTTTCCTTAGATGAGAGCCAGAATCATGAACAGTGCAGATGCAAAAACCTCCAGGCTTTTATGGGTTGGCCTAGCTCTGATGTCAACTCAGGGGGGAGCGCTGGCGTGGCTCACATGGTGGGTCTACTCGTGGGACATCATGGAGCCAGTCACGTACTTCATCACCTACGGGAGTGCCATGGCTTTCTACGCCTACTTCGTCCTTACTAAGCAGGTGAGTCCTTGTCTTCTAAATGTCTGGAATATTGAAAAGGAGGAAAACTGACTCTGTGAATCACAATGTGTGAGCTCTGAAGAAAACAGAAGTCAGTAAGTGGCCTTACCATCAGACAGGGACTTGTTTGATCCCTGATGTGGCTGGATACAGACATTGCATCATGCAGAATCAAGCAGGTACTGTTGCACATGAACTGCAGGCCAGCTACTGAGCATAACTACTGTCAGTAAGATTTCATAGCCTAGGGGAAGTGAAAAGTGAGGAAAATGTTTAAAATGTTTGTAGATGACTTTGCATAGTTAATGGCACCTTGCTCACTGCAGTAATGGGAGAGCAACTGGTAGTGCTGTGCCAGTTTGTGAATGCTGCCTCACAGAAGCAAATCACCCAACAGTAGCTTTCATTTGCTGGAGTTTATGTATATACAGTGCAGGATACCAAACTGTTTGGAACTCGGGCAGTTGCATTACTGAAATATACGGAAGTATATTTAGTGCCTGAAAAAATGTTACTGCTCTGCCCTTCATGATCTGCCTGTGATGCCTTTTCCTGGTCTTAAAATCAAGAGTCAAACACGATTAGAAGGGAAAAAGGGATTTTACCTTTGTATTTATTTTAAGGATCTTCAGGTGCACTACGTCCAGGTCGAATGCACCTCCATGCACACCACAATGCACACACACCAAAGATCTGGTATCACATTATAGGTCTTACTAATTAGCATAGCTATCAAAAATTCTCCAATGAGAGGCTCAAATGAGCCCCCCTTCCCGAGGAACCTTCCCCTGGATGGTTCTATCTTAGTTTACAAAATGTGCTCTGGAGAGGACCTGGGGTCTGAGGCATTTTGATCCCTAACTACGAAGCCTCTAAAATATTTAGTCTCCTAGCTTGACAAACAAGTCCAAGAATGCACGCAAAAAGCACTAAGAATACAGAAGTTGTAAAAAGGTATAAAAGGGGTATAAAAGAAAAGGCAAAAAATCATCATGGCATCAACTGCTTTTCCATGACTTAGAAAGCATGGAGGTAAATCTAGGACAGCTGAAATGCAACAGGAAGTAGGCATTGTGTAGAAGCAAAAAGTTTGTTCAGATCTTAACTTAGGTTTACAATACAGACTTGTTCTGAAATCCTGCAAGACTTCGAGAAATGTTTCTTTTTCCTGTTTTAGCTCTGTACTTTACTCTCAAAGTGGTCATCTTGATGTTGAACTTTCTATGATGCGTGGAGGTATGTGGAAGAGTAATCAACACTTTTTTCCATTATACCAGTGGAACTATAGACTACCTTGTGAGACATTAGGTTCCTTCAGTGAAAAGGGGAGCCATGTCTGCTTTTATGAAGAGCTGGCTCAGAATGTGAGTTTTACTCCTTCTGACTGGTTTTTAAGAAGGGCTAGGGCATTCTTACTTCTTGTGAGTAGATAAAGAGATTCCTACTTGGCTTTTTTGAGCAGCTGCTGGTGTCATTGCTTAAGACTTTCAAATAAGTCCTCAAGAAATAGTTCCTGAACTTTCTCTGACTCCTTGGAAGTAGACTCCATTGACTGGGGTGGCTCCAGTCAATGAAGATCGTGCTGTCTTTTATTATAACTGAAAGTTCCTTCAGACATGATAGAAATTATTCCTACCATGTGTTTAAAAAGCCCTTATGACCTGTAAAGGCATAACTTCATACGTAGCCTCTTTACAAAACATATGTGTGTGTTGAACAAGGTAAGTCTTCCTGAAACAGGCTAAACTTCCAATGTGCTGACCTCTACTCAGTTTCCTTGCTAACCACAAATCCATGTCCTCCTTCCTTCCCCAGGACTACATTTACCCTCACGCTAAGGACAGGCAGTTCCTCCACTACTTCTACCGCAAATCCAAAAAGCAGCATTTTAATGTGGAACGATACAACAAGCTCAAAGACGACCTAGCAGAGGTATTTAAGTGCAGTCCTTCAATAATGACGTGGCTTCTGGCTTAAGACTTTTTCAGTAAGCTCTCAGCTAACAGAAAGTTGACCTCAAGGCTTGCTATCAAAACACTGTATTGCTTATCAGCCAGTTTCAGCTGTTCAGAAAACCATACAATGTTTGGCTTTGACGTATAAACTACTTTTGTAGGTCATCAGAAAGGGAGACCTTCATGAATTTAATTTAAAACAAATAAGTCAGTTTATCAGCATGACATCTGTTTTTTTGCATACTCTAATTAATGTTGCAGTTTTGGTCATTTAATGCAACAGCTGCATATATTTTGGGCACAGTATATTTGCTGCACTGCTTGGAAGGAGATTGCCTTGCAGATTTAACAACCTTATTCCTTAGGTAAAAGACCTAGATCTACAGAATATGGGTGGCTGGATGGAAAAGGTGCTATGTGCACCTAGGAGAAATTTGATGGCCTTCATGAAACAGTTGCAGCAGATCTCTCACTCCTCAATTATTACTCCTCCATCCCACCTTGACAGCCCTGTGTTCAATGTCTCATAAAAGAAAATGGAAAGAAACTACCCTTAATTTTAGTTCAAATCCCGTTGCTATGGGTAGAATTTCATGAGCCACATTTGACAGAATGTTAGAGTTTGATGCTTTTTCAGTGGCCTGTGAGTATGAATTTTGTAATCGTAATTTCAGGAAAATAATTTTGTAATTTTCAGGAAAATTGAGGTATGGGTGAGTGGATTGATGGGCAGGGTTCATGCTTCTCTCTGGAGACTGAATGACTCGAGCAGGTCTGTCAACATTCAGCATCCTCTATTTGATTGGTTTGGTTCCTTGCCTAAGACCAGTGCCTTCTGAGAAAAGAAAGACAGTGCACGTGTGAAAGAGCAGAAAACAGAGGCTGCAGAAGGATGATCTCTCCCTCTCTTTTGCATTGGCAGGCAGAAGAATCCCTGAGGCGTCTGCGCCAACCTCTGCACCTGAGGCTTCCCATCCAGGAAATCAGTGACAAGGACTGACTTTCGTTTTGTGTATATTGGAGATGCCCTTTCAAAGCTGATACAAACATTTAGTTACTCCATAGCACCTTGGTATTTTTGACCACTAAAGTTTTAAAAGATGAAATAAATAGCTATAAAAATTATTTGGTCACTTGATGGTTTGGGGTTTTGTTTTTTTTTAAACCCTATGAAGAAACTTCTGAAGCAAAGTTCTTCACAATATTTGTCAAGTGTCATTAGTGCAATGGAGGCATTCTTACTGCTGGTAAAATGACAGAATGTTCTATAAACAAGGACAGTCTTTTTGGTACCACTTACTGTAACACAGCAGTAGCTCACAGGATAATTAACTTCTGCATGGAGTAATAAGGATTCTTTTCATGCAATTACTGTTTCCTTTTCCCTAGTCTGTGTGTTGACTGTGTAACACCACAGGTGAAGTTTAGGTTAGCATGACAATTAAGCTTTCTTAGTAAATAGTGCTGGAAAAGTAAGGTATCTCAAACTTGCTGTAAAATCATTTATGTTTCACTGTTGCATTTTATTGAAAGAATTTATCAAAACATTCAAACATACATGATTTAAACAAAGTTTAAAAGTAGCCATAGTAAGATAAAACATTTATGACTCAGAACATATGGAAAGACTTAACTAAAGCGGAGCCAGTAAAATGATTATTTTTTTTCCCCAGGAAAGTGGATTAAGACACTTTGCTCAGTTTGAGTTCTCTGTTGTCCCTCAGAAGAACAATTAACAATGTTAAAAAAACCCCCCAAAAAACGAAATAAATATTTGCTTCAAGTCAGTACCACTGCAATTACTGACGCTGCAGCAGTAACAATCCTGTGGCAACCATGCACTACCACTTTTATGTGCACAGTGACAGAGGTATGGCTGGTCTTCTCCAGGGCCAAGAAGAGGCCTGATCCAACTCCAAGGCCTGAAGGATGAAGGTTTGCCTATGTTATATTTTGTAGAGCTGCCTAGAGGTGTCCAGCAGCTTTAGCTTTAGAGATACGGACAAGGCAAGCTCACCCTAAGCAAGCTGCACATGGTCTCATCTCACTACTGCTGTTTTTCTCCTGAGGATGCAAAGCACCAGCAAGCTGTAATTGTGCCCCAAACATAAATGATACTCAAGCAAAAGGAAGCCCTTTATTAATCAACCCTACTTGATTAATCCTATATTAATGCTACAACTGTACTCAAGGAATTAATTTCCTTTTTAGTGTTGTGAGAAAATAAAAAAAAGTCTAAAAAGCCCAATAAAGTCACAAAAATTGCAAGGTGGATACAGCTGCCCACAAGTTTAAAAAGATGCTCTACAAACATATTCCCTTTAAACTGTGCTCTTGAAGCAAGGCAAGTTAATCTAACAGAACATTAGAAATGTTTGGAAATAGTAAAATGTGCCATAGTTAGATGGCAATCAAGCAAAAAGCTTTTAAGAAAAAAGTAGTCTGGAGCATCAATTTCAATAAAATCTGAGCACCTTCTAATAGTTGTGCACCAGTAAACTTTTCCAAAATTCCCTGAGATTAATTCCCTGGTGTAATTCTAGGTTTAAAAGTGCTTTGAGATTTTAGAATCTGTTAGGTACACAAACTGTAATGTTTGATCCCAGTGATTTTGCAGACAATCTTGTAGAATATTAAGTCTCCTCAACTAAGATGGTGTCTTTTACTTCTGCAGCAAGTAATAGTAATGGTCATCACTGCTAAATAATCTACTCAGATTTTGGATGAAAATACAATTTTTTAGTTAACATTGAGGCAAAACAAGGAATCTGTTTTTTCCCTATAGCATCAACGTCTCTGCACACATCCACTCTGCGATACGATACTTTCCTGTTAACAACAGTAAGAAGTTCTGTGAACTCCAAGGAAGATCCGTGCTTCCTAAGTGTCTCACACAAATCTTGGATGTACCAGGAGCCATTTACAGTTTCACGATGAGAATAGTAGCCTAGTGTAGAACAAGAACATAAAATTACATCCAAATGTAAGTAGTGATAGCTCTTGGAAAAGTATTTATGTGACTCACTGTTTGCTAGCTACCATCTGTAAGGAATTACTAATGGGTGTAAATCTTACTTTGCTAATTATGTAATTTCACTGGAAATTGGAGATGGGAAATGGCTTTGATATCACTTGTAGTGCTCAGCTAAGAGGAGCATGATTCAGGGATTGGTAGTTTACACAGGACTGCATCTCCACTTCGTAAGAGAGCAGATGGGAGTGAGGACAACGTACATGGGGGGACTGGAGAGAACAGCCATGTTGTGCAGAGAAATTTATAAGCCACCAGAATCCTGGAAAAGAGAGGGATGCTTGCTGTCAGGAGGCAGTTCAGTAGCAAGACTGATGAGAATGTTTCTGTTTGGCAAATATAATGCACCTTGATAATTTACTTTCGCTTTTTCTTTGGCACATAAGGTTCTTTCCCAGACAAGTTGCTACTCATCAGACATGTAAATCAGATGACCTGGAACTGTTCTCATTTTTCTGACTGCAAAATGAAGAAGTGTTCAGGGCTGTTACAGTGAAGTATCAGACACTGGATGTAAAATGTTAGAACTTACCTTGCGCCACAGAGTAGCACATGATAAAGTCCGCACCAGCAGGCAGAGTATAGACACCAGCTGCATCCACTTCTGTCTCATTGACAAGGGATTCACTGCTGCTGTCTGTTGAATCATGAGCAATGACTGGATCATCATGTTTATCACCTCGACAGGCCTGTTGGTGAGAAGTATTGTTATGCTTGCACGCCTGCCAAGCCCACTGTTAATATGACAATTCTGACACTAACCAGAGGCACTTCTGTTCAGCTAGGTGTGCCACATTACCATGACTGCCTTCAGAAAGACCCATTTACTTCTCTATCCCTTAAAATATTTGGGACGAAGTCAGTTGAAAGCTCCAAGATGATCTCAGAATCACTAAGACTGGAAGGGATCTCTTGAGATCATCTAGTCCAACCCCCTGACTCAAGCAGTGTTAGTGACAGCAGGTTCTCCAGGACTATGTCCAGTCAGCTTCTGAGGATCTTCATAGACGGAGACTTCACAATCTGTCTGGGTGACCTCTTCCAGTGTTTGACCAACCTCACAGTAAAAAAAAAGTGTTTTCTTGTGTTGAGGTGAAATTTTGTGTGTTTTAATTTGTTCCACTTGCCTCTTATTCTGTCACTTGGGTACCACTGAGAAAAGAGCCTGTCTCCCTCTTACTCCCTCCCACCAGGTGTTTAGAACATTGGTAAGATCCCCCTGAGGCATCTCCTCCAAGCTGAGCAGTCCCAGCTCTCTCAGCCTCTCCTCATATCAAACATGCTCCAGAGTCCCTTAATCATCTTTGTGGCCCTTTGCAGGACTCACTCCACTAAGTCTGTATTTTTCTTGTACTGGGGAACTCAGAACTGGACACAAAACTTCAGATGCAGCCTCACCAGTGCTGAGTCGAGAGGAGGAACTGCCTCCCTTGGGCCTTTTGGCAAGGCAGTGTTGAATTACTGTTCTGAAGCACAGCCATCATTACATGCTGTTACACTTTGCTCTTAGAGCAGTCTCAAATGTGTTTGTTGAGGGAGATTTTTTTGTGAGAAGTCAGTAGTGATCCCAGTATTGTCAGTGATGCAGGAAGGCTACACATGGAGGATAACAATGTGAGAACACACTCAAAAGATACAAAGGAGCATTACTTAAGAACTACCACTAAAAAAAGAAAACACAAAGAATCTTCTGTACAGTGATAGAAAGTTTCATCTTGATGTTTCTTCTGATTTCCAGAGGTAAATGCTATGCCAGTTCTGCTGGAAAAGAACTCAGCTGAAGAACTAAGTTAATTAGCTTTTTGATGATTATAAATGTTTCCAAGTATTACTTAGAACTTAAAACTGAAATATGAAAGTATTTTTCCATCTTTGGCACCAGGTTAAAAAAAAAAAAGAAATCTGAATGAGTCCTAATGAAAAGTGAATTAACAATATGCTGCTTCTTGCAGCAGCCCTGTGCCCTAAGGAAGCTTTCATTTGGAAAAAAACCAAAAAAGGTAATACTTAGAATTACTCCGTAAACTACTACCATTATAATCTGCTGAAGGCCTGGTTCATATATGAGTTTGCTAATTGTAATCTGGATAAAGATGGGATAAAGCCCTGGTTTGAACCCATGAGTCTGCTTTGAACAGGAGGCTGGACCAGAGACCTCCTGAGGTACCTCCCAACTTGCATTCTCCTGTGAACCAAGGAAAGAAACAGGAGGTTACAAATGGTCTTTATCTGACCACTTAGCACAAACAGTATTCCTGAGACAATAAAGCCTTCATGTGATTCTTTAGATTCTACAGAGATGCCAAGTTAGGTCATAGACAAAAAAACAACCAAACAACAACAATAAAAGAAAATCACTGCCACCACAAAAACCAACCAACCAAAAAGTCCCACAAGAAAAGAAAACAAACAAAAAACCCAAACACAAAACCCAACTTCTCTGAGGATCAATTAAAGGGATGTGCCTGGAAGGAAGCAATGAAGATACAAAGGTTTGATAGCTTATCAGCTTGGCCTAGGGCTGTGAAGTGTGAGCAATAGGAACTGAGCTGAGGCTGCACAGAACTTTCTCAAAAAAACCCTGGTACTGCCTTCTCTGCTATTAAATACACACTGACAGTCAATCTGACATGGGCTTAATTTGTGTTTCTTTTCATAAAATTACTTATTAAATACAGCTAGAATAATAATATTAACACTAGTATACATTAGTATACATTTCTAAGAAAAAGAGAAGAATCCTTGTCTTAAATGCCTTGTGGAAAGACTGCATCAGGAAAACTGACATCTGTATTGCAGGAAGACACAGGTCAGTGTTAACTCCATTGAATTCAGAAACAGACATCTTACCTGAATGATAAATATCTTTGGTTTTCCTACCAAACTCTGGCACTTGTCTCCTCTGAACATGTCTGTGATTGTCTGAATTTTGATTTTGGCATCATATGCATAAATGTGATCATCCTCACCGTGACTCAGGAACACACACACAAAGCAGTCAGCATTACTGTGGTCATCCATAGAGGCTGAAATAGTCAAGTGGTGGTTAAATGACTAAACAGCCATATTCAGTTCAAAAAAACATTGTACATTTGTATCATATCATTTAATCCCCAATCAGTCCTTTTTCAAATAGATGCCATTTTCAGATAGGGCCATACAAGATGCATTGAATTCAACCTGGCTGAAGGGCCACTAACCATAAAAAGAAGAATGTCATTATCTTCTCCCAGCTGCATGTAACATTTTTCAGCTTTTAGTGACTTAATTAGTTCTCTCCACAGAAGCTTCACTTAAATTGCAATAAAATAATCTTCAGTCTAACCTTTAAGTCCTTCTGATGTTAAATTCCTTGTGCACAGAAATGTATTTTAAGTTAGATGACAAGAAAGATTGAAAGAAATGATCTCTGGGAATTCTGCTGCAGTAATTTAGACACAACCAATACATAGTCTCCTACCTTCATGAATTTTCTGCCGCACATCATCTGCTTTCAGATCATCAAAAAGTCTGACTTCAAACCCAAGGTCTGTCAAACTATTGTTAGAACAGATCAGTATTAGTAAACATCTTGCTCAAATTATATATCAATTGCTACCAACTCAGTTTCTTTCCCTGTGGGGGAATTAATATTCTTACGCATTATTTATGAACAAAACTACTAAAGTTGATTTTTAATTCAAACTGGTGTCAAGTACAGGTCTAACACCTAAAGTTACTTCAAAGAGTTTGTCCAAAGAAAGCTCTGGACTCACTGAAATCATAGGACTTGTGCCAGCAGTTTCTGTGACCTAAAAAAATGTGCCTTGAAGCTTTTTTATTACGGCTTTCTTCACCCAAGTAGCACAAGTGCTATGTCTGCAAGATCTTCTGGTCTCTACTTAAACACAAAATGAAGGTAACTCCTTAATTTGACCACGATTTCTAAAGTTTAGATTTTTTTAAGGGTTAGTAGAGCGACCAAGTTTCTTACCTGCGTTTCAGATTGTTTCTGTCTGCCATAGTCCCACGTCTGTCTGGCAGCATTAAATGCCAAAAAAAGTGCTCATGGTTGAAGATTAATGCAACTCCTCTTCTTTGATGGTTCATTTTGTATTCCACTGCAGGGTCAAGTGATTGTCTGCTGCCACAGATGGAAAACATTCTTGGTAAATGAGGCTGTTTCATTAGTTAAGGCACATAAGGGTGCATTTCAGACATGGCTCCAATTTGCCACATTACGTGTTTAGCTAAATATTAACATAATTGGATAGTACACATGTAGTTATTTGGAATTGTAGCTGTCAGTGATTTATTTCAAGTTCTTCTAAGTAAATCAAGTGCTGCCTCGTAATCAATAGACTACAAACTGGGGATGAGGTGCTAAGTGTCGTGTATCTGGCAAAAGGAGAACCAGTGTTTATACCCTAATGAAATGGAAGCTATGACAATACAATTGTTCATCTAAGTTTTTAGCAACCAGCCCACAAAATCCTAAAGCTGAAGGACAGAGGTCTTAAGGACAGAATAAATGACCTACCTAGCTTCTAAGCAGAGGACTTTAAACTATCATGGCAGCAAACACATAGAATACCTTGCAATTGTATTAGTTTATGAGCAAAACACAACATAGGAGTGTGTGACAGCACACTCTGGACTTGGACCCACAGTCAGGCCAACACTTGGATCCAAAGTGTTGACATGGCTGTAATTGGAAAGATAAAGCAGACAATCTTTCTGCTTTTGTCATTACAGGTGCAGAAAACAGAAACTAAAACACTTCTGGCAACAGCGCTGGCAACAGACAAGTCGAGAGTTCCAGGTACATGGAATGACAGTCCAGGTCACACTGCCCTAGGACTGGCTCTAGTCAGAGCTGTCATTTTTGCTATGTTAAAGTTTTATTTCATGCTACGGAATATCAGGTTTGGTGTGATTATTGGAGAAAGAAACTTAGAATATTTGCCTGCAGATGTTCAAGATCAGAATTTCATCAGCAAATGCTTTTGTTTCACAACAAAATTACCATCATTACCCGTAGACTACCTCTGCTTCTCCACTTTGTCTTGAGAACCCCCATAATGAAACATCTTTTTTTAATGTCTACATAAGAATTCAGACAGAGAACAGGAATTCAGGATGACTGTTCAAAGTCAGGGAGGTTCTACAACGTTGGCTGGATAACCAATAAGAGAAGGTGGGTGCTTTATCACATTCTTCCCAATCTGAGTACCTAGCATGATAAAATGCAAAGATTATAAATTTTAGCCTTGTAATTATCAACAATTTCCCGTACCAGTATGAGAATTTTTCAGATTTTGGCATTTCTCTTCCTTAGGATTTGGCTAGGTGCATGGCTAGTAGGGATTTTGGACAGGTAGGTCCCTGGATCCTCTGAATGACCATGAAAGGATGATTCCCTAAATAGTTATTTCTCCATTCAGCTGTATGGATGAGGCAAACAAAGTTATCAGGCAGGTATTTTGCTGTTTTCAGGGCTTTCATGGAATCACTATTCTGTGGTCCATTTCCCCTCCTTCCAGAGGAATACATTCCTGTGCTACAATCTACCACTTAGTCTGTCCAGTGGCTCCTCAGATTGTGATGGTCTCTCACATTGCCTAAATTAAAAAGAAAACTCCTAATAGTCCCTTCCACATGCCTTCACAATAAGGGTGCTTCTGCATCTGGTGTAGCTAAAACTAGAAATGTGTTTTGTAAGTGGGTGGAGTTGAATAATTCTGTTAAATTCTTAACAAAAATCAGAAAACCCTGCACTGACCTCAGTCTCTGGGGACATCTCTGTCACTGCCACCAGAACTTTACCTTATATCGAATGCATCTGCTTCTGTGATGTTCTTATTTCCATCTGTTAGAGAGATCAAAAAGTGATTTAGCCACAAAATCATTCATAAAAAAACCCCAACTTGACCTTATGCATCCAGCCTTAAAGTTTAATTGTTAATGTGAACCAAAAGCTCATTCACACATCAGGTAAGCAGGCAGGCAGTTAAACAGCCTCATTAGCATTTGTCTGCACCCACAGCTTTTGGAGGCTGTTCTGGAAGTTTTGACTCCCAACAGTCGAATTTTAGGTGGTCAAGACATGCAGATTTTCTATCTGTCTGTGTATCTGTACCTATATAAACATATTCAGAGATCATGATTTTATATAACTAACTAGCTGGCTGTATTTTTTTGAAGAGACTCTAACGCAATAGTTACAATTTTACATAAATTAAAAATACACTGGTGTTTCTTTTATTTCAGTAATGCTGCTAATACAAAGCTGAGCATTCTCGTTGAGGTTGGATGCAGCACGTGAGTCACAGCAGGTAGTGCAACAGCTATTGACAACTGAGAAGATGCAAGATTCAAACCTTTTCTTCTGCTGAACTATACAGACGTTAAGTACCTCCAGTAACAGAACGGAAGTAAGAGTAACAATGTGGGAACAACAAGGAATGTGCACATCTTGGGAATGTGCTTAACTACAGACTAGCAAATGGTTAGGCCAAAATACTTGTTACTTTCACTTAAACATCTCAATGGGCTATTAAATAACTACTACTACTGGTGGAGACTAACTACCACATTATGAGAACTATACGACACTGTACCTGTGGTGGGTAATGTAGGTCTGCTATCCAGCTGGACATGGCCTGCAATTATAAGAGACGAGTCACATGTACATGTGTTTTACAAACTACTTGGCACATACGATGCTAGCTTTTCACATCTATTTTTTCACATGTTATTAATGCTTTTTGCAAAACTAACATAGCTATGTACTGATAGAGGACAAAAGTTCTTGCAATCCCCCCCCCCCCCCAAAAAAAACCCCAGATTGTAAAATGTTATAGTCATCAAACTTTAAGATGGAAAATACTGTCATATAGACACAGTAGGAATAGAATTCCTGGGCCAAAGAAAACTAGGAAAAGATGATTTTCCTGTTAATTTAATCCTGTTTAGTCACTTCCTAGTCTTCAGCTTTTCATTGCCACTCTCATATTGCAGCTTCATTCAGGTAAACACTATTTGAATATGTCATGATTTATGAAAAGTTTTCTGCTTGTCTTACACAGGCACAGGCTTGTTCTAAAATCTGATTGAGACCAACGGGACTACTTGTCTTTAATTTTGTGAAGATGGATTGCGTCAGAAGAATCAAAAATCAGGTACGCACTAAGTTACACTGGAATCTCACAGCATCTTTCCCTGGATACGTTACAGGCTCAACTGGTCTGCCATCGGGACCAAAGGGCAAGACACTTAAAAACCAACCGAATGGCACACAAAAAAGTCCCTTTAAGCTTAGCTGCATCTCCGGGAACCCAACTCAATTCTGCTGGCCTGACTTCTCCTGCCCTCCTGTTACACGCCGGGGACCTTCCCCGCTCCCGTGTCCCGCGGCCGTGCCGGAGGTTGCGGCAGGATTTTCCCCTGGGCGGGGAGCGCTGGATTTACGTGCAAATCCACTTCCTCGTCGGCCGCCGCAATTCCTCGCCTCGCACCTTCTCCCTTCCCTTCCTCCTCCTCCGGAAGGAAGGAAGGAGGCAAAGCTGCCCACGAGCCCCGGCAGCGCTCTCCGGGCAGCGCTCCCACTCTGGGGGAAGCTGGGGCGCTTCGGGCGGGCGGCCCCTGTGCCCCAGGCCCCTCGCAGACATTCCCCATCCCGCTCCTGCTCCGCGCTGGCTCCGGCGGGAGCCCAGCCAGCGGCGCGCCCCGGCCCTTCCCCGCCGCGTCCCCGCCGCACACGCACCCGCCCGCGGCCGCCGCTCCCAGCCCGACA
>VZTI01003491.1:1463665-1493289 GCA_013397865.1 Struthidea cinerea
GGGGATGTCCAGAGAAGCAATTCATACTCTAATTATTTTGGTGACTGACAGTGTCTTTACATGACAAATTCATGCTGACGTGGGGTTTTTACAAGTCTGGAAGATGAAGAAAAGTCAATGAAAATGTAAAAATTTTTGTTGTCTGACTGTGGTGAATTTTAGAAAAAATACCATCACAACAACTGAGTTGTGTGAACATATGCCATTTATTCAACAGAATAATTAATTTAGAGGAATAAAGTAAAATAGATATTAGAAGTATTTGTCATTAGAATACAGTGAAGAATGTTCTAAAGCTATTGAACATTTTCATACAGCTGGCTGGAGCTATGTGAGTTTTGTGTTGATGATACCAATCCACAAATCAAATTCTACTGCTTCAAAAAGAATTTTTGCATGCTTTTTGTGCATAGCTCTTGCTGAATGTGAGGGTATTATGTATAGTCTGATGTTTTCTTTATGACAGTAAAGAGTCTAACTTTAGATCTCCTACTTGGTTTTGTAGAATTAAGTCTATATCTTTAAGGTATTGACTTTTTATATTGTTATATAAAACATGTGTGTGTATAAATATATACATGCACATGCAGTGTGTGATAGTGTGTAGAGTAAAACTCTACTTGGTGTTGAGAGTTTGCTGGATGCCTGAAATATATATATACATACACAGGGATCTTAAGAGAGTAAAGATGCTTTTTACTTAAGTTGAAGATTTAAGTTTTAAAATTCCTTTGCTGTTTGTGACCAGCTGCTGTTAAATTAATAAAACTTAGAGCTACAAAAATGGCCCCATGCTAGATGATCAGATGATGTATATTAACTAGATATGAATCGTCTGAGTTTGTAGCTGCAAAAACTACCAAGCAGATTTATTATTTGAGTCATTGTTGCATTGCAACAAATCTCATGGTCGTAGCCAATCTGTGCATTAATAGATGGATGGTCCGAAGTCTACTTCTGCAATAAGCCTGAGGAATCACGTGCCAAGCAAGGCAGCCTCCTGAGGGTTTCTGGTGACTTAGACCTCGAGATGATGCAAGTTCTTTAAAGCAGCCTGGCTGCTGCCCTTTCTGTGAAGTTCACATATTGCCAGTGCAATCATTTTCCAACCACTGCTTCCAGTATCGTTGTCTCTGTTAGCTAGATAAACAACAGCAACTGAAATGCAATGTGAAAAGTGGAAAAAAATAAAAAAAAACATGAAAAAGATATTTTAATATCTGCTTTTATTAGAGACTTTTGCTGTGGACTTGTGCCTGTAAAATTCTCTTCCCCAGGCTCCGTGGAATTGTGATATTCATAAAGTGTTAAGAATTTTCAAAATACGTTCCTTAAAGATTTGTACTGATTGTTGCTAAGTTACATGACTGCTGATTGTGAAAAAGGACTATTTTTGCATGGGTGATATGAAGGAAGCATTTCACTTTCCGAGCTTCAGACATTGTACCGTGAAATGAGACCCCTTGTCACATGGTGGCTAATCCAGTCATAATAGCTGGCAACCTGTGTGTACACGCCAGGGTGACCAGCCTCCCCACAGTTCTCACCCCAGCTCACAATACCCCAGACGTAGGCCACGTTTTCTGCATCAAAACAGACCAGGGGGCCTCCTGAATCACCTTTACAACTGTCTGTGGAGCCATCATAAGTGCCTGAAGAGGAAATAAAAAGCAAAATTAAGATACAAGCTGGCACACAAGGCAGAGCTCAGGAGATTTTTCAGGTCCGTGTTGCTTCCTGACAGGTGTTTGTCTAATGGTCACCTGTCACTGTAAAGCACCAAGAACGGCGAGAAACGACACGATCCAAGTTCAGGAATAAAGTAGTTCTGTATTAATTAATTAATTCATCTTTTATAACATGGTTTGCAAAGAGTGTGTTGAATGGCATAAGACAATTGGGTGCTCGGCCATCCACCCCTTGAGGGGATTGGTTAAGCTCTAAGACACTTATTCCAAAATATCAGAAGGCTAGAACCATAACAATCCTGCATAACAAACCCAGGTGCAAGATAAAGAGTTAGTTTACAAAAACCCATAGCAGTGTTTTTCATAGCTTCTGTGAGAACTGCAAAGTTCTCACAGAACGCTGCAGAAAGCTGAAAAATTTCTCTACCAAAGCTTTTCAGCGTCTACAGTCACCAGTAAAGGAGACTGAACTTCTTCAAGTCTGTTACTTCTCATTTCAGGTGCAGGGCCTCTCTTTATATTTGTGGCTGGCCCAAATTCTCATTTGCTTTTTCATCAGTCTTGTTTTACCTAGTGCAATAGTGAACAATTCAGCCACATTGCCTACTGTAAGAAGTAGCCCATAAAAATGGAACAAGGTTAAAAGATTTGTAGACTGATTCCTCTGGAAGTGAAGATATCATAATATGTGTACGCCTTCGTGTCTGTCTTTGGTGTCGTCTCTACCCAGCAATCCATTGTATAATTACTTTCTTTACCAGCTTTATGAAAACAGATGGGCAGGTACAAGAAGGAGAGGTACATGAATCCTGGGATGGGAGGGAGAGCAACTGTCTGTACGTGCCCCCACTGCACGGTCAGTCTCAGGAAGGACCTTTAGGAACACCAGGTAGCAGCCCTGAGGCACAAGTGTGCAGGATCCAGTGCCCTTTATGCTTCAGAGTTCACAAACCTACTTGTTTGCAGGTCAACGAATAATGAAAATTTTTTGAAAAAAAATGAATCACAAAGGAATGTGAAATAAACAGAAATGCTGCTACAGAGCTAGAATGTGATTTTTGCTTTTTTCCTATATACTCAGTAAAAGTTTATTAATTTCTAACACCCTTACTATACTTTTCTGCTTGGTTGACTGTCTTAGTACGAAATAGCCCATACAAAGCACGAGTCCCCAAGCTTTTAAAAATGTAACCTCTTGTTTGAATCTCTACATTTCTGAGAAAGAGTGAACTTTTAAGAGTTGGGATTACTAATCCTATGAAACAAGATTTTATTGCCTTAAATCAGTTTAATTAATGCTTGGATTACCAACTCCTGTGGATACCAGCCCTTAAAGTTTTTATTTGCATCAGGGAGGGAAAGTTAACCCCAGATATCCCCTTTCTGAATGTGTCTCGTGGTACTGTCATTATCCCCTTGTGGTAAAGTATGATCATTTGAAATATATTGAAGAAAAAAGAGGTAAGTTACAGAATTGGTGCAGTAAATAAGTCCCGTATCTTACAGATGACATGCTGAGTTTATCATTAATGATTTTGCTTTTTTATCTGGTTTTTATTTTCTTGTTGAGTAGCTTGTTTAAATATTGCCTTTACTTTTTGATTTAACAGTTGAAACCATCTGCCCTGTAAGTTGAATACTCACTGCTCTTTTAGTCATGTACTTGGCAACATTTTTTGTCACTTGAGAAGCAAAAATGTGTATTCAAAATCCTCATTTTAATACTATGAGTGGCAACCAGTTTCCTGGCCAGACTAAGCTAAGTTTGAAAAGTTAATTGTATTTTCCTGGGATGCAGTGGGGTAGTGGCAAATGTCTAAGCAGATGAACAGTTACATTCTAGTCAGCAGGCTGTGTGTTCCAGGACAGGCATTAGCTTAAATATGTTGCTGAATCAGAATCAGATAGAGTAAAGGTAGGAGGTTCAGTAGGCTGTAGCATGCTTGTGTATTTAGAAAACATAACTCAAATTACATGCAAAAATTTGCCCATATAACCATAGAAACTTGTCATGCTGTCATCTGAACTCTGTTTATGAATAGGTATATAATGGTGGATGCCACAGGCTCCAGTGGCTGACATTTTGCCAACAGTGGTGTTGTGGTAGTTGGTTTATTGTCTTCCTTAATTCTAGAAGATTCCCAGCCAGTATATCTGGCCTAAACTGAGACCTTGATGGTAGAGAGATTACAGTAAGAAAATTGATGCTTACCTGCACATGCCATTTTTTTAAAAAATCGTCCTGGATACAATTCAGAACAATTGTGAAATAAATTAACATTTCCCCACTTGAGGATAAATTGTTTTGTATAACCTAGAAAAGAAGAAGAAATATTTTCAAAATTTAAAATGGTAAGTACACATTAGACACATTTAATATAATAATTTGAAAGTTAGTTATTTACTTATTTACAGAATATTATATTCAGTATTATAAACCAGAAACCTTAAACTGCCACTAAAATTTACCCCATATGAATTATAGTACATTGGCCACATATTTCAAAATAAAGCAGAGTGGTTTAATTGCAGTGTTAACTAGAGCACTTTCATGTGACATTTTCACCCTTTCCATTTCCTTGTATTCCTCAGGGGTTTTTTTCCTGTGTTTTCCATAGCAAGGTTTCCAGGCACTTGGAAACTGCTATATTGCTTTCTGTGAAATGGAGATGTGGCTGTGATTCATCCTTATTACCTTTTTCCCAACTCGGCTCTATCTCTGTGGAGCAGTTACTGTAGATACAGGTGAACTATGTATTCACAAGTCTACAGAGATGCTCTGTTTTGTTCTGTCTATTTGCTAGCAATTCCCAACTTTGCATTTGCTGGGTGGATGCTACTGAGTATGGAGAGGAGAAACCTCACAACCAGTACGTGGTAGCTCCAATGCCAGGCTGGAACGCTGTGATACAAAACAAATGCTTCCCATATCTTTGAAAGCATGATTATACTTGGCTTATCTGTCTCTGTGCAAGCTTCTCTGGGCTAAACCCAAGCATGGCAGTGACAAGATGTGCTGAGTTTCATGACTGCTGGCTGCAGCTCAGATCCTGTTGGGAAGGGGACGGAGGACAGGCTGTGACTGTGGGCCCCTGTGAGCTGCCAAACACCATCTCTTACATGTTGTTAACAGGTCTCCACAGCTAATACAATTATTAGATGGACAAAAGGAAAATTTATTCTGTTGGGGTAGTTTTCATCCAGGGATGTCCTCCACATCAATCTAGTAAGTGGCTGAAAGAGCAGAGGAAGCAGTACAGAAAAGAGAACCCACCAGTGATACCTGAGTGCCAAACCACAGCCTACATTTTCTGCACTCAGCCTCTTCTGACTGCTTTGTGCACAACTATTCTTCAGCCTTTTCAAAATAAAAGCTCACCACAATTAGAAAATGAGTTATACAAATAATACATTCCTGTAGCAAGCACTAAACCAAATACCTTTCTCTAGTCCCCATCCAGAAACCTTGCATCTGTCACCAGTCTTGAACATGTACTCTGACCAGGGAACACAGGCAGGTATGCTGTTGTCTTCCACCAAGCATTCTCCATGCCCAGAAGTTTTCAACTCCAGCAGAGCAATGTCATTTTCATAAGTTGATGCATTGTAATTTTCATGAATTATCACTTGGTTTAGTTTAAAAGTATCTGTCTCTTTGTCGTACTCTACTGTATGCAGCATTCCAACCCAGACAAGGTAGAGATGGACTCGATTTGCCCTGGAAAAAACCAGCCAAATAAACACAAGAACTTGTATTTCAACTGGTTTAAAGCTGTAAACTGTTGCATTTTATCAAAGTTTCTGTAGAATAAAAATTCACATTAGCTACATATATTTTCTTTCTGGACTTAATACCCAAGTTTTTCTGAAGTGTAGCAAATTCAAGACAGCTGACACATGCTGAGTACTGCAACTAAAGCAGAAAATAATATTAAAGCCAGGCTCTGTTTAGTGTTGTGACAAAAAGAAACCAGGTGTTTATGCTGCTCTGATAATAGAGTGAGCAGATTTGGATGGGACTGGCAAATCTTACATGTCTGCTCTTGGCTTGTTCTTGGAATATATGACCTCAGGGACATTCCCTGGGAACAGATCTTGGACTTCCCCAAGGTAGAGGTGGAGAAGAGGTCCCTTGTATTTTGTTTCAAGCAGAGTGGTTACAATGAACCTTTCCTGCCTGTCTGCTATCTGACTAAAGTACGCCATGTCTCTTCAAACTCATCGTTACTTTTTATCTTTCTATTCACTGCCAAAACACTCTATTTTCCCTGAATCTTCCTCATCGTTCATGTGGGTCAGTCGGTGTTTTAAACTGTTCTGTTCAACAGACAAATAGAAATCAAAAAACAGGTAGCTGAGAATATCCAAATCAATCTTTCTGCTTTGCAGTAAGAAAATAATTTCAGAGCTTGTTTTTACCTGACACAGTGAGCAGCAGTCAGAACCCAACAGCCACCAATATAAACCCCTCCACAGTACACTGCTGAACCTTCATTGCTGGTGTCTTTAATTGCCACTTGCCAAGGGAATTCACCCTATTCAAACGACAAACACAAATAATGAGAAGTCATTACAGCTGCACAACTTCTAGTGCATAAAGGGAAAAACATCTCTTGGTATCACCTAATCTCCTTGACTACGTCTGATTTTAAATAAAAGATCTGCTATCCAGAAGTTGTAAATTGGGCTCCATGAGATATAAAGGATTTATATACTACAAATTCAGTAATTTTATTCAATCTTCTGACTTGGTGCAATGCCTCCTTCCCTCCAGCTTTCAGTCATGAAACCCCTTGTAGTCAGAGAAACCGATGTAGGGTCTGACCTGGTTTGAATACATTTTTGCTGTATTGTCTTTCAAAGATGCAAATTTTAATTCCAGTTTGCCAGAATTGTTATTTTTAGCTGTAGTATTAATTGTTTTTCTGAGTAATTTTCAGTGTCTACTTGTACTATAATGCTCAGTTTTGTAACTCCATATTTTACTTTATAAATTGTGCTTCTCTTTACTTTCATTCAATGCAATGCCACTGCTGCTGCAAAACATGGCATAAGCTGATTTTGTTATTTCCTTAAGTTTAACAGAAGGCAAATAATGCCCATTTAAATCAATGCTGAATGAACTCATATCTGGTAAGGTTATTTTTTTTACCTTTTCTGCAATCTCTCCACCTATGATTCTTTTCCGTCGAGTTAGTGTGTGATTTCTAACACCGCAGTGCACTTGGGGAAGAAGTGTCTTTATCATTTTTCTTTCTTTAACAAAAAGGAAAAATGTATCTCAGAATTCAGGTATACATTCTCTCTATTTGGAGACAGGCTTATCTTTATCTTGAAAATTTGAGTGCTGCGAATATGCCAGTAGCTGAAATAGCAGGAAAACAAAGATCAAAAATTTTGGCATCTGTCTTTGCTTTGAAAATTGCTTGTGTCTTAGCATCACATTAATTCTCTCCATTTTCCAATGCTGCTTGCATTCAGGTAAATAATGTTAAGGATGTTTCCCTAGATTTGCTGAGAGTTTACCTCAGCTGAGAGTTCACCAGTTGCCAAAACATGCAGATGTAGGTTCTCAGCCAGGATGAATTATTACGGCGTTCTTGAAATCAGTGAAAAGTGAGACAAACAGTAAATCCCAGAGTGTACATTAGTAAATCACAAAGTCCAAATATCTGAGTGTTCTGGATCTGAGCAGCTGGCTGGTAGCTAGAAAGTCACTAATAAGAGAGTATGCTGTTGATTTTCAAGGGCTAATTACACTTACCTTCATCCATACTGTCATTTTCAGCAACTTCTTCTTTGCCTATAGTAGAATAACAAAATACTAAAATTATTGGCAGACATTTACTTGAATCTATGTTTGTGTGCCAAAATTATGGAACATGTTTTAAATGCATAAGGGCATACTGTTCTCATGGACAGCAATACTCTCCAGTGCCTGGTGCCTGCTGTTTCCTTTCCTGCTAGGCACTGTTTGGCTGCCTCAGCCTACAAATGACCTACAGCCAGCAGATACTCACTCATAACTACACAACATCTACTTGCTCTCTAAGCCTAGGGAGCCCTTCTGCCAGGAAACCCTGAGAAACTGCCCTTTTTTTGTTTGTGATCTCTAACGAGATGTCCCATTCTCCTCTACCAGAAACCACCGAAATTTCTCCTCCTGCCCCATCAACCTCTGAAACTTTCTAAAACCCAAAGGAGCATTAGGTAACAGGTTTTTGTTTGATTTTTTTCCCCCCAATTTAGATTATGCTGTGTGCCTCCTTTAATGGGGTAAGGGAGGATATTCAACACAAGACATAAATTAAATGCTTGCTGAAACTGGTTTGTCAGCTTTTATTCAAACAAAGTGCCCACTGAATTCAGTCCCTAAATGGGAGCTGAGCATTGTGTCTGTTCTCATGTCACTGACAGTAATGTTTACATTTAGTTTACTTTACCTGTACTAATTACCATTTACTAATAGTTTTTACTTTTTTGGCCTTAGACTTTCTCTTATGAGAGCAAGAAAAACATTCTAATTTTAAAGCAAAGCATAATCTTTTTCAACAGAAAGGGGAACAGCACAGAAGAATTATTGTATCGACAAACTAGTTGAATTCCTCATTTGTGAGGAGAGTATTCCTGCTCGCCCTCTCTACACTTTCATAGGGGATACCAGTTTGATAGCTGGCCACATAAACAAAAGACATACTCTGCCTTAAGCTTCCCAAAACACCATCTGTTTCTTCCTTCCTTTAGTTTTCTTGTCATTCCTTTCCAGAAAGAAAGGAAAGAAAATTGTATGACCTTTTCTTTCTCCTATGCATAACATAACATAGGGAAGACTAATTCTTGCATGATAAATAATATAATAATATGCATTGTGTAGCCTTTAGTTAAAATTGGGCTGAATGAAAGGAAAGAAACAAAAACATCTTTCAGAAGAAAACCTGCGCAGAGAAATCCAGCTTCATCCTCTCCTGTGAGGCAGTCAATTTCTTTGTTGCAGACACTCTTATTTGGAATACAGATATTTGACCGACAGTGGAAACTGTTGTCTCTGCACTCTGTAACACAGGAGAATTACAAATGTACATCACAAGATCATTTGGTTCAGCAACCTCACACTGTCAGAGAGCTTTTTAAAACATAAACCAAATGTATATCCATATTACACAGGACCTGGCTGTTCATAAAGAGATTACAAAAGCGGGCTCTGTGCATGTAAACAAAATGAATACTTGGCTCTCCTCCCTTTAAATCTTGAAGTTTTAAGACTTGAAAAATGTGGATCTCTGTTACCACTGCAGTACTGTACTGCTAGACTTGGTGTCAGTCCGTACCAGTTTCATTCCATAACACATCCACACTCAACCTTGGGCAAAAGACCTCCAATTTTGCCAGCATTACTGATCACCACAAATGAGGAACTGATGATGCTTGTGCCAAATCTCATCCCCCCAAATCAGAGACCAAGCTGAGTTTTGGTTGAATGAGCTAAATGCCTAAATGCAGGGTTAGGAATCAGGAGTCCTTTTAGGAAGAGACTGGATGTAATAATTTACTTCTTCTAAAACTCTTGGTTATATGAAAAGGTATTATAAACCTGAGAACCCCCTCTCTTTTAAATTTTGTGATCCCTTTGAATGTTATCAAAAGCAAAGCAGTGCTTGAATTCATGGCAGGGTCTTTTGAGCTAATTTAAAATCTCACGTCAATCTACTATTCAAGGTATTTGCCTTTAATAGAAAATAAGGTAGTTCTCTAAAAGTATCCAGATATCCCAATATGATCCAAAGACCACTGAACTCAGTTGAAATACTTATTTTGATTTCAGGAAGCATTGTTTTCAGCCCATTCAGCTGAAACAGCACTATTTTTGTCATGTGGAATTCAAATAAATGTCTACTAGATGTATGAAATCACATGTATTTTTTTTTTTTTCTAAAATTACTGTGGCCGTGTTTCCACAATTATCAGATTAATCTGATTTGCAATTGTAACACTACAGAATTAAGGTTATGGATGGATAATGATGGGATTTGTAACCCACATTAGCATTTGGCACCCGAAACCCAAATTTTGGAACTATTCTCCTGCATTCAGGTCACGCTAGATCCATTCCTCGTTTCTAATCAGAATTTTTACAGCTGGAATTGCAGATGCTGAAAGAATGACTTCTCATGAACAAGCAATGTGCCAGGAACTCTTCACAGATGTTCCATGGATGATCTTGCATTAGTAATAAATTTAAGAGAGATCTTACTATGGTTTAAAGATAGTTCATTAGAAAACCAGTGTCGTTGTTTAACTACTATTGATTTTTTCCAAATAAAAATACATTTTCATTCTAACAGGACTAATTTTTTGTATCAATTTTTAACAGCCTCCTAAATAATCTCTTTGTATTTCCTCATCCTCTGAGGAAATCCAGATTCTCAAGAGATCACTTGCCTGTGTCAAAATTGTATTTTATGCCTTTTTTTTTTGCACTTCCCTGTATATAAACTACGGTTTGATTGCTTTGATGTAGTGACTTACTGGAAAACAGAATTTAGCTGTTACCTCACTGTAAAAATTCTTTGTGGGTGGTTTTCTGCTGAAATTAGTTTGAAACACTTGACAAAGGAAGTTATTACCTCTACAGCACAGTTCATCACTCAGGTCTCCACAGTCATTGATTCCATCA
Source organism: Struthidea cinerea (assembly GCA_013397865.1). Classification (NCBI taxonomy): domain Eukaryota; kingdom Metazoa; phylum Chordata; class Aves; order Passeriformes; family Corcoracidae; genus Struthidea; species Struthidea cinerea. The sequence goes on from VZTI01003491.1 coordinate 1,474,028, forward strand.
CAGGTTTTATTCAGAGAAATGCACTTCTTGTTGACACAGTGAAACTCCCCATCCAAACAAACTGTGCAGCAAGATGAAAATGAATTGACTGTAGGTTCATAATTGCCCAGGGAAATACTCTGCCTGCATATTTGATTCTGTCAGCAGTTTGGCCTACCAGCAGTAGGTATGCTGGGGCCCAGTCAGGTAAATAGGAATCTTTTTTTAGTATTTTGATTGCCTTTTCATCAGGGTTTCAGCATGACCATTTATTTTCTTCCTCCAAATTCCAGTAGCCTGGCAAAAGGGAATTTAATTTCTTCTAATGAAAGGACTGGCAAAGACTAAACCAGAAATGACCAGTTCAAACCCACTGCAAATGATTCAAGGGATTAGGACGATGGAGGTTCCTCCTCTAGAAAGAACTCATCATGAGTCTGTGAATAACTACTTTTGTAAGAGAAACCCGAGATGATTCATAGCTCTTCTAGTCAGCAGCATCTCAGGCTGATGCTCACCAGTCCCAAAGAAAGGTCACTACAGAGAATGAAAAGCTGCTAGAATTCTAAACAAGGCCTTGATTCCCCTTTTATCAGTGAGAAATGGAGGAGTCCTAAACTCCCCAGGAGACACCACCACAGTCATGCTTGTGTGGCTGCAATGCTCCTGGTGTAGTAATGGACCTCCCTCAAACAGTGAGCATGACATTGTCACCTGTCTGCTCACCAGTTAACCCGGGAGAGATAAGACTTGTGGGATACAATATACCTCGGTACTCTTGGAAGGGGTGGTGGAACAAACAGAACCATGGGTGAAATAATTTTCCTTTGGGGAAATATCTGTAAAAACAGTTCAGGAGCAACAGAGATTTTTCAAACTTGCAAACTCAAGACTGTCTTGACTCCAGATTGCCTCAATTATCTTAAAGTCTGCAAAATGATGATTTAAAATAATCAAAAGGTTTCAGTGCAGGTTTTCTGTGGCTGAGAGTTCAGCAAACCAGGTCCTCATTATTTAAAATAAAATGTAAAAACACCAAATAGATATTAAACTAAAAAGAAATACTAACCTCTGAGATTTTCATGGCACTGCAGGCTAACAAGTCCCTCATTACTATCTCTTGATTTCATCTCTATGTGACATTCAGCAAGACTTGTCTCTAGGCCCCTGCAACTTATTTGCAGACAGCGTAATGAATTTAAGGCAGATTCTGTGATGCCGGAATTGGCTTGGTAATATTCAGCACCTCTGTGAAGACACAAGTAGTAATAATAATAACAACAATAACAAATTATATAATTTCACCATGGATTGTGCACTGCTTTTATTGTTTAGAATTTATATGATTTTCCTCAATGTCAAAGAATTTTGGTCATGGCTAAGAAAAAGAGCAGATTTCCCATGGAGTTGTCTAGGGGTAAATAGGAGATGTTTACTTTGGAAGAAAAAGTGCTAATTTTTGCAGGTTGCTACATAGAACTGTCCCCAAATCCATATTTAGTTCTATGAAAGACACTGTGTATCATGATGGACAGAAAATCTCCTTATGTAGCAAAACTTGTAAGCTCAGATCTCTATCTCTGTGTGGACATGGGTGAGCCATAACTTGGAAACCATCCTGCATGGCGTCAGCTATCCTTGGTGCCATCAAAACCAGTGAATATTGAGAAAGCTCAGGCCACTGCATGGCTGGGATTGATAAATTTTATCTGTCTTGGCTTTACCTGAGCAGCATTCTCCTAACAGTGTATGTATCCCCTACCTTAAAGAAATATGGATTGAGTAAGTAACTAACTAGAGAGGCTTTCAGTGAGACTGCAGGGCTCAGTGCTCTGTCCCAAGGCAAAGCCTTCTCTGCTATCTAAAGCTACACTGATCAGGACTAGGAAATACTTGCTCCTCACCTAGAGAGGCACTGCAATAGCAGTTTTAGTTTTCTGGGGACGTTTTTAGGGGTTTTTTTCCGGTAAGGTTGGGGAGGCTAGTCTACCTAAGTTAAATTAGTTGTACAGGTGTAAAATTATTATGTACAGGATATAGAGGTGACTCTTTATGAGGAGCTGAATATGCAACTTGGGTCATCAGTGTGGTCACAGGAAAAACAAGAAGTTCTGTGGGGCTTCAGCCATCCCTGGGGCCAGAGCAAGTAGTGGCAACAGGGGCAAGGGGTGAAGGAAAAAACCCCATGTTCAGGTTCTTGTTAATCTGGCTGGTGTAAGTGGCAAAACAGAGCTGTACCCTGTTGTCAGCTGTCCTGAGAAACCCTTCTCTGCACACAGATCATTGCTCAGAGCTACCTGAGGATGCTCCATCCATGCACTTTCCCTAATACATGCCTGAGAGAACACCTCCACATTGGTCTTCATCTTTATTTTAAAGTAAAACAATTACGGTTTGCATAGTTGTAACCTGTAACAGAACACAAAAATCTGTGTTTTGGCTCTCACTCTCAGGTGTCAGTTTAAGAAGTTTTATCAGAATATTGTAGCCAATACACTGTTCATGAGTTTTCTGTCTTAACAGTTGGTTGTGACTGACACTTCTGTAAGCATCACTACTTTTTCAGATCCCCTGCAGTTATCCAGAAATAAATTCCCCAAACTTACAATTTAAAGCCAAGGTGCCTGCAAGCCACATTTGCTTCATTCATAGTCCACTCACTAGCGCATACAAAACTTTCTTCCTTGTGATTCACAGGTTTTACTCGAAGCAAACTTGAATCTCCACGACCCAGAGAGACTGAAAATGTTTCTTAAAACATAAAAAAAGAGAGAAATGAAAAAAAATCCCCAAACAAAATCAAATTATATAGCTGTATCTAGTGGAACGATAGCACAATAGCAAATCAGGACTGATTTTGTATTTACAGCCAAAGTTCATATGGAAAGAACACTAGATTGGGAATCTGAAGCTTCAGGTATTATTCCTGAATTTTCTGAGGATTGACTTTGTGTCTTTGAGCCTGCTACGTTTTCCAGAATATGCCAGTTTAAGGACAAATGAGGGTAATGGGTACGTAAGAGTACCTGAAAGTCTACTAAGAACAGGTTGCATTTTAGTAGAATAACCTTCTTTAGGGGACTTTTGATAACCAACCAGTAATACTTGAAGTGAGAGGGTGAGATCCTGCTTCTATGACCTGTGTACCAAAATGCCTGCAGCAGTCTGTGTAGCAAAACCAGCAGGAGGATGACCTGGGCCTGTCAATCACTTTATTTTTTTTATGAAAAGCAACAGATACTGCCTATTTGCAGTGACTTCTCATTTTCTGTTTGATTTGTTACTAGTGCAAGAAAATGAACAGACTTTCTGAGCTGTAAATAGTGTAAGCATCTCCTTAGCCACCCATGACTGATAAATTTTGGAAAAGGAGGTGTTAATACCTTTAGGCATGCATGTTCCCTTGTGCAGGAACTTTGCCGTGGGCTGTTGACACTCATAGCTCTTCAGCTGACAGTAGGTACGGAAGTTCTTTCCACTGGTGGAACAAACTGCAGAGCCATTCTTTGGGCACTGGTAGGGAAGCTTACAAAGGCATTTTCCCTCCACACATCGTTCCCATGGGTGACAAAAAACTTTTCTGCAGGACTTGTGGGTGTATTGGTTACTTAAGCATTCTCCTATGAGGTAGGTGTTTTGCTCAGCTGGCTGAGCAGGCTTAACCTGTTGGAAGTGGTTTTCTTTAGCATTAGATGTTGCATTCTGCAAGGCACAAAAAAAAAAAAATTAAAATAAAAGCAAGATTAGGGACTGCATCAAGAGTTTTGCAGATCCCTTCACTGACCTCAGCAAAGTGTCCATGTGTAAGCCTTTTCCAATCTAACCAAAAGTTGCTAAATGCCATTTATAGTGTATATCCCCTTGTCTTTGGCCACCTTGTCTTTCTCAGTTTTCCTGAACGTTTTTTTCTTTTTGGATCATTCACCTGGTGTGATGTTCACTCTTACTGATCTCCCACAAACTTTATACTCTTTACTTTTCAAACATCAACTGAAGTGCAGAGCAGATTATAAACATTTTTAAAGGCATTGGTTTATAATACATCCCAGTAATGGGACTGTAAGCAGATTAAAACATAAAGGAATTTAAGCACCAGAAAATGAAAAAAATAGCAATTTGGGTTTTTTTTCCTAAGATTTGTTTTATTGGCCTGGTTGACTTTGGATTTAAATATCACCAGTAAATATTTATGAACTACTTACTAGCAAATAAATCTATAATTAATGATTTGTTTTGCAGAGTCCATATGACTGCTCAAATAACAAGTATCTCAAGTATCTGAAAGCAATTTGAAAATGGAATGCTCTTCCTTATCAGCTTTTTTCCTGTATCTTGCACAGCAGTGGATTTGCAGGGTGGTTGCTGGCTGTCTCTGGACTGCAGATACAGATTCTGACCCTCCCTCTCACAGCACTCTGGGTGAGTGGCTCTGCACCTGTGTTTGTGCAGCTCTCTGGTGACTTCAGCGCTGGCTGAGTGCTTTTGCTTACTAAGATCTGTGGGTAGGATGAATGATGAAACATTAAAAATATATATGGATGGGCTCTGTGTAAAAATGGGAGCAAAACGTTAGTCCTCAAATGTGATTTATCAGCTTTGACTATGCCAACTGAATCAATAGAGCTGAAGTTTAAAGTTCTCATGAGGAAATCCTGGCCACAGTAAAGTCAGTGAGGATGTTGCCGGGGTAGAATTTAATCCAATACCTCTCATTTTCACGGCTGTATAATCTTATTAAATTCTTCCTGCTGTTCTCGGGTCAGTAGAATCCAAACTGCGAGCCAGATCCGGCTTGGCGTGACTCCCACACTGTGCCAGGTGTTCCTCCCCACCGGGAACAACGGGCGCTGATTTTTATCTCAGGACTTCTCTGAAAGACTTGGGCTGTGCTGAATGCTCAGCCCAGACGGGCTTTCCTGGACACTTCTGCCCGAAGACAACCCGCAGCAAACCTTCTGGCAGGGGGACACACCATGCTGCCCTGTTACAGGGCTGCAGCCCCGTTTCTCAAAAAAGGGAGGCAGGGAAAATTGCAGCACCTTTCTCCGGTCAGCCTTGCTTGCAAATTTGACTGAGGATAGGATCATGATTAAAATATTTTCCTGAAACCTGTTAGCATAAGCCCCAGGCAGAATCAAAACATGAAAGAGAAAGAGCAAACTTCACACATTCAGGCTGGTCTAAAGCATGTATGAAACACAAATACTATGAAAGGAAACTAAAAAAAAAAAAATCAACTGTTTTTGCTTTTATAACAATAAACTGTTTATTAAACGTTTTAATAAATTACTGCTAACACAATAAAACATATCTTACCTCTGATCCACAAAGACAAAAGAGGCACAAGAAAACCAAGCAAATTTGGAGCATTCGCATGATGAAATTTTATCTCCCTTCCTAGACAAATTCCTCTGGCTGGGATTCTTTTGAGTGTCAGCTGTTAGATTTGTGTTTAATTTTTAACCACTAGAAAAATATTTTGAAGTGTGTTTAGAAATAAAGTACAGGAGCCTCAACTATTAACTGATAAATCTGATCTCTTCAAAAGATCCTGTCTTAACTGGTTTTATCGTAAGTGTATGACGAGATAACAAAAGTAAAGCTCTTGAAGTAAATTATTAAAAGGAAGCGCTTGTTAGGTGTGAAAAACGAGGTTCACTCTCCTGTTAGAATTGTAAAGTTTAATAAAGGACAATAAAGGACAAAAATAAAGCAAGGGTTACAGCGCTGGGTGCTTTTGGCACTCGGCCAAGAGCACGCCTGCTACTTCGGAAACCCCCCTTTACATACACATCAGTCTATTACATATTCATAAACAATTATACATATTCAATCTTTTCTTCAAACTGGTTTACATGTTCCAGGAACTGTTCAGCATGGCTCCTCCTTGGGTCCGCCTTTTTAGAGCATGCGCATTTCTTGGCTGTGGTTTTAGCCTGCTTCCATCATCACCTCCAGAGTGGGCTTTGGTCCATGGTCTCTGCAGATGGTGATCGCTGATAGTTGGCATGTCAGTAGCAGGGGTCCTCAACACGTGTTGGTTGGACGTTATCCAACCAAGCAGGCAGCTCACAAGCATAGCTATTTCACTATTTCAGGTTAAAAATGACAGAAATAAAGGCACCAGCCACCGCCAAAAAAAAAAAATAAAGCCACAGCATCTATCTGTAATAAAGCTACTTTTACACATATAGCATTTGTTTGTAGAAAGCCACTATTATAATATCTATTACAAAAGCTACTTTAACATCACTCAACATTTGCAGAAAGCCAATATTATAGCATCTATCTATCACATTAGGGTTACACTTTTCTTTGCCCAGAGGAGTCCGATCGATCCATCACACCGGCTCGCCGATTGCAGGCCTTCATCTCTGCCCGATCATTGTAGGAGATGAAAGTTATAGACACGTATGTACGGAAAGCCCTCCCGCCGCTGCCACACCCAGCCCACAGCAGTGCGGGATGCACGCGCGCGGCGCACGGCCTCCACTGGCAATGCAGAGGCGTTCGCGACAGTGTCGGCCGGCTGGTGCCCTCTCATTTACGGCAGGCAGCCTGGTGTGCGGCAGCGCGGGAGTTTCCGGGCGGGGGCGGCGCGCACGTGCAGGTACGTCCCGGGCGGGAGGGGACGGGCCGGGCCCCTGCCGTGTCCGTCCGTCCGTCCGTCAGCCCTCGGGGAATGGCCCCGGGAACCGGGGTCCGCGCGCGTCCCGAGGGCCCCGTGAGGCACTGCGGGTGGTGCGCCCCCAGTGCGGCCGAGCCCGAGGAGTGCGGCCCGCGGGAACCTCCTGAGGTTTAACGGGGCCGAGTGGAAGGGTCGGGGCGGCCCCGGGCTGGGGTGATGGACAGAGGGAGAGCAGCCCTGCCGGGAAGGACATGGGGGTGCTGGTGGATGAGAGGCTGGCCATGACCCAGCCATGGGCACTCACAGCCCAGAGAGCCAAACGTGTCCTGGGCTGCATCCAAAGCAGCGTGGGCAGGGGGTGAGGGGGGCGGATTCTGCCCCTCTGCTCTGCTCTGGTGAGACCCCACCTGGAACTGCATCCAGCTCTGGGGCCCCCAGCACAGCAAGGACATGGACCTGTTGGAGTGAGTCCAGAGGAGGCCACGAAGATGGTCACAGGGCTGGAGCACCTCTCCTCTACAGTCAGGTGGAGAGTGGGGGTTGTTCAGCCTGGAGAAGGGAAGGCTCTGGGCAGATTTTACAACAGCCTTCCAGTGCCTGAAGGAGGCTACAGCAGAGCTCGAGAGGGACTTTTCACAAGGGCATTTGGGATGGAATAAGAGAAAATAGTTTTAAACTGAAAGAGGATAGTTGACGTTGGATATTAGGAAGGAATTCTTTACTGTGAGAGTGGTAAGGTACTGGAACAGGTTGCCCAGAAAAGTTATGGATGCCCCATCCCAGGGAGTGTTCAAGGCCAGACCGGGTGGGGCCCTGAGCAACCTGTGGAAGGTGTCCCTGCACGTAGCAGGGGGGTTGGAAGTAGGTCATCTTTAGGATCCTTTCCAACCCAAACCATTCTGTGATATTCTCACTTTGTGCCATTCACTTGTGGGGCTGGAGAGTGTCACCAGCCTTTATACAGATGAGTGAAAAAGGTGCTGGTCACTGCTAGTCACTTTGCAGGTGGATGTTGCAGGGGATGACATCTTAGGTGTAAACTTGATTTTTCATAGGCCAGCATGTTTTTTGTGAGGATTGAAAAGGACTAATCATTAGATTAACAAACAAGGCTGACAGGAGACTGTAATTTGTACAGCAAATCGAATATGACACATCTTTTATATCTTAAACAACTGGTTTTTGTCCACAATGTAGGAAACAGTAGAGAATGTCTTTTCGTGGAAGAGGAGGTGGAGGAGGAAGAGGAGGTGGCTTCAATCGTGGAGGAGGTGGTGGTGGTGACAGAGGTGGCTTTAACCGTGGCGGACGAGGTGGCTTTGGACGGGGAGGTGGAAGAGGAGGCTTCAACAGAGGAGGATATGACCAGGGCCCTCCAGAAAGGGTAGTTTGTAAGTTACATGGAGAATTGTTATTTATTTAATTTAGAACGACTGCTCCAGATCTTTAGCTTGTTTGTTCTTTATTTCAGTGTTGGGAGAGTTCATGCATCCCTGTGAAGATGACATTGTTTGTAAATGTAAAACAGAAGAAAACAAGGTGCCTTATTTCAATGCCCCAGTGTACTTGGATAATAAGGAGCAGATCGGCAAAGTGGATGAAATCTTTGGACAGCTGAGAGACTTTGTATCCTTCAAAAAAATGTGTGACTTACAATATTTGTTTTTTAAAAATTGATTAGATATTAAATGGGGTTTCTCTAGGATTTTAAAGTAGTTCAGCATTTGGCTGCCAGTTATATGTGAACAGACACAAGTGTAGCTGCAACTGTTGGTGGCAATAGGTGCTTCATTCACATTAAGTGCCTGTCTCCGAGCTTTTTTGATGTGTCAGAGTACTTTAGGTCAATCAGAGTTTTTCACTCCCTGCCAGTACTGATGATGTGTTTTGGATCCACCGTGGTTCGAGTTGTCAATTCTTCTGGCCAACTGACCAAATTTTCTGCTATAGCTTACTAAGCCATAACAGAGTTGGATCAAGGACCTGGGGGTTTTTTTGTGCTTTAGGGGACCTTGGTCATGCTCCAGCTCATTATTTAAGTATAAAGTGAGTTTATACTAAGATGTCCTGTTGCTCATTGTCCAGTTTATTACTTAACCTGCCCATAAAAGTGGGATGTGCCAGGACATCCTCTGGAAAAGCCAGCTTGACACAGAGACGTTCTGTGTAGAGCCAGATGGACAGAATCCATGACAAAAGCAGGATACCTGGGGGAGTAACCCTGTAACATGTCAGTAAGACTCAGCCTGTGTTGGTTGGTTGAGCATCAGTCACTCACTGCATGCATTTTCCTCTCCCACATTAAATGTGATGTAAAATATGCAGGTTTAAATCACTTATGTGCTCTGAATGTATTGATTTGTAGATTTACTTTTTTGTCTCAGAATTATTTGAATTGCAGAGCCTTGTTTTCTTCCTGCAGTAGCATATGAAGAAAATACATTATGGATTTTGCAGCTCCTTGCTTCCCCATTTAATTTAGACTAAGAAGTAAGCAGAGTTGGCCAGGAGCTTTTTTTGATCTTGGGAACTGCGCAGCAAAGTCCTTCCACACTGGAGAGCCAAAGGATTCGCACAAGGCTGCACGTGGGGTCACACACAGGGTCTGCCAGTTCCCTGTAGGATGAGGATGGGCATGTGGTGTCCAGCAGTCCCTGCTGGCTCATGCCTTTGCACAGCCAGGCACTCAGCAGCAGCAGCAGCACCAGCAGAGCCCCTGCAGCATGTGAATTGTTGCAGATAAGCCTTGAGGTCACCCTGGGCCTAAAGAGGTCATCACTTGCTATGCAAGTGTGTTTCTTTACAGTTACGTTTTTGCAGTGGTAGGTTCTTCCTTAGGCCTTCATACGTAGAAGTAAAAAAAAATTTACCACAAAATACCATATTTGTCACTGTGAAAAAAACCAGAAAGAAATTAGAAATAGTTTCTGCTGATCTTTTAATTGCAATTGTGATGAAATTTAGCTGAATTTATAAAATACTAACGTAGAAAATGTCTGAATGTTCCTTCCATATACGGATCAAAATCACAGTTCTTAATGTTTTATTACTGCAGTGCTCCTTAAAGAAACTAACAGTATTTTTCAGTGAAGCTGTCCGAGAACATGAAAGCCTCTTCATTTAAAAAGATGCAAAAGGTTAGCCAATCTCAGTAACAGAATTTTACTGTATGTCATTTGTTAGATAATTCTACTCTGTGAGCAGATAGTAAAAGCTGTATTAAGCTTTTAATAACTTTAAAAGCTGACTGTCCTTTGTCAACATGGGCATTAATTTCCCCTTCCTTTTCAGTTTTGTATTTGCCATGTTATTCCTTCTCCCTGCCCCACAAGAAAAGAGGTAACAGATGAAAATCACACAAATATCACCTACATTTTAGCAGCTTTTTAATTCTGTGATTTACTACTTGTGTGCTTTCTTTATTTGGCTGTTTGCAGAGGACAGTCTGGCATAATGGGGTAAGACCAAATTGTGGGTATTTGTAAAGGGAGATATTAATGTGCTTTTTAGTCTTGGTATTTTGAAAGCCTCATGGAACTCTCTTCCTGCAGTTTTACATTGATCCAGCAAAGCTGCTACCCCTTCAGAGATTTTTGCCAAGGCCCCCTGGAGAAAAAGGTGCTCCCAGAGGAGGTGGTAGAGGAGGACGTGGTGGTGGACGTGGGGGAGGAAGAGGCGGTGGTAGAGGTAAGAAGAATGAAAACTGCTGTATGTTGGATTTATTTGAGGTGCCATGGGTTATTCTGGTCCTTTGTTTTGTGGCGTATTTGTGTTGTTTGGGTTTTTTTTTTTTTAAGCTGCTGGTAAGTACTTGAATATCAACAGCTGTATTGCAAAGAAAAATGTTATTCATGTTTCTGTTTGACTTAATAGAAAAGGCAGTGATATGTTTCCAATGTCAAGACCTAGGCTTCTAAGCTACCTAGGTAACAGCTCCAAAGCACAGGGAGGAGAGAATGCTGATTTATAACAAAGACAGAAAGCTTTTTGAACATCACCTGTGATGTACTCTTCAATTAAAGCTGAAGTATATTTTTTCTTACATCGCAGTATCTTGCCTCTTTTCCATACCCTGCCCCATTGCAGCAAGGTGTAAGTGTTTCAAGGTGGTTTGGTTTGTTTAATATTCTGTTGAGTTGTAATTAATAAATAATAATTACTAATAGTTGTAATCAATGACTGGTTAATATATGTAATTAATTTTTTGCCCTTGTGAAAGAAGTTAATTGTTAGGTCTCTTTAGTGTTTTGGACATGGTGTATCAGATATTTAAAAATGCCTCCCATGCTGCAGATGGTCCCTAGAAGAGAAGAGGTACTAGTAGTCGACCTGGTAACTGTCCAGCAATTGACAGTTTCTTGTTTTTTTGTTGTTGTTCGTTTCATTTCAGACGCTGTCAATGAGACAAATTGTTGTGCATAACCAAGAGTTTATATGCTCCTCAAAGGGTAATTTCTTTCTTCTGTTTAGGAGGATTCGGAGGAGGCAGAGGTGGAGGAAGAGGAGGAGGATTCAGAGGAGGTAGAGGTGGAGGAGGAGGATTCAGAGGAGGAAGAGGTGGTGGAGGAGGCTTTCGGGGTGAGTGTGTGGTTTTATCTTTCAGGAATAAGCATAGCTCCTGATTTCTAAAGCTTGTAAATATTAAACAGAATGTTGTTATTTTTAATGTCTTGTAGACGTTTATAGTTCTATGCAAGAGATTTCTGTGCATCCCAGTGGCTTAAACTGAAGCACAGTACTCTGCATTTGTTGACGTGTGTATAAAACCATGTTAGTTTTTTGCATTTTATTCCATCAGCTCATTCAGTGTTATGTAAAGAATCTGCTTTAAATGCAACTAAGATATAAATTGTTTGATGTGTTTTTCTTTTCTCTTAAAATAGGAAGAGGACATTAAAAATGGAGCCATGAGTATCTCCTCATTCTTATCATGTCATCTGCAGAAGCAAAGAACCATGAAAAATTCTTGTACAGGACCCTGAAAATCTTTTTTATAAAGAACTTGAAGCTACAAATGACAATTATTTTTACACTTAATGACTGCTGATGGATGCGTGAGGAGAGTGTAGCCCCAGGCGAAGAGCTGAAGACTGCTCAGAATATCTGTAAACTAAGCCAGGATTCGATGTTATTCTTAAACTGTTTGTTTCTGACAAGCAGTGCAGTCAATGCTTGACTCCGTGTTGGAGTTTGGAGTAAACAATCAATTGAAATGGGTTTTCCAAAGACCCTACAGGTTCACTGCATTTACATACTTCAGTGTGAACGTGTGCATGACTGATCCCTGGTTCTCATCCTCCTTCTACATCAAGTCTTCCAGGCTGCTCTGAAATGGACATGCCGTTTAAACAACCTTTGTGAACCTTTTTTTATAAATTAAATTTTGAACTTTTGTGTTGAAAAATTTTTTTAAATGCGTAATAATGTATAAAAGAAAAGACAGCAAAGTATATTTTATTAATTTTTCTATATAAATATTAATGAAAGCCAAAGGCATTAAGACACAGTTTTCTTAGAAGCTGCTGTCTAATGAACAAGACAAGGTTAATACGATACATCAGTCATCTAATGGTATCTAATGACACTGATATTAAAATGCTAAGGGTTTTTAACTGGCCCTACATCCCCCTTAGCCTGTTTCTCTTGAGGTTTTGATGTCCTGGTACTGCACCTCAGTGGTGCTCTGGGCTTGTGTAGGGCTGAGATTAAATAGCTCATCATAGGGGCTCCTCTGCACACAGTGCTTTCAGTTACATATTGCTTTGAAAGGCATGAAAAAGTCTGCATGAGTATTTGGTCTCTTTAAATGGGTGCATCATGAGGATTGTTAAAAAGATGGTGACTCTGTCTTCCTAAGGATGGAGGAGACCAGGGTCCTTCTCTACTTTGGAACTTTGGAAGTAAAATAATATGTAACTAGAACATCCCTGAATTTCAGCTGGAGCCAGGAGTCTGTTCACAGACTCTCCTACCAAAGATCACTTTTGAAAAGGGATCTGTAGAATAATGTATGTGCAAGTATTTTGAACATCTTGTTCAATGTGAAAAAAGTTCTGTTCAGAATTGATTGCACTGTTAATGCTTTTTAATTGATGAATGCAGTAACAGATTAATTATGTTAGCCTTCTGCTTAACGAAAGGCAACGGGTAATTTTTCAGTCCCAGGATTGGACTGTTACTGGACATTGTAGCAAATGTGACCATTGCTTTTAATAATCTCTGAAACAAAACTTGAAAGAGTGGAAGACAAATGTTTAAGAATTCACTTAAATGAGAATAGATGCTGCATAGGATAACAGATAAAAATGTTCTTCAGCTTAAAAAAACAAAACACAGAACATTGAATTTCTGCTAGGTCTGCTTTTGTGAGAAGAAGCTGAGTCTACTGTTAACCCCAGTACATTCAGAAAGTGAGGGATTCCAGTTTTTTTCCTGATATTGCTACATGCCTAGCTTTAACCAGGTCAGTTAAATCTGGAACTCTGAGAATGATAAGGCATATGTTGCTATGGGTTGCTAGGCCTAACTTTGGGTTGGCTTTGACTTAAAAATTGCCTTTTATCTAAATTCTGTGCAAGTAATTGCATTTTGTACATCCCACATTGCAGCTGAACAACACGAACGAAGTGCAGCTGCAACGTCAGTACTTCTGTCATGTTTGCAGCTGGATCCTCTGCTGTGCTGTGTTTCTTCACTGATGCTTCAATAGTGAGCAGCTGGCTTGCATCTTCTTTCCTTATTGTTCTGTCTTTGGAAGACTAACATGACACAGTCCTCACTCTTACACCCAAATTCCTGCTGCTCTTTGCTATTCTTTAGGGACGTGCTTTTTCCCAGGGTGTCAGGAGGCTCCTGCCTTGACCTGGAAGTTGCATGGTGTGACAGGCAGTGTTTGGCTGCAGGCAGTGCCGCTGGCAGCCCAGGAGCAGACGTGTGTGCTGAGTCTCTCAGCAGATGGAGCAGTGAGTCAGCCTGAGGCGCTGCAGGGCCAAAGCAAAGGCTTTGACCTCTGTGTGCAGAGGGGCTAAACAGCAATATCGATTGCAGCTCTGGAGGAAAAATCGGCCTCTTGGCTATAGGGAAGGAATTGCAGTCCCAACTGAGAAATGCATGAGGAGCATTATGGCATGGCCTACGCATACAAACAATGCTGGATGGATTTTATGCAAATATCCAGAGAAAATTTATAATCTTAGATCTCCACGGAGATTGTGGGATATTCTTAGGATGGCAGAAAATATGAGGAAACTGTCTGGACGTGTTTGCTGTATGATAATGCCTTTTTTTCCTCCTTCATTGTGGGGAGGGGTGATATTTGCAAGGCACATTCAGTCCCTGTTCTGCCTTGTCTTCTCAGTGCCATGGTGTGACCCTGCCCTCTTAATCTAAGTAAGGTGCTAACTGTAATTGATGAAAACTCAGTCTCAAAAAAATTAAGATGTCTTGTCTGCAGTGTAATGCTGTAATGAACTAAGAGGTTTTCTAATTTTATATGACACCTTTCTCTCAGTCTTGAACTTTTAGTTCAAATTCTATCTGTCAGTCTGTCACGGTGCTCCTGATCCTTGTAAGTGAAATGTTCCAGTTTTATTTATGTGTTTGATACAGATCCTCTGTGCTGCTGCTGCAGAGAACAGGAAAGGGGCTCACAGGCACCGTGACAGAAATAGGTATGTTGGCAGAAATGGCAAATTTCATGTAGTTGTAGTGTGTAGGGAAGAAAGGTCACAGTGCTGTCTGCAGTGAGGGGGGTGGGGGTAAGGTGTTGATGTAGGCTCTGGGTGACAGTTTGGTGTTCCCTGTATTCATTCCCCTTACTGGCAGCCTTTGAAGCAAATAGCTGGACCATCTAAATAGTTTCTCACCTGCCACCTGCTCCAGCAGCACGGGGGGGTTGCTGTCCTGGCATATTCCTCTGAAGCTCGGGTAGGCTTCAGAGCACCCCACAGTGCACAGCGGTACTGGTGTCACCTACCTGTGTCCTCCTCCGCTGCCATCGCCGGGTTTGGCCCAGGTGTGGGGTCTGACTTCCAGCTGATTTTGAAACTGACACCTGGTGCATCACTGGGATCAGATTGCTTACAAGTATTTAGAAGACCTGGAGCCTTTTACCCATGCCACAGCAAAATTTTGGGATTATATTTTTTTCTATTTGGGATCTAAATCCTCATTAAACAGGGGGTAATACGTGGAGGTGTATCATAAAGCCTAAATTGTTAGCTATTGAGAATGGCTTTAGTGCCCCTGCATTCCTTGCAGAGTTTATTTTCCTTGTGTTTTCTGCAGTTGCTGGGATAGGATGGCTCAATGTAGTTAATAGTTTTGCTATGTTACTTTGTCTGAGAAATTTGAAGTGCAGAAAATAATTGGGATATTCTAATGTAAGTCTGCAACGCTGGCAGTTGTAGAACAGGAAGGATTTTCTCTGGCACTGACTCGTAGATGTGCATGTTTGCCTGAAGAAATGCTGAGCCATCACACACTGGTGCAAAGTAATTTGCAGTTGTGTAAAGCATTGTCTTGGCAAGAAAAAGTATTGTTTATTAAAGAAAAAAGCATAGCTATTGTGTGATGAAAGGCAAGTAAAAATCTTTGTAAAGTCATGCATTTTTCAGGGCGTTTTCTTCTGTCAGCTGAAAATCTCTATAGAGCAAAGCTTTTCTAACCAACAGTTTAAATCTAGTAAAAGTCTCTATGAACGAGGAGAAAGAGGTAAATTACTAGTTTTTTTCCCCTGGGGTTTGAACCATTCCCAAGCATCCGTTTAGGAAAAGATTAAAGGGACGTTTTGCCTTAGAGAGCCCTCCAGCGGTGGGGGGCGTAATAAACGTGGGAGGGGTTGGGTTTACCATGGGTTTGTAGCGGGGTTACTGCTGGAAATAGGAGAGGAAAAGGTTTGGGGTTGGCTTTGGGTTTTTTTTATTTATTTTTAATGCAAAAGGTACGTTTCTCTACTCACGTCATTCGTGCATGGATATAGATTTTACACATAACCGAAAGCAGCTTGCTAAACCCCACATTGCATTGCCCCACGTATGTATAGAGATACATGCAAATTGAAGAATGGATTTAAATAGAAGTTGCGTCTTGCTACTGATCTGGGACAAGTGGGAAGGAGAATCATCACCTGACTTTATAAAGTGCCCCTCTGACACCAGTAATGCTGTTATTGGAGGAGAAAAACAGCCTGAGGTTTTGGATTTTATATTCTTTCTTATACCAGTATTAATAAGCAATGTGGTAAGATATTTTATCTGTCTTAGAAGCTGTGGTTCCATCTTCCTGGATTATTTGTATACTTCAATGTTTAATTTCTGGCTTTATCTTTTTTGCTTTATTTCATGAACTACAGTGTTGCAGAAAAAAAAATCTTTTGATGATGTCTGCCTTTAGTTTTGATTTTTTTCTGTCAATTCCAGTTGCTGTAAAATTAATCAAATTTAAGAAGAGACAGAAACAATATGATGGTACATAGGAGGGACTGCACGTACTGGAAAGTTGCATTTTAATCAACAAGTATAAAATTTCTTTTGTTAATTGCTACCGTACATCTGGAATCCTATCTGAGTAAAAATAGTAATGGTTTGCTTTTCTGAGACATTCAGCATTGCAAGCTCTGACTTCTGTGGAAGCTGCAAGATCTGAGGTGCTTTTGAAAATCTTGCCAAAGTGTCAGAGGAGGAAAGCAAAGATATCAAATTATCGCTATGCCTTTCTCTTTCAGGGCAGGACAGTGTTGCACGAGGAAAGTGGCTTCATTGCCAAACAGATCATCTTGCCTTTCAGAACCCTCCCACCCTCTTCCTGCCTAATCCTCTTCTGACAGGAAAAATACTGTAATAATACAAATACCCTGAGCTGTGAGTGTAGATGTGGGGCATTAAAGAAAACGTTTGCTCGTAGCACTGTGACACGAGGTCGTGTGTAGTAATGATGACTAAATACTGTGACTGCACAAGTTTTTTATAAAAATTTTCTTACCATTATATTCGAATGGGTGAAAGCTGCAGGATGTCTCTTTTGGCGAGCTGAGGAGTGGGAGGGAATGCTCTGTGAGTGTTTCACAGGTTAGAGAAGAGAGAGCTCTTCAGGTATGCTTTGTGTGGGATGACTGTACTTCTGTGTCACTGCACCCT
This sequence comes from Struthidea cinerea, assembly GCA_013397865.1. NCBI lineage: Eukaryota > Metazoa > Chordata > Aves > Passeriformes > Corcoracidae > Struthidea > Struthidea cinerea. The sequence continues at coordinate 1,490,771 of VZTI01003491.1, forward strand.
TACTGCTGCTCAGAAGGCACAGCCGCCTGTGAACCACTTACAGCTGAAGAACCTCTGGTGCTCATCCTTGTCACTTTTATACCCAGTATGAATACTGACTGAAGGCAAAAACTGTATGAAGCAGGGCTGAGGGGAAGCAGCTGCTTTCTGATACTGTGTATAAACTCTTTGGGCAAGGGCTTATTGCAGCAAATGTTTATGCAGGGTTTTTTAAAAGGTCTGTACTTTGGTGTGCTGGTACCTCATCCCTGAAGGGAAGAAAACATGAGCTTTTGCTGCTCAGGTCTTTGAAAAATGCCCAGTAACTTCCTGCCCAGTAACATGCTTTGGAAAATTTGCCCAAAGTAAGCTTACAAGTATTGTGTTTAGGAGAGGGGGGATGTTCAGGCTTTTAAGGCATATTCAACAGCCATTTTATATAGACCAGGCTGTTTCAGAAATGTAGCAACTGAGTTTTCTGAAAGTCATGCTTCTTCACTTTGGAAAATACTGGAATATGTTTTTCTTGTGTCTTTATCAGAGAGTTTAACTCAAACAAAGCATCTTGAAGAAGTAGGTCTGTAAAGATTTGAAGGGATGGGCTGTAGAGTAAAGGTATCCTGTTTTCAAGGAAACTGACATTTGTCTATTCATGTTGAACTGCAGGTTTTTGTGCTTTGCATGATGATGGGAATTAGTTCCAAGCCAGGCTGATGATTGATTGAACTGAGTCAACTTTTGTTGAGGTTTCCAGAGCATTGCACAAGAGGTTTGAGGGGAAAAAGTTTGGGGGCATGTGACAGTTAATCTCATTAGCAGTAAGAATGAAGTTTAAGCATACTGTTCAAAATTTACTCAGTTCTGTGCTGCTCTTTGTTTTAATTAACAATCTCCTGCATAGATTGGGAGCGTAAACTTCTTTCAACTTTAGTCCAATTAAATCATGCTTGGAAGCTGTCAATGGCAGGGGGAACTCCTCCCTAACTCCTTCTTTTAATTGTTCAGTGAGTCTGTTGAATAATGGAAGAATTTGCCTGACAGGTTTTGTAGAGTTTCGTCTTTTTGATGAATTATTGCAGAGGATAGACTACACTCTTTTGTCGAAAATGCATTGGAATGACTCATCCAATTCCTCAGAAAGTGACAATGAAGCTCATTCAGCCTTCACACAGACTGAGCACAACATAGTTGCAGCTTACTTAATAACAGCAGGTATGGGCATTGGCAAATTGTTGCGTAACTTTTTAAAATAGAACATGTAGATCTGAATGCTCATTTTGTATAGTAACAGTGATGGTATTTTGGTATTTCATTTTGTATTAGACAGCTGTCTGATGGCTTTTCTCCATATTTACTGGCAAGTTAGCAATCAGCTGCCTGACTGAAATATGCAGAAACATCTGAAGTGTGCAGAAATATCTAAGTTTTCTGCTCTATATTTGAAGGCAGCATTGTGTCTCAAAAATACATTTTGTTGATGTGTAATTATAGAAGGGAGTGAGAATTAATTTCTGCCAGCTTGCAAAAGAGATAAAAATAGGGCATAGCTGTCACTTCTTGCATTTTTCTGTGATGTGCTCGAAGCTATCTTGAGATTTCTCCTGGGCCACATGTTTGTAGTAATATATGTGTAGTCTGAGCATGTGAGCGGGTGTCTGTTAGGGGGATGTAAGGGGAAGGGTTGGAATGTGACTTAGAGGGAGGGAGCTGGTCATCAATCAGAGAAGAGCAGATTCCAGTTGCAGCTGCATTTTTCACCAATGACACGTGTTAGAAAAGCACACTGTGAGGCTTCACATCGTGTTTGTTCCCTGTGACTGCAGTGGTCTTTGGCTAAACTTGAATGATTATAGAATTTTTTTTTTCCTCCCCTTAAAAACTTTCTCATTGTATAACCACAGGTGCTTCAGTAGTGCTTTTCTGAAGCATTGAGTGCCATAGTAATGAAATATCCACCTAACCAAAACTGAAACCTACTGTGTTTGAAAACAGGCCTTCTATACCTTTATTATGGAAAATCAAATCTGTTTCGTCTTTATTTATTGACTGTACCATAAATTTTTCCATGTTGTAGTTAGATTTTAAAATACTTTAAAATATTAATGTATTTTACATTTATATGAACTAGTATCACTGATGGTCACAGTTTATTTAGCATATATGTCTGAAGTGGTGAGTATCAAGTTGCTGTTCTGGAAAAGTGGGTATTTTTGGATGCAAAAACAATAATTTATTTAAGGTCTTTAAAGAAATTAATAGAACAGCTACATAGATCAGTAGGCTTCTTAAGAAGTTGTAGAGATAGATAACGGTCAAGTATTGGAAGCCTAGATATAGCTCTTATATTTTTATTAAAATTGATTATGTTGTATGTAACAAGGTGATATTTTTAGATAGTTTTGACCAGTTGGTGTTCGGGATCAAAGCTATCATTGGTGATCATAGGGTATCAATGGAATTAGCCAGAATCAACCCAGCTCTTCTTTCTTAACTTTGCATGGAAATTAAATGTCTCGGGGCGGCGGGGGGGGGGGGACAAA
>VZTI01003491.1:1493308-1511433 GCA_013397865.1 Struthidea cinerea
GGGGGCGGAACCAAATGTTGGATTACTTCGTGGTTTTAGTTTTTTTTCATTTTTTAATTTCTAATTAGACTTGGGGGAGTCTAGTAAATCTTTACTTTTTTAATGAGAAATTTTTTTGACCATGAAGTCCATAAAGTATTTGAAAGTATGATTGATTGCTTTGCCTTACCGCAGCAAATTTCACATCTGGAAGCCTTGTTAATAAGCAGATGTATAGGAATAAGAATCAAGTCTGGATACAGTGTTCATCATTATGCTGCTCTTTAAAAGGTTTAAGTGTTTCTCTCTTGTTTTCTGAGAAGGAAGTAATTGTTAAGCATTATGCTGGTCAGTGTATTCGTTTTTGTGATGACAGCAGGGATACTCAGGCTGCAGCAAGCTGTGCTGCCTCATGGATGTCTTTCTGCATATGGTGGTGAAACACTCTGGTGTCATTTTAAAATGCTAGCTGGAAAGGTAAATTCCATGTTATACATGTACCTGATTTTTCTTTATTTTGATGCTTCTACCCAACATTGCCATGTCCAACTCTAAGCTATGTCCCTGTGCACCATATCTACACATTCCAAGGGATGGCAACTCAACCACTTTCCTGGGCAGCCTGTTCCAATGCTTGATAACTGTTTCAGTGAACAAAATTCTTCCTAATACCCAAAAGTACTCTTCCCTGGTGCAACTTGAGACCATTTCCTCTCACCCTATCACTTGTTCCTTGGGAAAAGAGACCGACCCCCACCTGGCTACACCCTCCTTTCAGGTGGTTGTAGAGAGCAATAAGGTCACCCTGAGCCTCCTTTTCTCCAGGCTGAACAACCCCAGCTCCGTCAGCCACTCCTCATAAGATTTGTGCTCCAGCACTTCGACCAGCTTCGTTGCCCTTTTAATGGCCACTGCTTAACTGCTGCCTGGAGAAACTTTGTTCACCTGCTTGACCTGATCCTCAGAAATAGAAAAGAGAGCATTTCTTGTCTCTACATCTTTTTTCTCACTTTGCTCAAGATGGAATCCATCTTCTGTCTTATATTTTGTTCTTCAAAACATTCTTTTTTTGCTCTATTATTACTTTATTTTAGTGATACTAATGTTTTTAATGAATATAGGTTCCACTTTTTCTTCCCTGCTTTTTGTTGTCTCCCCTCTCCCCCCTTACCTTTAAGACTGGACTCTGAATTATTAAATTTAAGTGCATCTAGAAGGATCTTTCCTTCACTCTGAGGATATGAGTTTACAGTCCTGTTGTATGTCTGATTTCATTCTTGGTAGCTGTAATATCTGTTAAAACATGCCTCATAAGAAGCCTGTATTATTAAACTTGTAATTCTCTTTTGCTCCCTCTCTCCCAAGAGATGACATGCTATCTGTCAACAGGAGAGCTGACAGAACTGGCACTGCACATGGTTTTTTACTACGGTGTTCATTTCTGATCATATCCTCAGCTCCTTGTTTTTGATAATTTTAGGAGCACATAGGATCAGTGTCATTCCTGAAATGTGTGAATATATGGATATGACAGCTGATGGCATCTGTGTGGCCAAAAGATGTTGGACCTCCAACAGGAAACCTGCAGCTGAGAACAGATATCCGTGGTGGTGTTAAAAGAGAGATTGCCGAGGGTTAATTATGATTTTGCCTCATTTGATTTTAAGATTACCGAATCTGATAAGAGAATTTCTTTAATGTAGGAGATAGATACAGTTTAATAAAATGTTGCTGTGAAAATCCTTACATGAGTTTCAGGTATAATAAAAAAGGTATCAGGGTGACTGAAAGAAGAGAGTTCTGCTTGTGGAAGTCCACATTTGGTATGACAGTCATTCACTCAAGCTCCTTACAGAATTATTCCTCAGCTCTGTGATAACAAAAACTGTAGTGCTTCAATTCATAGGTGAAACTTCTAAAATATAAACAAAGCAAAGCAAACAAAAAGCCAAACCAAAAATTCTGAGGGGCATTTCCATGGATAATGTGTTGTTAGACTTTTATCAAAAAAACGTTCCACTATGCACTTGTAGTTTAAAGTGCCCAGGCTACACAAATGTTTGTAAGTTTAGGATTTGGCTCAGTGATACTGTAGAAGCTGTGCCAGACTAAGGAATCTATGAAAAACTTATAAATTCCTCTTATTATTTGCAAGTTATTTTTTTAATGTCTGTCTTTGCTTGAACATGTTTGAATTCTCCATTGTATTGATAAGGGCTGTGAGTCTTGTCTCTGCTGAGGTGCAAGGTGGAGTTTTTAACCTTACTGACTCTTTATTGATAGTTTATATTAAGAGTGGGTTAATAGAAGTGTGGAGGATGAGTTTGCTCTGGATACCTCTACAACAGGCTGGAGTCTGAAGGAAATAAAACCACAACAATGCAAAAAAATGCTTTGTGGGAGTGCCGTGTAAACTCACTCCAAGAATGAGCAGTAGGATTTGGCTAGGAAAGGGGAATAGCTGGAGAAAAGAAGGATAAGGAGGACACCAGGATCAGAAAAAGCTTCCTGATGCACAGTGTCCTGAAGAATGTCCTGGGCATCTTGAGGAGCTTTAAGTCCAAAGCAAATTTCAGAGGGATTGGATGTGAAGAGAGGAGAATGTACATCTTAGCTTTAGTTTGTTACAACTCTTTGGGTCCTGGCCATTACTTGGGTTGCCTGATAATAGATTTCAGATGCTGTTTGAGTCAAGCCAGACCAAAAAGGTTGAAAACACACAGGTTAGTGAAGCAGGAGCAAGTTCAGTGCAGAGCTGGACTTTTCCCGTGGCTGTGACACAGCCCTGGAGCTTGTCATGTGGAGGAGACAGCTCTGGTGCAGGCCATGCTGCTGTGCAAATCATCCAGACTGCTTTACAAGGCTTATAAAATGCAATTTGCAGCAACCTGAACCAACTCTGATGCTGGCAAAGCCTTGGGGCCTCATGAGCAGAGAGAGGAGTTTGTCTGTTTAGAGTAGTGATATCAAAGTCAGAGTTTCTGTATCCCTTTTGCCCAGGGTTATTGTCAGAAGGCACAGTGGAACCTGTCTGCCCAGAATGAAAACCCTCAGGTATTGGCAGGGGCCTTCTGCTAGATCAGGTGCATAAGTTTTTTTTCCAACACTTTTTTTTTGCCAGTCACCAACTCACATCCTTCTTTACCATGGAGGTCAGCACTGTACTTGGTGGCCAGAGTGTCTGAAGTGTAATCCTAGATGCATTTGAATTTCTGCTATGCTTGCTGTCATTGCATCGGAAGTCCCAGGTTTGGCAAATGCTCTGCTGTTGGCGCTTACTGAATCCAAGTGAAAGTTGCCTAATTGGAAAAGCTTTTTTCTCCTTTTCTGCTGTCTATCTTCTTTGCAAAATTGCACTGGACTGAAAATAAAGCTTGTTTGGGACTTATATATTACAATAGGCTGCATTTTCTTCTGCCTGTGTATTACTGGCTGGTGTGTATCTTTTGTAAAGTTTTCCTTTTTCTGTTTTTACAGGAGTGATAAGCATTTTCAGTAACGTTGTTGTGTTAGGCATCTTTGTTAAGTACAAAGAGCTTCGGACAGCAACCAACGCAATCATTATCAACTTGGCTTTTACTGACATTGGTGTTAGTGGCATTGGTTACCCCATGTCTGCTGCCTCAGACCTGCATGGAAGCTGGAAATTTGGATATACTGGATGCCAGGTATTTCAATTCAGTTAGAGAGAGAGTTTTGAGTGCTTAAAAGCAAACTGAGAAATAAGTAATGGCTCTACCTCGTGTTATTTTAAGAGATAAAGCAGAGACACAGAATTTGACTTTGGACCTGAAGCTGATGTTCTGTGATGTCAGCAATACCTGGAGACAGTATTTCATGTGAATTTCACTTTAAGCTTACATTTACAATCTGAAAACATTAAAGTGTAACCTTATATCTATCAACTAGACATTTTACAATAGCTTTAAGAAGGCTTACAAAATCAAATCCTGAAATGAAGATGGTTATAGTAGCACATGCACATTTGATGACTTAGCTGATAGTTAAAAGACTTTGATTGTGGCTATTGATTTGACGGTGAGCTTGACAGATCTTGGTGAGTTCTGCTGGGCAAATGCATGTCCTTTTTGGATGGGACTAATAGGATATCCAAAGCAAAGGCCTCTAAAGCTCTTGGTCTCCATTAAAGATTTAGCCTAATTTTAATAGCTGTCTATTTTTAAGAACAGACTGACTGAAAAACATACACTTCCATAGCAGAGAGATGGTGGCCTTTGCTCACTGTGTACTGTGATTTTAATTTACATTATTGATAGACTGTTGGGCTTAAGTGCCTGGGACTATGAGTAGTAATGTGAAGGCATATACTGAAAATGTGTCATAAGGCAAACATTTTGGACATTTATATAGCGGATGCTTATCACAATCTGACATCACTTGCCTCAGTAGACAGTTACTTCAAGCTCAAAATTCAGTCACTGTTTGGCAGGAAGCCTCACTTCTAACATCTTTGGATCTGGATTGCCTTGTGGTGTGTTCAGGTTGATGTGAGATCTCACTACCAAGGCTTTGAGAGTTAAAACCACTTGAAGCACAGCTCATGCCAACCTAAACCAAATGAATCCTGTGATCTGAGATGGCTGAATGCCATGTGGTTCTATCATAACTGCTGGTGCCATGTGCTCTGGCTCAGGGCTTGGTGTTTCTGGGGTGCCAGTGGTAACACAGCCCTCCCAGTCATCCTTCATGGTCAGGCTTCCCATGGGATGATGGGGCAGATGCATTTGGAGCATGCTGGGATTGCAGCATGTGTCACTCTGTGCAAAAGATCTGACACATAAAAATGGAGCCTGAAGGGGTAAAGCAGTGGGCCATAGCTGTGAAGTAAGTGTAGTCATACAACAGATGAGAGAGTGATAATTCAGAACCTCACATTTGATAAAGCTGTAACTCTTTCTGATGGACCAAATGCTCCTCATGTTTCCTTAACATATATTGAAAACATGAAATAAACCCCTCCAAACTCTGAGCCTCAAAATTTACTTATTGAAGGACAGTGTTTCTTTTATTTTGAGACTACTGTCTTTATGATTTCTAATGTGCACACAAGCAGGTGCTTTTGAAATGTTTGCTTTTTAATGAGCCAGCTTCAAATTGCCTGCATTGAATTAGTTCCTTCGGGACCTTGTTTATGGAAGACAACTCTGGCTGAATTGTGTTGATTCAGTACACAGATTTGTGCTTGCACATTTGGAAGATTTCTCAGAAATTATTTTCTTGTTTGTTTGTTTCAATTTCAGATCTATGCTGCCTTAAATATCTTTTTTGGGATGGCAAGTATTGGTTTGCTGACTGTTGTTGCAATTGACCGTTACCTGACCATCTGCAGGCCTGATATAGGTACTGTACTTAGGGTCAAAAATCAGCCCCTGTTGGGAGGAATAAAACTCTGATTTGATTGTATTGTTTTCTCATGAATGACTCCATAATTACAGCGCCGGGCATAACTTGAACCTACAGTACTTGGTTACGTAAGTTATCTAGTTGGCATGCCGCTTGTTAAAGTGAAAACTTCATTATTAGGCTGTTACTCTGTTTACAAATTGTGTTTTCATGGCCATTTTCAGTCTTTAGAGGGCCACATCCATACAGAGAAACACACAAAAGGCCCCTGGCTGTGTGAGGTGTTGACCTGTGTCAAGCAGGTGTGTGCCTCTGTCGCTGTGTTAACGCCACCCTGGGTGTTTCTCTCTCCTCTGTTACAGCCGTGTTGTAACAGTTAATTCCTCCCCTGCAATCTTCCCAGGATGTACTCGAATGCACTGTTGCATAATAAGCTTTTGGCGTGGGGTTGGGATCAGGTATTGCCTGTCTGCTGAGAGCTGGAATGGGTGATGGTGTTGAAGTGGCTCTGAAGGCTGCAAGGACTGAGATGTCAGTCAGCAGAATGAAACAGGTATGCTACAGTGTTTAGGAGCCTTGGAAAGGGTCTTTATTAACCCATTATGTGCTTGCTGGAAGCCACTTGTCACTCGAGTTTGACACTGGAAGGAAGCAGCAGATGAGAACTGTTTGTGACTGTCTGTGCTTGGCCGCAGGAAGAAGAATGACCACCCGTAGCTATGCCACTCTCATCCTTGCTGCTTGGATAAATGCAGTCTTCTGGGCCTCCATGCCTGTTGCAGGCTGGGCCAGCTACGCTCCGGATCCCACCGGAGCAACGTGCACAGTAAATTGGAGGAAAAATGATGCGTAAGATTCCCCCTCATGCTTTCTTTTAACTTTGTTAGCTCACTGAAGTCTACGATTGTTTAATTCACCACTGTATGAGCATAGCTTCTTTCTGAAGTATGAAGCAAAATTTTTAAAAATAATTTAAAACAATAGAAATAACATGGAGCAAGTCTAGGAAAAAACCCATAGGAACTGAGGCATGCTTCAAAACTGAAATACTTGTAGTCTCTAATTAAAAAAAAAACAAAACAAACAAACAAACAAACAAAAAAAACCTACCATTTTGCAGTGATATTATTTTAGAGCTTGTTATAAAATTTCATAATCAAATCAAAATACCAGATTCTTTGGTAACTTTTTCTGGATGGCTATTTGTAAGTTACTCTGTTTTGTTTTTCTGTCTTATCAGGTCCTTTATTTCCTACACAATGAGTGTAATTGCTGTTAATTTTGTTGTACCCTTAACAGTCATGTTTTACTGTTATTACAATGTTTCCCGGACAATGAAACAATGTGCCAGCAGTAACTGCCTGGAGAGCATTAACATAGATTGGTCTGACCAAGTAGATGTGACAAAGGTAAATGAGTGCATGTTTTGTTTTAAGCAAGCTCTTTTTTGTTAAAGTCCCAATGGCTAAGGCACGGTGCAGCCTTTTAAGCATTTCGGTTTCCTACATTCCCCCTTTTCTTTCATACTAAATATTAGCTGACACTGAGCCTTGGTGAAAACTCTTGGCTTGACTTATCACACTGGATTGTTTAATTTTGGTCTGATACTCTTTCCAGATGAATAGCTACTTTGAAGGCTGGGAACCTTGTGAATTTTCCTTGCCTCTCTCCTCTGTCATTACCTAGAGATGTACCTCCGAGGTGCCCTAGGAGAACTTTTACTCGGTGTCTGCAGAGTCCTTAGGCTTTCTGCTTAGTTCACAGATGTGTCTGGTCTGAAATGGATTGGTCAGCTCTCATTTGAACTCATGGCCTAGGAATTAGAGTGCATTTCCATCTCCAATTCCTTGTTCTTTTCAGACTGTTGAGCTTATCTCTTATGTAAGCAGTAGCAAATGTGAGTTATGGCATGAAATGATATATCCTGCCTGGAAGGTTGACATTCTTTTAATGTATAAAAGTCCTTGAGAAATCTTGAAGTTCACCAGCTCCTTTGATTTTGTGTAAAGATGTGATTTATGGTTGGGCATGATGAAAAAGTGAGAGAGAATTGGACAGAAGAGTATGTACATATGTTTTTGAATTACTTATCAGTGAAAACTTAGCATTCCTTGGAGAACTTTCTCATTGCTAAGTTCTGAAGAATAGTATTTTTACCTAAAAAGAGTAATTTGAGTGTTTTACTTTCATGAAGAACTTTCAGAATATTTGAAACTGAGGACTCAGTTAAAAATTTAGACTCATTTTTATGAAGAAAATGCATTTTTCCCATTTTGCAGTTGAAGACACTAAGTTACAATAAAAAAAGAGAAAAAAATTAATGCTTTGGAGTTAAGCAGTATCCTTCTTTGGAACTGCTTTTTGCAAGTTAGCATCCTCTCAGTTCTCTACACACCAAACTTCTAAATGAACGGGTTCTTTCTTACATTTTGATATTGTGTTTGGTACTGTGTTTGTATTTAAATAGGGATCCTCTGTGAGAGTCACTGCTTGTGTATTGGCTGTGCTCTAGAGCAGCTCATACAAAGTAGCTGTTTACTTCTTCTCATTGTGTTAATCTCTGGAAGGCTAACTGGAGGTGTAGTGAGCAGCACTAGGCCACCCTGTGCGTATGCAGCCCTGCAGTTTTGGTTGGTTTTCCAGTGCTTTGTTTTGTCCTCTTGATTCATTTGAGATTTCCATCCCAGTTTCCACTACTGATTCATGTCCCTGACAGAAGCCAGAAAAGTCTGTCTCAGTTGGTACCTCTCCTACTTTCCTTATGCCCAGTTTGTCACTGTCCAGGTCTGGCTGTGGCACGGCATGTCCTGGGGTGTGAGCCCCAGGTTGTTCTCTCTGGCCGGCAGGCAGAGAAGACATGACTGCTCAGATACCTCCTCTGTATCATACCTGAACATGTCTATAATGCTTCATTAAACCAAGAAGACACTTCTGGGTTCCTTGACTATATGTCCTAGAACATTTACTTTCTTTTATTTAATGGTACCATAATTAAGCCTTATGAAACACTTTTATTAACAGCCTAATTAAATATTTGGCTTAAATTTTTGTCTCTGTTCATATTTATTGTTTGTAATAGCATCCCAGAGTGACTTGTTATGGGAGTCACAATTCATGTGTGAAGTCCTCTCTGGTAATTTAAACTCCTGATGGGCAGATTTAACCAAATGAGTAGTGCTGACTTTGAAGGAGTATTGTATGTAATGAAATGATGCCATGCCAAACACATGGCAGTGAGGTGTGCTATTAAATCCCCAAACTGAGATTTCAGTGTAAACTGTCAAAATGTGTCAGGTGTGCTCGTTTATGTATTATTTCATTCAGGATATCTCTATTTTCACCCAGGTGCATGTGCTTTTGTTATGAGGTTTTGTTGCGAGGTCTTCATCTTGAGGTAATACTAGTTATGTGTCTGTTTCTCTTGTTTTACAGATGTCTGTTGTGATGATTTTAATGTTCTTGGTGGCATGGTCTCCATATTCCATTGTGTGTTTGTGGTCTTCCTTTGGAGACCCAAAGAAAATTTCTCCTGCAATGGCCATCATAGCTCCTCTCTTCGCAAAATCGTCCACATTCTATAATCCCTGCATTTATGTCATTGCAAACAAAAAGTAAGTGTTCTGAATTTGGCACCGGTCTATTTAATGAGTTCAGCATATCATCAGAGTATAGAAGGATCACCTGTAAAATACGGCAAACTGATTGATTAGTGAAGAGCAAAGGGTACACCACAGTTAATTTACTGAAGATGACTTTTTGAACAGGAAAGCCTAAAATAAATTGTTTTGATTATCATCAGAACATAGCAAATGGGTACATGTATTTGAGACATTAACATAGCTTTTGAAAGTCCCATTTACGTTTTCTCAAGAAGATTCAGTATGGAATTTGGGTTGCATCAGTAGCAGACTGGTTTAAATGACTGTGGCCAAAGTGTGTGTGTCTTAGTGACATGTAACTTGTGTAGATTTTGTTGGTTTTTATTTGGGATGTATCTTATTCTGACTGATTAGGATGGATTGACCCTTTTCATTAAAGTAAATAGGTTAAGCCTATTCTGATTTGAGCAAGCATAACAAATGCTCCAATCAAGCCAGTGCCTCTGACTGAGGACTGTGTTTTGCGAAGAGGCATTCTTCCTCTCTCTGCTACCAGCCTTCAAGCAGAACCTGTGATCTCTGCCCAGGTGAACATACCTGATCCTGCTGAGTCAATGGAATAACATCTGGGTTTTTTCCCATTCTGTAAGTTTGTCTTTGTTGTGGCTGTACTGTCTCCTGGGATAAACAAAAGCTGCTGCAATCCCTGTTGAAGAAATGAAATTAGAAATGAAAGACATTCTAGCACCTGAAAGTGGAAAAGACCCAGGTCCTTTTGAATTCCAAATACATGTTTTTTGATTAAGTGCCTTCTACTAAAATTGAAAACTGTCGTAATAGTTAAGACCATCTTACCAAATTTTTCCTTCTATTTGGTTCTCCTGCTAATGATCTTTCTGTTTTCCCTTTCTTGCCCTTTGCAGGTTTCGGAGGGCAATCCTGGCAATGGTGCGATGTCAGACAAGACAAGAGATAACCATAAACAATGCTTTGCCCATGAGTGTATCTCAACGTGCATTGACATCGCAGAACTCCAGTCATTTGCCTGCATAAGTTACACGGAAAGCAGTGAAATCTGGGTTTAAGTTAATTAATCTTTTGGACAATTAATCTTTTTGAATAATAATCTTTCCCAGCCAGCTGTTTTGTGTTAGTCACTGTAATCTTTTCAGAGAAGTTAAGGAGCCAAAACCTGCCAAGACTTTCGTTTCTGAGAGTGGTTTATTGGCCCAATATGTCTGTCCCAAACAAAAAGGGTAGCAAAGTGGCCACTATGACTCTTAGAGAGTTAGGCAAGGTGGCAGAGAGGCCAGGAAAGACAAAAGTGCTTAGGTTCAGTAACCCCAGATTTTCCATATGTATTGATTCCTTTCATGAAGTACTTTCCACCAACTTCCCTTGTAAGTTTTCCAGGCTTGAAACATTCTGGATACTCCCTGTGGCTCTAAATTTCCTTACCGAGTGTCCATGTTGATATGCTTTGCAAAGTTCTGTTTCTGTGAATATGTTAGGGTGTCAAAATACCTACCCTGACCCCGTAGAATCTTTCATTAAGTTTTAGGATTTTGAAGAAATTTCAACATATTTAAAGTCTTTTTAAAATTTTGGCTGGCAGAACCAAATTAATTTGTAGGAAAGACAGCTTTTGTTTTGTAAGTGGCATGTTTCTAGTGCTTGTGACTGCACAGCAAATCCCGAAAATGTGACAAAATGTACCCTAAAGCTCCACACTTGGGAGGCACATAAAACTGAGAAATATTTATGGTAATTTCTCATCACTTCTAAGTCAATCCTATGTTTATATAGGTCTGATGTTTAATTTTCAAGAAATACCTTTGGCAGTCTGAGCAATGGATTTATTCAGGGTGAAAAAGATGACTTTGTATAGATCTAGCTCCAATTATTATGTGCGTGTGCATATGCAGTTTGGCTTTGCAGTGTAAAACTTATTTAAAATATATGTGTATTTTTGGCAAAACCCTGTTTTTACAGGATTTTTTAAAAGCTCTGCAATCTAGGCTTCCTCTTAATTTGTCATTTTCAGTATTAAAGAAAATGCCATGCAATATCCTCATGGTGTACTAGATTTCCTTCAGGAACCTTGGAACACTTTATAGACAGTAACTAATGCACTGCCTCTTAGGAGAAGAAAAGAGATATTTTATTACACACTAACTCTACAATCTACATATGAAAACAGCCTTGGAACATGGCTGGATGTGATTTGAAGCAGAGTGTGTTCTGACAGAGTAGAGAACGAGTTGGTTTAACTGATGCCATTCAGGATACATTTGAAGGTTAAGCAACTATAGATCTCGGCTAATCTGGTGTAATCTGCTGTTGCTAAAAGGATGGCTGCATTCACATTCGTAGCACACTGCACATGAGTGCCTAGGAATAAAGCTTTCACGCTTCTTCATGTCAGTTCTTCTGGGAGGAAGCCATGTATCTGTTTATTTACCTCTACCTCCTAATGAGTTTTTTTGAAGATGTTCATGGTTTTTGTCCTTCACAATGCACTTGTGTTTACCATGGCAGAAGTGATGGCACTGGAACAAGGTAGGTATTTTATTATTTGTTATATAGGGCAATTTATAAGGAAAAGGGTGGAAGAAAGTGGAGATAACATTCTCAGACATTGTGAATTAGTTCTAGCACAGTTGAAATGAAGGCATGTTTTGCATTAGTGTTCTATGGCTAGCAGCATTCCTGAACAGGAGCAGATGGTGATTATGGCTTTGTACTTAGCAAACAGCGACTCTATATCTTCATTTTTTTCAGGAGGCAATTTATTTCTGCTCCATGACATTCCTGCTATTGCAATGTCATTTCTATTTCTACAAACTAGTTAAATACTGTAAGGTGATTTTGGTTTAAATAAATACAGTAGTTTATTTTTTTTTAAATCTGCAGTAAATCATGTAGTTTTTAATAGTAAGGAGGTTAATTTGAAATGTGGTGACCTGGTATTGTCATGTCAATTTTAGGAGATGCTCTTTGTCATTGCTATTTACTGTCACAGCCTATCTGGTATAAAGCTGCATGAGGAAAAAGTAAAATAAAGGAATAATCTAAAGAAGAGGAGGAGAAAATTAAGGATAGACTTATAGAGGGCAGGGGAATCTTCAAGCTAGTATGTGCAAACGATATATGCCAAAAAAATTGATTCCTGAAATCAAATAACTGAAAATGCTGAGAAATCTCATTTCACTTAAATCATCGTGAGCAGAAAGTTCTTGTCATCTCTATAAAGCAAGTGATTTGTACATAGGCATCAAAAGGAGGGCTAGAGAGCTCTTCTTAACTGAGTTTTCTTTGTTATATTTTCAATTTTCAGTCTAATCTGAAAGGTAAGTATAGAAAATACTTTGAATCTTCATCATACAGAAAAATTAGAGATTAGTAATCTTAGTTTTGAATTTTAATAATTTTAATAAGGGGGCATGCAGTTCACACTTGAGATACATGCATGTATTATTCCTTGTACAATGGCTTCTGTCTTTCAGTTGCCAGTAGAGTGAGGGGTGGATGGAGGGTGGTGCTTACATACTTTAGAATAAAGGAAATCTGCGTTTCATATGAAAGGATCAGTTCTGCTTTGTATTCTTTTTGTCTTTAGAGACTCCATGTTTCTGGAGTTTGTTCAAATTTTAAATGAAGAGGACTGTTCTCGATTTCTGTGTTCTTTGTTCTGGTAGTAGTGTGCAGAAAGTTACAGCATTTGCATTTAAATCTGAAATTCAAATTTCTGATAAATAAATGCAAATATATCTCTCCCTCTTTTTCCTCTTTCTTTTTTTTTTTTCCCTGATGCTAGGTCTGTACTCTGTAATGACCCTGACATGTATGAGATCCCTGTGAATATTCCTGTGGATACTGTAAAACTTCGTATAGAGAAAACTGTCATACGAAGGATTCCAACTGAAGCCTTTTACTACCTGGTAGATCTCAAATACCTGTGGGTCACTTACAACTGCGTGGCCAACATTGATATCAGCAGCTTCTATAACTTGAAACAACTGCATGAGCTGAGGCTGGATGGTAATCTGCTTTCGACTTTCCCTTGGGAATCCCTGGCAGAGATGCCCAACTTACGGACTCTTGATCTGCACAACAACAAAGTGACCAGCATTCCCGCTGATGCTGGCCGCTACCTGAGAAACCTCACCTACCTGGACCTATCCAGCAACAAGCTGACCACCTTGCCATCAGACCTCATGGACATTTGGCCCCCCTTCTCAGGAGCTATCGTGTCCAAGAACACAGACATTCTGGTGACGCAGAGAGTAATTTTGGGTACGTTAAACAGCCTGTCTCATTCCTTATTGAAATAAGGAATAAACATTAAATTGATAGTGAGAGTAGTTAGGGGAACAGCCTAGGATGCAGGAGAAGGGGTTTTTACTCAGGTCAGACCTCTGGTTTGCTCTGTTATTATTATTTATTTATTTTCTGTTGGTAACAGAAAACCATGAAATTAAGATAGTGACCTCCATGTGTGTTGTTACCTCAAAGTTATAGAACTTTGAAGTAAAAGCTATGAGAATCCAGTCTGCAGGAACGCAGGCCATTTGGAGTATTCAGTAGCTGTATAAATGCAGTACTTTAGTTGTGTTTCTGGTGACATTTCCCTCATCTCTGTAGCATTTGCAAGTGTCAGCATGTCCATTTGCAACTGCTTTTTTGCAGAGGCTCACAAGCCAAGCAAGGAGCTAGAGCTGATCCTCACATAAAGCCTGTCCTGTGACACAATGCTGCAGGTGGTGTCGGTGGCTCAAAATAGGGTAACTTTGCTCTTCCCGGGACCTCTGTTGACCTTGCATTACTCTAAAGCTGACTGATTATCCTCAAGTTTTTTCCCAATTTACATATTGAATATGAGAGAGAACAGGAATGTGATCCCCACGTATTCACAATACTTTTTATAGTGTTTGAGGTAAGTATTTAAGAATAATTTGATCAGACTCTGATTTTTTTCATCATTTGATCCCTTTCTCTAGTATGCAATTGCATCAATTCTGTTTGTGGCATTGTGCTTTATCTTTTATCTCCACTTCCTAGTCTTGCCAGGGTAACTCCTTCCTCTTCTTCAGTTTCAGGCTGGAACAGTTCTATCAATAGTGTTCTTTCCTATCTTTTCTAGTGTTTAAGTGCATGTTTTGATGTCTTTGTAGTGCAGCAGGTGGAAGGGAGGAAAACCAGCTGGCTGTCTCTACTGTGGTAATTCTATAAGCACTGGTAAAGATCTGTCCTGCATTGTACTGCACCATATTTCCAATTTCTTGGTCTAAACCCCCACTATTCAGTGTTCATTTGTTCAGCTGCTCTGTTTCACAGCAGAAGCTATAGCTTGAAACTCTCATTCAGATCATATTTTATATGAGTAACTTAATAGATGCAAGTAGGCTTCATGAGTTCATAAGCATGATAACTGTAGGCTTGCATCATTAAAGGGTTTTCATTTATTCAGGCTTTAAAAAAAAAAGAGTAAAAGCTTTAAAAGTAAGTCCATCTCAGTACTTCTTTATCTGTCCCCACACTGAAGGCTACAGGAGGCTGTTAAGTGGGAGCTGACTGTGCTAGATCTAATCCTCATGATCTCATGTGAGAGTCTATGAGGTTAATTGGTTTTCTTGTCTTATATAGCCCTCACCACTTAAAGCAAAAGGAACTAACAAAAAAAAAAAAAAGAAAAAAAAAAAAAAAAAAAAGCCAACAAAAAACCCCAAACCCAAGTCAAAAAAACAAACACCAAAAAATCCTAAAACCTCACACAGTCTCCTCTCCCCTTAACTCTGGGAATCATCTGCAGGCTTCCTTGGTGCAGGCACTTTTCCAGCCTCCTCTAGTCCTGGCCAAACCCTCTGGTGCCAGCATTGAGCTCTTTGGGGGCTTGGGATGTGACCTTTGGACTATTTTCTGTTATGAAATACAATTGGGTTTTAACACAGATCTCCAGAGGGGAACACACATTGGGTTTAAACAGAACCTTGCTTCTCTTTTTTTTTTTTTAATGTAAGGTGCTAAGGGAGGCTCTGTGCAGCTATTATAGATTTGCACCTGAGAATACAAAATGCCAGGTAGCACTTTCCTTGTGTTACATTGGGTAATTTTACCTTAGATAAGCTGTGAATGAATTAGCTGGATTTTTTTTCCATTGACATCATAGTTTTCTGACGAGTGTATCCCAATGCAGACAGACAGTGCTTGCTACATAAGAAACTCTATAGCGAATAAGAAAACATCCCCTTTCTCTGGAGATTAGAAAGTGCAATGCTCTCTGTGTCATGGGTTATTTTGATAAGTTTATTTAGACTCCACTGAGTATTAGTGTTTCTTTTCTGACACCCCTCCTGTCTCTATTGGGAGCCTGAGGAAGAAGAAGTGCATCCCATAGATACTCTCCTCCTCTGAGCTACAGATAGGGATCACAGAAGTATGTGGTCAGGAAGGACCTAGCCTGCTGGGATACAGATCCAGAGGAACTGGGCCATTCTGGTAAAGTCAGCGCTGTTCTTAAAGCCTGTGGCCAGACCACCCCAGAGCCTTCCATGGTAACCTCCTCCAGTGCTTATCTATCAGGGTACTGAGAAAGTTTCTCTTAATAGCTAACCTCAATCTCCCTTACTGCAAACTAAGCTGATTACCTCTTGTCCTACAGGGCATGGGCATACAGCAAAACTAATCACCATCTCTTGTAGTAATCTTTTATAGGCTTTCCTTCCCTGTTTGCCATCCTAACTAACCACATCACTTCTTTCACCACTTTCTAATGTAATATGAAGGTTTTTGTAGTTTTTTTTTTTTTCCTTGTTGTTGTTGTTGTTGCTTTGTTTGTTTGTTTTGTGGCTTTTTTGGTTGTTGTTTGGTTTTTGTTTGAATGGGTTTTTTTTGCTTTGTTTTGGTTTTGCTGGGTTTTTTTTGTTTGTTTTTGGTTTGGTTTGGCTTTTTTTTTGCTGTGTGTGCATTTTTTATTTCTTTTCATTTTCTACTATAGTTACTGGTTTCCTTTGGACTCCTTTAGGTTTAAAAAAATGTTTCTCTTAAAATGTGATGCCCACAATTGCACACTTTGATGCTCAAGGTTGTCCTATGTGCTCCAGCCACCCTCTGTGGCAGCATTCAACCTGATCTACGTACCTGCATGGAATGATCACTGCAGCCAGAACTCTGCTGGAAGCTGGGACCCAGAGTAAATAAATGCTGGTTTTGTCTAGTCAGGAAAACAGCAGTCGGATTCTAATTAGTGTAATCAATTATGGCTTGAGCTGTCTTCTCTCCTGGTTCTGTCAAAACAGGATTGTTACTTGTGTGTAATTAACAAGATCAAAACTAGCAAGACCCTAAACTCAAATGTTTGTGCAAATGTAGTTTTTAACACCAGGAGGCAATTTTATCATCAGTGTCTTGAATGAACATCAGACGGTTGCACGTATGAGAAAGTTCAGGTTCCCCATGTTTGCTTCAAGTTCTCTTGGAGGAGCCAAAGACTACTTTTGCCAGAGGACCGGCGTGTTAGCATCTCCTTATTCCAGTTCATCATCTCTGTACTAAGAGGTTTGGGTTTTTTTAACTACCTCCCACTGTAAGATGTTCCTCTGTGTGTGCACTGTGCTAAATGAAACAGGGTTAGGGAATACGGCCAAGTGGCTCACTCTGGCTCGCATCCACACACTTTGGGGCCAGCTGTCTTTAAAGATGACTGTCTGTTCCACGCTTCGTAAGATTTAGCCCTTGGTTCTCCAAGAGCTCTACAGGATGCTACAGTGACTCTAAAATGTAGTTCTGGGAGTGGGGATGTTTTCTCTTCAGTCTAACCTGCCTGAAGTTGTGTGAGAATTGCATTGGAAACCATTCAACTGGGCTTTTGTAATATGAAACAGCAGGGGTATGTTGTATGCCTGAAGGGCTGACAGACATGCAGAACAGCTTGGAGGTACAAAGCCTGCTGCACTTGCACTGGGGACAACGACAGGACAGAGGGAGCCATCCTTGGTGTGGTCTCATCCATAAGCCTATCCGGGAGCAATCCCTGGAGTGCAAACTGTCCCTGGACCCATGTCTGGCTTTGTCTTGGAAAGTGCTCTTTGGAACAGCTCAAAACAAACCTGTGGAGTGAGCTGAAAATTAAACAGTGCAAATGATTGGGGGATCAGTGTGTGAATTCATCTGGCCCTCTTGGTTACCTCTGGAGCCGTAGCCTAATGCTTTGATCCAAATCACAACTATGTTTCAGCACTGGCTGCTGTACAGAGATTTACATTTCTGGCAGGAATGATGGCAGTAGCATTTTCCGTATGGTGGGCTCTGGTGAGTCACTGAGAGGAACAGAAGAGTCCAGTATTTGACAGAGTGGCAGTTATGTGAGATCTTGCCTCTGTTACATGCAGAGGTGCCAAAAATTTGGAATGCTGCAGGTCCATCAGGCTCCCAGCTGTTATGCCGAGCCATTGGGTAGATACTGCTTTTCCTGAAACTACTCCCTAGCCATTTCCATGTGGTGAAAATGCTGTGACACAGTGTTGGATATGGAATTTACTGTTTAGAACCATGGATCAAAATGCGTAGGTTCAGTAGGAAAGAGCCTGGGGTAGGCTAGCCCAAGCTGTGGTGAATATTTCTATCAGCCCGAAACTTGAATATTTTACGTCTTGCTATTTCGCCGCAACTGAAAAGCAGTGTGTTACACAAGTTATGGTCTGAGTCTGGTTACTGATTTACAAAGGAAATTTTGCTCGTAGCTAAAGTCCATATTGACACAGCACAGGGAAACCCTGCTACAAAAGACTACAAAAATGTGCATGCACAGACAAACATATACGTAAGTTTGCCATTTTACATGCAAGCACACACACAAATGTGTTAGAGTAAATATAAAATATGCTAAATCTAGAATAAAGGGTTAGAAATCTTCTAGAAAAAGCGTAATTAATATTAAAATAACACTGCACTGGTATATCAAAATGTATTTATCAATGTTTGTTTTGCCGTGGCTAGTATTTCTTTCTCAGATCAACAAGCTGCCTTGATATTTCTACAAAAGAATCCAGGGTTTATAAAGACTTTCTCTTTCATCAGATACATGTGCCATCAGAGATTTATCATAATTTTAATTTTTCCTTCTTAAGAAATTATTTCTTTTATTAAAGCTCCCTAATCTTTTCAATTTTCTTATTTCCCCCC
>VZTI01003491.1:1511515-1653124 GCA_013397865.1 Struthidea cinerea
CCCCCCCCTTTTAACGTTTTCTTTATTTTTTCACGTGTTTGTTTTCACTTCTAAAATCCTGTCAACACAAGCTGTTAAAGTTTAAAATGCCCCTTGCAGTTTGGAAACTAGGTTTACATTCACATTTCTGTTCTCTTCAACACTAACTGAAGTACAATGGAATTCAGTGTTTTATCTTGCTTCCAACTCAACAGTGCTTTCATCTTTTCATTTTGGGAATTCACATGACTTGACGATTTACAATGGCTAGAAATAATGTGAATTCTGTCAGATATTGGCAAGGCACAGATAAACAGAGGGGCTGTGCCATGGAGGCAAGGAAGGAACTCCTGTAGCTGAATATATTATGTGTATTTGTATAAGTCCTGCTTCTTTAGGCAGTTCCACCGGGAATCATAATGGATGGGGAAGATGAGGTGACTGACTGACATAACTTTTCCTTTGCCCTACACACAGGTGGTCAAACCTGTGTCCCAGGCTGGGCTAAACAACCATCCAGTCTAAGGACTGTTCATCGTTGCTTCATCATTCCTTTTATTTTGTAAATTTCTGATACCTATTTTAATGACTTTGGCTGTTCTCCAGGACCCTGGGAGACTATGAGAGCTATGTAGGTATACATATTAGGAAAAGTTCCTTCACTAAAAGTGGGGTCAGGGAAGTGGTGGAGTCACCATTCCTGGAGGTATTTAAAAGATGTGTAGATGTGGCACTCAGGGACATGGTTTAGTGCTGGACTTGGCAGTGCTGGGTTAATAGTTGGACTTGATGGTCTCAAAGGTCTTTTCTAATGTAACCATTTTTTGGTTCTATTTCAAAGGCTTTTGAGTGCTTTGAGTAGGTTATTTATTATTATTGAAAACACAATTATTGAAACAACAATAATTCCTTTCCTGCAGTAAATTTCTTAACATAGTGAGGAAAATCGACCCCTTACAAGCAAGTGAGAAGAAAAAGAAAATTACAGGAGTATTGTCTATAACTACAAGGCTTCCCTAACTGAAAAGACGAGCACAAATAGTTACATACATGTGCTTGATTGAGCGGAATTTTTATAAGCACAAACAGTTGACGTGCCTAGATACGGAAAACACTTGGATAGTATCTTTTCTCCTTAGGAACATATGTGTGAAGTTCACTGGCAAATTTTTATATTTTGGAGATTTTTTTCAGGAAAAGCAGTTGCTGATACACTTTCCTTTGACTTCTCCTTCTCTGTTCCAGCAAATAATAAGTAGTGAATAGATGTAAAATCTCTTCTGTCTGGAAGGGGTGAAATTGGATTGTGATGTCAAAGTCATGGAATCTCTTCAGGTCAAGTCTTGTTTTAAAGAGCACGGATTAATTGGGGTTTACCACAGTTTTAACCAATCACTACCATTACGCTTAAAATAACCTAATCTTGGTCTGGTGATAAAAGGAAGAAGTAGTAAATTATTCATGTATTGTTTCATCTGCAGGTTTTTTCCAGAACAAACCCCATCATTTTTCTGATAGCTATTTCAATAATTCTTAACAGTACACACTGAACAGTATTTGCAGGTGTTTAGGGCTCTTTCTTTCTTTTAATACTGGTTTGACTTACATGACTTGTCTATTGTACTGATCAGTAAATTGAGTAGGGACGGGTCCTTGCAAGCCATCCTTTTTTCAGGCCATAAGTTTTGTTTATTAGTAGTACTTGGAAAAAATGACAAAGCCATACCCAAAAGTATAAGTCCAGTGAGACAATACTTGAACTCCTGAGTGATATACTGGGTTGTATTTTACCTGGTGAAGCCATTGTTGCTCTGTGAAAGTCAACATAGTGGAGTAATCAATACCAGCTGAGGATTTAGACTGATAATCCTCAGAAATGGCTATTGTCTTTCAATATAATAAGTTCACAAAGGGGGAAAAGCTTCTAATTCATAGATTGGAACCAAGAAGCAAATGTTTTTGTCCCTGACAGAAGAGAGAGAGCGTTCCTATATGCCATCATAAAAATACTGTAGTCATCATGGTGTTTTCTGGTCCTTCCTATTTTCTACTCTTCTGCTATTCTTCTTGAATATATTTCAGAGGCTGTAGTAAATTGAAGCCAGACTTGTAACAATATTGGTGTAGTTCAGAGCCAGATAAGAATTTTGTTGGCATAAACCTTTTCCTCCGTAGTGTTTATCCCTTTTTCTCAAGGGGTAGAGATGTTGGTGTAAGCTCTAAACCCTAAAACATAGTGTTCTACTCAAGCATTGAAAAAAAGGGTCAGGGAAGGTTAAGCTGTAAGAGCCCAAAGAAGGACTTATAGCAGAGGAGAGTGACCTGAAGTAATAGCCCTGAGAAGCTGTCTTTCCAGGAGGCACCGGCAGGCGAAAATGTATCATCAGCCTTAAGACATCTTTTCAAAGTGTTTTTTTCTAGATAAATAGCAAAGTTAAGTACGGGTAGTGACAGCACATCACTATGCTCCTGTAAAATTCTTTGAAGAAGATGTTTAGCTTAATAAACATTCATACTGTTCTCCCTAACCTCTGAAAATACTCCCCCACCAATCACCTGAACAAAAAACGCAAGTTGAAAGAGAAAAGATTAACTCAGAATAGGTCCACGGTTGTCCTTGATTGTATTTGGTGGTAGTCACGTGTCAAACTGTAATCACAATATCCACATATTGACTGACAACATTTTTTTTTCTTTCCCCTCTTCCCTCCCTGCCTCAGGTTTTCAGGACAACCCATGGTTTTGCGACTGTCGCATTTCAAAGCTAATTGAATTTTCCAAAATTGTGGACACCTCTGTTGTACTTCTTGATCCATTGGTTTCATGCAGTGGACCTGAGAGCCTGGCAGGAATCTTGTTCCAGAGAGCTGAGTTAGAGCAGTGTCTTAAACCATCCGTGATGACCTCAGCAACAAAAATCACCTCCCCACTGGGCAGCAACGTCCTGCTACGCTGTGACGCCACGGGGTACCCAACACCACAGCTCACTTGGACTAGGTCAGACAATATTCCAGTGAACTATACAGGTATAACTGCTCTTTTATAGGAAATGGGAGAACCAAAAATTTTTGGGTTGCTTGTGCTTTGAGATCCTTGTAATGAGTAACAATGGACCATGTATTGCATCAAGCTGGCAGTCATATCTGTGCAATGGCTGTTATGAAATTCTTTGTCTGGTTCTCAGTCCTAACAGGTCCAGCAGAGTGTTTTGATTCTGGATGTGGACTGTTACAAGAACAGTGTGTGTGGAAGGGAGAAATTAATGAAGTGGGGGAAGGATAAAAGAAATGGAGGTTGGGTTAGTTGAATCCTAACTCAGAAGCTGTAAAGTAGAAAGGAGAATTTGTTGCTGGAACCTCTGTTCGAAAACGTTCATGTTAAAAAAGCCAGTGAGGCCATAACTGAACCAGTTAAAACTCAGCATTGTAAACACAAGATTTTCCAAATTCATGTTTTCTGTGTTATTTGCAAATGTTGCAAGGCTGTCATTGTCTGATACCATTCTAGCTGCTATGACAGATACTTATGTAGTAACTTAAATGTAAAAAATGCTACTTGCTAATGCCAAGGAGTTAGCAGTTGTCATAGGTCTGATGAAGGTAAGAGTACTGAAATATCTTAGGACAAAGGTAATTTCCAATAATGTTTCAAATGGGTAGAATGACCAGTGTCACGTGAAGTCAGTGGGTCTTGTATTTGAGAGTCAATAGCAGCTTTAAGACATTTGATTTCACTTTATGTGATTTTGTTTTTCTTAGTGAAATTGCAAACTATATTCTAATTACCAGACATGTGTTTCCATTTTGACCCAAGCTGAGCACTTTTATTTAATAATAGAGTATGGCTGGGAATTCCACAGTTTGTTTTGGAAATTTGGTTTAGTTTTGGGGTTTTTTGTTGTTGGGGTTTTTTTGACTGCTTGTTTTTCATTTTTAAAATTTTCACACATGGGATTCCTTTCTGGCAGAAAAGGAAGTAAAGAGGAAGTCGTTTACTTCCTCTTTACTTCCCATTCATAATGTTTTACTCTCTGCATTTTCCCACAGTAATTCAAGAAACTCCTGGAGAGGGTGTCAGATGGTCCATAATAAGCTTGACAGGAATTTCATACAAGGACGCAGGAGAATACAGATGTAAAGCCAAGAACTTGGCAGGAATGTCAGAAGCTGCTGTGACTGTCACAGTGGTTGGTGTAGTTACTACAACTCTGTCACCACAGAAGTATGGAAGGAAGCCAGAGGCTGAGAGGCAGAATACAACTCAGGAGGAATCCAAGCAGGAACCTGAGACGACCACCACACCTCTTCCCACCACACCGACCACCACAGCTCTGGCTAGCACTGAAAGATCAACCAGCATGACATTTACTGACAAAAAGCAATCCAGGCTCATGTTAGACGGAAGGAAAACTTCAAAGGCAGTGACAAATGGAAACAAAAAGCAGACTGGAGATTTAAGCAAGAAAGGTGAGGATACTTCATTGAATACAGCAGGTATGGCTGAGCAAAATGTCACTGTGAAGGACCTAAGAGTGATCAGTGAAACTGATGAAAGGGTGACCTTAACTTGGAAAACTGTCAGTGCCACAGGCAATTCTGCCGTGACTGTGTTATACTCCAAGTACGGCGAGAAAGATATGTTGCCTCTCAGCACTGATTCTAACAAAAACAAAGTCACAATCGATGGTTTGCAACCTAGTACTCAGTATATGGCATGTGTCTCACCCAAAGGTGTGCCACCTACAAAAGAGCAGTGTGTTGTTTTCTCCACTGATGGCTTAACTGAAGAAAGCAGCTCTCAGTTTTCTATTCTGATAGTGGCCAGCAGTGCAGCATGTGTGGTTATTTTACCTTTGATATTTTTCTTACTCTACAAAGTTTTAAAACTTCATTTGAAACCAAAATCTGCAAAAGAAGCTGAACTTGCAAAAGAGACCTATGTGCAATTTGAAACAGTGTCGCTGAAGCCTCGAACACGGAGTGCAGGAGATCAGCTCTGGGCACGAAGGTACACAGATGAGTCAGAAAGACTTCTCCTTTGCTCTAGGTCAAGCATGGATTCTCAAATGACCTTCAAAAGTGAGGGCTCCAGGTCTGAGTATCTGTGTTGATGGGTGAGGGTGGAGACGAAATAAATAATAGGTAAAATTACTTCAAAATTATGATACTGCATCTGGAAGCAGGTTGATGCTAGATGATGGTCAGAATACATTATCTGATGTAGAGTTTTACTGGATGGTGCTGGGCAGGAGGGAGAATAGAAGAAAAATGTTGCCTGTTTATTTTCTCTGTTTTTGTGTTTGCGATTTTGGATGTGAAGGAGTGATGTTCTTCCAAAGAAAAATACAGCATGAAATGGTTCCCTGGTTAAAGATATTTTATGTTTTTATTAAAACATTCTGTTTTCTCTTCCCTCATTTCACCACATGATGTGCTAGTTGCATGCATCAAACATGAATCACAATCTTCAAAATAATAGCAAAACAGTTTTAGCTACTTCTATTGTGGTCAAAACTTTATTTGAATATACAAGTTTTCTTCTGATGTTAGCTTGTGCTTTGAAGTGTCATACAGCTGTTTTTACAGTATCTTGTGTTGAAAGTATTCTCAGGCCAGTCGAGACTGAAGTCACGGTTCATGGACTCTTGAGAGGTACTACACACATTGTATTGTCATTTTGCAGACGTTATTTCAAAGGGCAAAGAAGCTGCTTTAGTGTCCTGAAGCTCAGGTAAGATATTATGAGGTACTCTGAGAGAGACACTAGATAATAATGTTAATTTACATCAAATGATCTTATTGCAAAATCTCAGCCTTAGAATTTACTTGGATGTGTCAGTCCATATACCTCAATTTCAGAAATCTCTGTACAGAAAATTCTGTGGTGCCGTGTAATGCCACACACACTCTTGTATCTATATATTACACAGATATTGCACAATATTACGTACTCCACTGCATTAATATAGTACATTTTGAGATACAGCAGCAGGAGTTTTTGTCCTCAGGTCATGTGGGATGTGAAGTTTAATGAGCATAGTGAAAGTTAATGGTGAGTATGCTTCCCCATGTTTAAAAATCAGGAATTAATAGTAACAATGAATTCAGAATTGCCTATTAATATTAATAATGAATAGTCTGTTCTGGAGCTATTTTTTTTAATGCCTGAAGTAAATAATGAACTTTGTTGGTATAGGTTCAGATATTTTGTTTAGAAGTATGTATGAATTGTGAGCCACAGTTTTTCCTAAACATTACAGCTGTGTTCTTTTCTTGGACCTTTCTATGCCTAGAGGAACTCTTTGTTTTTCTAGGTAATTGGAAATCTACACATTCCAGAGGGAGAAATATTAGTCAAAGCGACAAACCAAAGCTTAGTTCGTCAGCTTCAAAACAGCGACATTTCTCAGTGTCACTAATGTAGGATGAAATTTTGCCTGCTGGAATGCTGATGAGCCTATCTTATAATATATATTATATAGCTTGGTGAGAGGAAAACACTTTGTCAAAAAGCCACCAACATAACATCATGGCGGGAAATGAACACACTGAAAAATCTCTGTAGTACCTTCACCATGGTGTCCAATGACCAGGATTAATAGAATGAGTATTTGAGACTATGGGAGCTGTAATAAAGAAGCAGGTGAGGTGTTCAAAAGTGCAAAATTAGCTTGCCTGCTTAGAATTAGCCTGGTATTCCTTTCTGTGTTACAATTATGTGTGGTTAAAAATCAGTCTTTCTTCTTTTTCCATGAGTGATTTGGATTGCAATGAAAATGGTTTCAGCTTTTTAAGAGGAATATTTTACTTTGGCAGGGTTTTTTTTGAAGTTTAGGATTTTTTAGGGAAAACAAATTCTTTTTGTGTCAAAACTGAGGTTTATCTGACAAGTTAATGACAAACCAAGTTTCTAATAGGACCTGAAGTGTTACAATATTTGCCTTCTATTTTCCGATAGACAATATAGTTGGTAGTTGTTGAAGGTGTTTCCAATTAAAAACCCCATGTTTGTTGTTAATGAGAACGATTGTTTTAACTTTTCTTTTTTTTTCCGGGAGAGTATTTGATTTCAGGTTTCAAAGCTCTAAATCTAGTTCTGAAGCTCAAAAGTGATATCACCTGACTTGGAGGTGATACATCAATACAGTGAACTGAGGTGGTGCACAGTTTGCTTGAGAGAGCTCACTTGTGAATGTTAAACCTTTTGGTTTGACTAATCCTTGTGGAATTAGCATGTCCTAAAGTTAGAAGTTAATCTCTTCCCACATGGACTATCAGTATATCAAAGATGGAATTTACTATAAAGAGAATGTTCTTTCAAGAAAACTTGTTATACATTATTTTTTCCACAGTTCTTGAGACAAAAGAGTTACATAGTCCAGACATGCTTCTGTAACTCATGTCAAAACACCAAATGTGCTGGGGAATTTTGGTAGGAATTTGACACAAAGGGCAAATGATACAATAAAGATGTTTGCACTGTATCACCCAGGATTGGTTTAATTAAAGAGCTGAAGAAATACTTTGCTAACAGATGTAATTTTCTATACTGTCAATTACTAATGATGGAATCATTGTGAGATAGATTTTGTCACCCATAATCTTTTGTACAATGTCTTCTGAAATGCAGTACTGGATCAATCATCAGTATGAGCAATGATGACTTTAATCTGTGCTTGTCTGGTAGGAGAATTTGGAGAGGATTTAACCCGTGTTTATGTATCGCCTTTCATATGTTTTGCACTTTGTTTTCTGAATTCATCCTGCTTTTCACCAAAAAGGTTAGACCTGTTTTTATACGTTGCCTACAATCAAAATTGGATGACTAATGAAATAACTGAGTAATGTGAGCTGAATTCTAAGTAAACCTCATTTTTACTAAGAGCTTTAGTGGGCCTTAGTACTTATGATAGTAAACCATGATCTTGGCTTCAATGTGCACTTACTAAGCCAAACTTAAGGCATCCATAAGAGAGAAAATGCTTTCATGTGTAACATGAAAATGTCTGTAATAGCAAAACCATCAGATTTGGACTGTATCTAGGAGGCTAAACAAAGGAAATTTTAAACTCAATATCTTTTCAAATAAGTAATTGAAATAGAAGTTGTTTTGATGTGAAAATAAAAAATTGTTTTTATACAAGACAGTGTGTTTGCCTGACCCCTTCATCTTTGTTTATAGCTTTAGACAATATATGATGAGTGTAGCTGTGGGGACAAAAGGAAATCTGAAAAGGAACGAGAGAGAATACAAAAAGAAGGCTGAGAAACAACAGAAGAAGGGTGATATCCTAGAGAATTCTGGGACTGTGTTCCACAAAGTATTTTGCTTGAAATTTTGCCATGACAAGGGTACTGGGGCATCTGCAGATAGGTAGCTGTAAAATGATGGTGATGTAAAGTATCTGTGAAGATACTGCCTTTATTGCAATAATTGGAGCTCTACACATGCCCAGTTTTGACAAGGTGGGGGCAGCTAGAAAATTGGGGTATGGAACAATGGCACTGGGGGAATTTGAAGAATGCACTTGAAGCTGGCCTTGAAGTCTGCCTGTGTCCCAGTGAAAGTTGGGAAAGGTTTTTGGAGAGAGCATTGCCTTTGAATTGAAAAGGGGGGGAGCAAGTCATTTATGAGTTTATTGTAAGAAAGAGAGGGAGGCATCAGCAACAGTTCTGGAGAGGCTCTGAAACCAAGATGTAATATACTACAATCATCCGTCTTGATCTATGATTTTCTTTTCAAAACAACCACTTTGTTACATTTGTGGCTGGGAGGTAAACACAAACTTGAATCTTCTTCATGACTACAGACGAGATTTCAAAGTGAATCTTTTTTTAATTATCTAACTCCGTGTAGATTGGAAACCTGCTGCCCTGGATTCATTCTCTCACGGAATTCATTGCATTGTTCTAGGTGTTACAGAAAGCCACAGAAGCTCCAGGTCAGCACGGTCACGTTCCTTTGTTGAAAATGAGAAGTTCTCAATAGAAGAGATACTTTCTCTTTTATTTATAAATCACTGATTTTTTTTACTCTGAATTTCAAAAGATTAGCATTCCCTTCAGAGTAGAGGCACGATTAATTTTGATATATCTGAACGACTCCCTTATTGAAAAGTGGAAAATCAAGCTGAAATATCAGTCTGAAACAGCCTGTATCAAGGAGATTTTTTTTTTTACAAAGCTGTATTATTCCTCAGTGTTCAAGATGGGAATCTTTTCAATTGAAAAGGCAGAAAGCAGTTATGAACAAAAGGATACAATATTTCCCACTACAGAAGTAACTGCACTTTTCTCCAATTTTCTATTTTTTATGAAATAACATCCTAACCTTGTGTTTAGAAAAGACTGTGGAATTGCTGCAGCAAGATCAATAGCACCTGCCAGGTATATATTTTGAGTATATTTGTTCTAACTTCAGGTCTGGTATTTTTAAAAGACCCTTGATTGACTTAAGAGTATTATGAAAGGAGCTGACTGTGCAAACAACTACAACTAATCTCTCATAATAACAGAATACCAGTTTACTGGCAGCGTCTGAATGTCTACATTTTGTGGAAGAGGCTCTGAAAAGAAAATACCTTATTCTAAAATATGATGAGCTATCAAATATTTGACACAGCTTTTTTAAGAAAGAGTCAAAGGAATTTGGTAGTGGTGTGGTTTCTTGGGGTTTGTTGGTTGGTTGGTTGGTTTTTTGTTCGTTTGGTTTTTTTTTTGGTTTTGTTTTGTTTTTGGTTTTTTGTTACTATCTTTAACTATGATCTGGAACTAAGGTGACTGAGAGAGGACTTGGTGAAATGCTTATGCCCAGAGAAGGCCAAAATGGAACGCGTTTTCTTACTCACTTTTAATACAGGAGAAAGGAGCTTTATACGTGTGTGTGTTGAGGGCAGGAATAGCGTATTCCAAGGTTGTTGCCTCAGACAAAGTTCATGCAGTTTCTTCTAAGGCCTCTGGTATGGGCTGCTGACTCTTGAGAATGCTACTGGACTAGACGGAAAGTAAGAACAATCCAAAATGACGATTGCTAGTAGATTCGGTGCAACTGTAATTTAAATTCAATGGGTTGCTTGTTCAGTCAAGTAAATGAGTGCTATGTTGATTTTTTTTTTTTTAGTATTTTCATTCATTTAGACACACAGTTGAAGGAAACCTCTAGCATCGTCAAAAAAGCTTCTCTAATACTTCAAAAAGGAAATTCATAAACAAATCTCTAGATCAGGTTCTTGCTTGACTCTCATTTATGCTTTCTAGTTTAGTTTTGTTTTGGAAAACAGGAACAAAACAACACGTATAGTCTACTTTATATTATTTTCCAGTCTCCAAAACAGTCACACCTTTGTTGAAGAAAAAGAAAATTAAATCCAATACTCATAAGTACTGTTTTTTGTAAGAACTAATTAATTGATTTAATTAATGGTGATGAAATCCAATGCCATGGGCTGATCGGATGGACTACTGAGTCATGTGTCTTGAATTTTTTCCTGCTAATATTTGACCGAATGTTTGAGATTCCAAAAATAACTTGTCCCAATTATATTTTTTTGTTTTATAGCCCAGTCCCTTGTGTTTAAGTTCATGTGGAAGTTAAATCAGAGAGAGAAAGAAGACAAGACAAGACAGTAAGCAGGCAGCCTATATAGCATGGCAAACTAAATTCAGAATAATACTACTCTCTTTTAATGTTACTTTTTTCTTTAGATAGAGCCTTCTTCAGTGTTAGACTAATCCTGCAGTGTATTGCTTGCTTCAGATTGCACATGAATGACATAATCTGTTGGTATTTTTCCAGAGCATGCTCTCAGGTCTTCAGTGACCTGTTCTGGTTTCTCACTGATTCTCCAAAAAATAATACTCTTTGGCGTTTCTTGTTCTCTGGCGTAGAAGTGGCATGGTGGAGTGATTTCCTCCCTGCTGAAGCAGGAATGTGAAAACAGGAATCATAATGCTCCTGCTTGTTCTGAGCATCATGTTTCATAGCTGAAGATCAGAGAAAGTAATACTAATCTGAATTTAATTTGCCATTCTCTGTAGCTGACTGCTTACTGTACTCTTATATTGTCCTCTTTCTCCCTCTGTGATTTAACTTCCATATGAATTTGGGCACTGCACCTTGCAATTGTAGCGTTTGCTGTTGTGTCTGGATCAATATCTCCAAAGCACTCAATTCCTGGAGTTCTGTGACAATTATTTTGAGTTCAGCCTAAAATCTGAGCATAGCATTTTTCAGTAGAAAATTGTGCTAAATTACTTCTCATCATTAGGAAGGGAACTCTCTAGAATGGTGGAGGCATATTTTCATACACAAAAGTGCTGTTTATTTGTTCCTTGCTTGAGCATTTTGTACCCTTTGACAAAGGAGCAGACATTCCCTTTGGATAGAGTAATCAGCAGCAAAAAAAGGGAAAGAAACATTTTTCACAAACCAGAAAAATAATGGTCTTTGTTCTGGTCAGGCAAAATGATTGAATAGACATTATATCCAGTA
Organism: Struthidea cinerea; assembly: GCA_013397865.1. NCBI lineage: Eukaryota > Metazoa > Chordata > Aves > Passeriformes > Corcoracidae > Struthidea > Struthidea cinerea. The sequence goes on from VZTI01003491.1 coordinate 1,522,985, forward strand.
GCTATATGAACTATTTCTTTCAAACTGTAACAGGAATTCATAAGGAGAGGTAAGTAATAAAGTCCCTTGTTTATTGATAGAAAAGTGACATTTTCTTGTGTCTTTGACAATGACTTAACACTAGAGAATGCCTGAATGTGGACTGGCAGAGACAAGAGTTTGACTGGTCGCAAGGTGATTAAGTTTTTGGTTTCTCACTACTGAAGATTCAGAGATTTAGAAATGAAATCTGAATCAAATGGTATGAGAGAAAAAAGGGTGATTCTTAAAACTCATTAGACCTTCATAAAGAACTAGAAGAATGGTCATGAAAATTCTTTTAAGGGGTGATCAGCCAAAAGTTGTGCCAAAAAAAGGAATAATGTTAAACAATTGCTCTTTTTAAAATAAAAGACTGGAAAAGCCCAGAATCAGTGGATGAACATTTAGAAAGGTGCTCAGTACAAGCAGAACACATAAATGATAGTTTTGTGGCTGGAACATGAAACAAGAATTTTTATTTTAACTATCTATGTGCAAGTCTGTCTTGAGGTTGAGCACTAAATTGGCACCTAATCAAACACAGATTCTAAACTAACAAAAAGGCTGTGGTGGAGGGGAATGCATAAGAAGCAAGGGAGATTCCTACAGAAAACACACCAGTAAGATTAAATAAAGAATAAAAATGCTCTGCTGAACAATATGCAGTTCCCTGAGTGGAAGGATCTCATCCTCCAATTGTTTGGCTTGTAAAGACATGGGCAAGAACTGAGAGGAGAAAGAATAGTAACAATTCACCAGTTCCACTAATGGATCCAGGAAAGACCTTCAGTAGAGTTTAGACAAATCTGACCTGGGGGACAAAAGACCCTATTGTTGTACATGATTTTTTCATTACATTTGATATCAATTCTGAAGCTGAGGTAACTGCCTTGCAACAAGACTTGTGGATGGGGAAAACCCAGGCTGAAGGACAGAAAAAGAGTTTGCATAGGAAAGGAGCTGCAGGATTGACACTTTTGTCATCAGTGGAATCTAACTGAAGTGTAAAAATTAAGTGGGAAAAGCTAGACCAGTGTCTGGTAACAACTGGCAGCTAGAAAGATAGCTGAAGTGAACTTGGGCAGTGCTGCCTGAATGATTTTCAGTCTTACTGAGTAGAACACTGAAACTGAAGAGAGAAATAAGCTATGTAGGTGATGTACTTTTATTGGATCTGTTATACTCAAAACATACCTTGCATATCTTTCTGATCCTTCCCGGTTATAGTTCTGGGCAGAATGAATTGACAAAACTTTAACTATAGGAAGCCCATTACAGTACAAATAACTTGTGATTCATCAAAAGGGCAGGGGGACAGGCCTGAAGGAAGTTGAAATCAAATGTCACCACCTAAAAATATAGCTGAAATGATGAGATTTCTTCCTCTGATGAATGTTTGGAGTAAATTCCACAAAAGGCCATGTTCTTTGTGAACTGTATGATGCCAGCCTTGTGTGGGCTGGGGAGAAAACACAGGAATAGGTTCTGAAAAGATGCTCTAAATGATTTTTTGACAACATCCCGGGAACTGACATTTGACAGTGTTTCTGAGCCCACAGCCATTTCAGCAAATGCCAGTAGTGCAAGATTTAGGGGGGTGGTACTCCAGTTACAGTGAGATGAATCCTGTCACACGTTGTTTCAGGCAGTGTTCAGACACCAAGAATAAATAGGCATAAATAGCAGGAGTGTCTGGTGAGAGGCTGGGACATGAGAGAGATTCAGAAGATGCTTCCACATCTTGATAACTTCAGCAATGTGTCAGGTAAAGGGTAATCCACTTGCAGTATTGATAAAAAAGTAATAGGAAAATGTCCCTTACTAATGTGTTTTGAACCTCTCCCCAAAAATGTCACGCCAAAAAGTCTCTGAGGCTGACTGAGTGTTCATGGAGGAGACTACAGATGACTGAGATTTTGAGCAAGGTAAAGGAGCCTGTGGTGGTGCAACTGAAGGGTCTCCTTTAGTCACTGTACGAACCTGGTGTGGATAAATAATCACTGATGACCGCAGACAAATAAAAACTCTCCACGAGTTTTTGAACTGGCCTTACCAGCCATCAGCAACCTGTGTTCTGCCCAGCACTTTTAAGCAAGAGAGCTTTTTTTGTTTATGTGCAGGTGTTTCATAGCAGTTCCACCATCCTCAAAGTTCAGCAGTTTATGGGGAACAGCCCTTCCAGCTGCCATTAAGTTGCCACTCACAGAATTTAACACATCCACTGCGTAAGTAATGGTGCTGCAGGAAGGAAAAGTGACTGCCATTCACAATGTAGCACCGAGTCCTTCTTTAGTGTTGGCTGACTACTTTTTATAATTTTGTGGAAATGCTGCTTATTGGTAACTCTGCAATTCAGCTGGTCACAGAAAATTGCTTTGAGTTCAGCACTCCAGTCTCTAGAGTATTATTTCAAGTCCTAACGATGTTGCCTGAGCACTGACTGCCAAGAGCTTGGCTGCATCAAAAAGAATTTTTTTCCCCCTAAGCTACTGAATAGGTACTACAGTACTTCTGTGGAAAGTCCAGTTGGTTAGTGAGGGGAAATCCTGGCAATTTTGGAGGTAAGTTTTCATGGTAAATCAGTCTATATTAAACAAATGAATCTAACATATGGCAGTATTTTCCTGTCTGTACATTAGTTTGCACAATACATTTGATCTGCTGAGTCCTGGTAAAACCAGAGTGATGTGAAAGATGCATGTTGTCATTTATTCATTGTGGGTGCAGCTGTAGCAAGAGTTCTCAACAGCCAAGCATCAGTACAGGCAAACCACTGAGCATTAAATGCTTATAACACTTTCCTCTCTTGAACTGTTCTGCACTTAATAAATAATAGTTCTTCTTCATCTTATTACAAAAGCATTAGTAGTAGCTGAATACTTGATCCACAGAACATTTTGACTTGAAGAATCTTTAATAACTGATAATTTTTGAAGGTATTATTTCTTTATTGATATTAGTGAAGAGGTGCCTGGTTTTGGCAGTAGGGGAAAAAGAACATTGATGCCAATTGCTAGCTACTCTTTGCTGCTGCAGCCTCCTGTACACTTTGGATTGGGAAAAAAAAGTCCATGTCATATGCTCACGCAGTGGCAACTTGTGTTTGGGACAGGTGTAAAAGGGCATGACAAGAAAACCATATCCTGAAGCCTTAATCAGAGTGTCCTCTTTTTGCTGTTATGCTTGCTAACATTTTCTAAAATATTAGAAATGGTTTTCAATTTTTCTCTTATTTCTCAATGTCAGGCCTAAGCTAAATTATACATGTTTAAAAAAAATTCCTTAAGTAGGCCCTGGAGAGCACATGATAGTGATATTCTCTTACCAAAGGACCGAATCTCCTTTGATTTCGGAGGGATAAAATAGAAATGTACTTCTTTAAGCTGTGTTGATGGTTAAGACAAGAACCCATCATTTCCATAAGATAGGCCCGGTCCAATGTTTTTTATATAATCAATGGGAGTTTGATATCAGCGAGCTCAGGATCAGTTTCTCCTTCATGTCTGAAAGCACAGAGCTGTCACTCTGGGCATTTCATCCTGGAATGTGAAGGTAAGCCTGCAAACCAGCAACATTTGAGGAGAGTCCCTGCCCTTGGTCCGTACGTTTTGCAGCAGCGAGTGGCTGTGAGCATCGGGAATGTAAGCAGGAATGAGTGTCTGACTTCTGTGCCAACACACATAAGGTGGGTCCTTCTGTAAGTCTCTCTCTTGATATATAGATTGCAATAGGATTTTAGTGTTTGCCCCACATATTTTAGGTGGCTAAGTTTCTTCTTCTGACACGTCCTGCCTTGCCTGCCAGCCCAGCTCTAAATAAGGCAGCCAAACACAACCATGCAAATGGAGAAGGCTCTTTACCATTGGGAACGCAGACTCCCAGAATAGATTTCCTGTGCCCCTCTCCGCTTACTGGAGTCTTGTTTCATTTTGGAAAACTGGGCACCTATGGCTGATTTTCAAAGCACTGCCCAAGAAAGTGGGCACCAAACCTTCTCCATGCTCATTGCTGAGGACGATTTGAGTGGGGGCTCCTTTTTAGAATCTTGTCCTAATGCCCAGTTGTAATATTATACAGAACGGCCCTGAAATACTCTGCTTTTTAATAAAGATGCTATAATATGTTGGGTTCCATCTTATAGGTGGTTATATACGGTGTTCATTATTGTAACAATTTTAGTTTGGTAACTCGTGAAGTGACATGAGAGTGTGGAGCATTTTTTTATACAATGTATGGGGCAGTTGCTCTCAGAAATGCTCTCATAGCACTAATAGGAGTTTTATTATGATAAACTTAGCTTGCACTTTGGAAAAGTTTCTACAGTACAGTGCAATGATTTTTGGTACAAAAGCACTACAAACATCAACATATCTCATTTGAAGGAAGTGTATTTTTACTGTGCTTTTCCATATAGAAATAAACATATATTGCATTCTGAGAATAACGAGTGATATTTAAAATTTTGCAGTGCTCTGCACCACCACTGTGTTTCTGATACAACTCATGTACAAATCCAAATTAATTTTCTCTTTTGCCTTGTATTTTATGGCCTAATTTGTTCTCTCTATGAGATTTTAGCAGGAATAAATTAACAACTACTTTGCAATTTCGAGTACAACATCCAAGAGTCTCAGTGCACTTTATAGCAGCTATTAAATAACCTTTCTTCATGTAAAAGGAAGTATTGGACCATTTGCCAAGTATGCCAAGATCACTCAGGAAGCCTGTGGCAGGGATGTAGGCGAAATGAAGGAACCTTTTAATACACTGTGCATATGGTTATAGCATCCATAGAATTTCTCTGTGCATCCACGGACATTTTATTTTGCAAAGTCTAACTGTGACTGATTTCACTGTTGCTTTTCCTAGCCTAGTGTAAGGCCAAGGCTACGCCAGCCAATACGTGCTGGCAGTTCTAAAGGAGGTAGCTGTAGCTTCCAGGAATCTGTTCATTCACCCTTCAGCTTGACAGACACTGCTTGTTGTGTGCAGCCACGGAGACATTCTGTGAGAATGTGAGTGTTAGTGAGCACTTTGCTCGCTGTTTATTTGTTGGTTACACAATCATTTTAGGCTGCTCTATTGCAAAGTGATTTTCCCCAGTCCCCAGTGCTTAACATAGCTCTTACCACTTGCCTGATCAGTCCCTGACACCAAGCCTTTGTTAGGTTGTCTCAGTTCCCTCAAAACTGCCATAGAAATAGTACTATTTCTGACTCCAGCAGGCAGTCTCAGGGGACTCCTGTAGTGCAGTTTTACAAGGCTCCAGAGGGAAAATGACGACTGCAAGGAACTGTTTCTCCCCTTTCTGAAATCACCATTGTCAGTTGAGTCTGACCTGGATCTTCCATATTTGCACTCCAACCAGCAATATGGGATCTGTTCAAAGCTTTGAAGTACAGAACCATTATCTAAAAGCTAAATATAATGTGTGTTATTGCTTGTGCTTAATGCCCCAGCCTTTTCCCCCACTGCTCTTCTCTCCTTGTCCCTGTTTAGATGGAGAATTGACAGCTGTGGCCTCAAGCAGGGTGTGTTTGGTAGCTGCAGGATTTGGATGCCAAGTCCTGGGATATCACGCTCACAGAGGCATTTGGGTCTGTGATAGGCTCTGGCACTGCACTGCCTGCAGCTGTGAGGCTCCCTGAGGTGGTGTCAGGTCAAGCTGCCTCCTGCACGGCAGAGCCCTTGCTGATCACTTGCTGCTTTCTGTGCCAACTGCTTCCCAGTATGGCATAAGAAATCCGCTCTGGCCACTGTGGGTAGGGTCTGACCCCCATACGTTATTTTGCTTTTGTTCTATATTGCACCTGTAAAATTGTCTCACACAAGAAATTACATTCCATCAAAAACTTGTAGTTCCAGTGCAAGTTTACTTTCAGCGGGCTCTGAGCAAATACTTCAGGAGATGCTCAATGCTCAAATATATTCTAATCAGGACAAAGTTTCTTCCAGAGATCTCTTGAATCTATTCTATGAATTGTAGAAAAATGGAACATTCCCAGCAGCTAGAAGTGTATTTTATTACACCTGCTCTTGGTTGCCCACCAATTCACCGACAAAGCCCTCTGGCACCAGCTGCATGGCCTTGTATAGGAAAATAATAAACTTGCACACAGAGGATGTGGCTTGCAACATGCTCAGGATGTTACTGCCTCCTCCAGAGTGTTTGAGTATGGCAGCAACTGGGAGCATCCTGCAGCCTGCTTGCAGGAGCTCAGTACTGGGCACTGGAAACACCTCTGGTAATTCCAGTCTTGTATTCACCTCAGGTGCTTTTGCTGTGGAAAGCTGTCTGTAGCAATGCCTGTTTCTACTTCTGCTCCTATTTATTGTCCATGTTGTTTGATTCTGTCTTTGAGACGTGCTAGACAGATGTAAGCTTATGCAGATGTGGGTTTGTGTAGATAAACCAGACTGGTGTTATGGATGCACCAGGCGAAATGGGGTTAATTGGACAAAGTGCACTGGATTGGTAAATGCAGTGATTCTGATCCACATAGCCAGCAAGGCAGCCACAAAACAAAACCATAAATTGTTCCCTGCTGTATATGCTCTATAGTCATAAGACAAATAATCTGTCTGAAAAGGTCTGTAATGAGGAGGAAAAAGTTGACTAAAAAAAGTAAATTTAATTGTTCACCTTCCCAGGCCAGAACTTATGGGATAAAAAGAGTAAAAGTAGCAATATCTGTGAGAGATGGACTTCAAATAAGAACCTATGGGCTGACAGATGAATTTCTAATCTCTTAGTGGTATCAGTGTAAATGGTGAGTGCTCAGGAACTATAAAAATTAGTGAAATTGGATTTCAGCCAGTGCCTTTGTTCTGAGAGATCTGTTAGAGCAGCTGTTCTAGTACGTGTACTAGAAATCATTTTGCTGTGAGGGAAACAGAGCTATCCTTGGGATCAAAACAGCAAAAACCACAGAGAGGATACATTTTTTCACTCTGATAGTGAAATAATGCCATACCTGTTACTAAGAGCCTTTCTTAAACGTTCTCACATAGCAAGCTGTAGAGATCTTATTCATGGTAAAAAATGACTTGCTTTATCTTCAGTTTTATTTCCACTTCAGAGAGCCAACCGACTGTTTCAACATGCTATTTTAACTACTCCTTTATGTCTGTTAGCATAGAGGCCTAAAGTAGTCATCTCACATTGATAAATGCCAGAAGTCAGTAATGTGCTATGTGGCTTCCCCAGAATGTTTCCCTCCTGTTCTGGCTGTCGGGATAGGAGAGAGAGCATATTTAGCTTTCTTTCTGGATCCTTCTGTGGATTCCAGTGTGGTCTAGCTGATGAAATAAGTATTTACTGTATAGCAGCTGGTGAAAGGTGCCTGTTAAAATGTTAAATGTAAAACTGCTTTAAAAAAGATAGTACTGGCTATAATTATCAGTATGCTTTAAGCACGGATTATTTAAGCTTTTTCCTTTGCTTAATATCAGTTTGTAGTAGGAAAAAAAATGTAACCATAGCAGAAAAATTATGGTACTCAAACTTCCAAAAAGACCCAGTGGATGTTTGTCATAATTGCTGCTGTGCAACAGATAAGTGGAAAGAGATTACTTACAATAACACTTGGTTTTCAAAACTCTTTCATGATTTAAAGCCCCACTCTTTAATTAATTTCATTAGTAAATTAGTAAATTAAATTAAAATATCCTGACAGCCAAATATAATCTCCAGACTGTTGAAGTGATGACTGACATGCTTGAGGACAAAGCCAGAATGGCCATCATACCTCAGGAGGAGATTTCAGGCATTCCTGCTTTTAGAGATCACTGGAATATGCCAGTCTCTCATGCTGGGCCTCTCCCTGCTCTGTCTAACAGGCAATTTAGTATTGCATAATGTCCCTTTTGTCAGAATTATAGATGATGAAGGCTGAACCTGCTGAAATGACATTAACAGTACTGAATCAAGCACTGCCATGTCAGAGAAAGTGCAGTGATCAGTCAGCTATCCCCACACTGGCTCTGACATCAGGCTTCAGCAAGTAGGTGTAAGGCATGGCTTAGGCAATTGCTGGGTGTATTTTCCTGAAGACTATGAGAAATCCCCAGTATCATCACCCAAGCTGCTTGTGTTAATCAGCTGCTTTTCTGGTGGCAATACCTTTTCTGACAGAATGAAACCTACATAAGGATCTTGTTCCAGGGGCTGACAGATTTTCTGGAGCCATTGGAGAGGTTCTGGAATCTGTTTTGTGGGATCTGAATGTTCCTTGCTGCTCTGTGCTATTTGTACTAGAGATAGCTGGGACACATTTCCTATGCTACATCAGTGAACTCATATCTAATAATCAACCTGTGTTGGTGGTAATTTGGATTATGATTACTACAAAATATAATTGTAACCGCATTAGAATATGCCTAAGGCCAGAATTAGCCTTTCAGAGGCTGACAGAAAAAGAAGTCCAACTGCTGACAAGCTAGTGTAATGTGTAGTGAGCAAGAATAAAAGCCAATATATGATTTAAACAATATGCTTATTAATACAATGTAGATACTGAAACCACTGGGAAGCTGAGGGAGGGCTGTTGCCCTCACAGTTTAGAAACAGTCAGAATATACTGTCCTTGAACTAGAGCAGCTGTTTGCCAAGAAGCCAAGAAGCTGTTTGAATCACTGGCTGATCTTTACCAACTTTGGTAAAAAAAGCCTTCCAAAGCCAACCAAGATAGTGAGAACTCCAAGAGAAAAGGATAAAATGTTTATTTGCTGCTAGTTCATAGGTGTCTCAAGTCAGCAGGTCAAATTCAGCTAAGTTCTTCACATTTGATGAACTGGGATTATTTTAAGTTCATTGTGACTGATTCTGCAGTGAGCCCTACAAATGAGACTGCTGAGCTATTTTGGTCTAATTTATCGTATGAATGCCAGACTAATGTAGATTGCTGGATGTAATACCTGAAGGTGAGCACAATAGTTTGCTTTTTAGAAACTCATTTGAACAGCTTCTGAAATGCTAAATGATCTCAGGTGTAAAGGACTTACTGTGAGCAGTATGCTGAATCACTTGGTGAAAAATAGTATAATTTAAAAGTGTAGGTGTGCCACAGCCTGATGTATTTCACACTTTATTGACAAGTTTCTGGTTTGCTGTAAGGGGAGGTGATTGGTTCTATCCATTTTCAGACGCATAGTTACCTCCACTGGCCTAGATCTTATCATATTGTGGGTTTGGTAGCTGGTTCTGGTCCAAGTCAAATTTGGGGTTTAAGGGTAAAAAAAAGTAATTCCACTATTAAGATGTTTTTCTTCCTGTTTTTAAGCCATTCCTATACTTCTATGATGGTAAAATTAATTACTTTATTAACTGTTCTCTACCTAGGTGAAGTGAAGGGTTTTGTTCCTTCAGAAAAGGTCATTTGGTATTGGCATGTCAGAGAGTTATGTATTTATCTTTAATTTAGAGGAAAAAAGAAAGAAATTCTGGGATGTGCCTTTGACTGTGCTTTGCGTAAAGGCAAATGTGTAAAGGAAATGGAGCAGTGGGGGAAGATTGAGGGAGACGTTCAGAAAAGACAACGTGTGTAAACGAGAGACAAAAAGAATGTGAGACAGAAATTGTTTCTGGGTTTTAAAAGGAAAGGGAGGGCTTATTCATTTTGTCTCCTTCAGTGAGTTTGTCTGAGTCTGCCCTGGAGGAGGTCAGGGATGTGCTGGGATGGCCACCCTCACAGTCTGGCAAACACTGCTGGTGGCTGCTCACAAAGGAGTGACACATTCCTTTTAAACTGTTAAGGTTGCCTGCTCCCAGTTGAACAGTGAAGAAAAGTGTTTGAGGAGGAACTGATGACTGCAGAATCAGTAAAAGAGGTTCATATGGAACATACCACAGTTCCTGGGCAGGATCCTGTAATCCTAGATGGGATGGCATTATACTGTGCTTTCACATTGTTTGCCCTTTTGTATTCCTGGGGACTATTTGGAGAAGCAAAAGCTCTTTGGCATGAGTCTGGCCCTGCATAATTTACATTACTGTTATTGTATTTTATAGCATAGCATGTGGGATAAAGACTCGGTTCTGAACAGAGTATATGGAAATGTGGCTGCCATTTGTCAGTCTGGATTTAACTAGTTGCAGTGGCTGTAGCAGTGAAGATTGAAAGACCAGAACGTGCCTGCACACAGACAGAAGCATCAAGAAACAGTTACTTTTAATGGAGAGTGGCCCAATTTATAACCAGGTTATAATCCTATTTTCTGACAGTGCAAGTCTGGACTCTTATTGATCCAGGCAAATATCGGGAGGGGAGGGGAGGGGAGGGGAGGGGAGGGAGAATTCCCCGAGACAGGACTCGTACAGTTGTAGGTAACCTTCTGATGCTGCTGCTGTATCCAGCTCTTGTGCTAGTATTCATTCCAGCACAACACTCCAGAAATAAAATTTTAAAAAATCAAAGGAAAGAAAAAAGTGACAGAAGCAGATTGCCTCATTAGTTAGCTCAACAAAGCCTGGCACAGTCAACCATTTAAACACATGCTTAAATCTCAGCACTTTCAAAATTCAGTAAATCTTAGAAGCACAAACTTATGCTTGTGCTCTAGAGCTTTGCTGGTCTAGGCTAATAGACCGGGAAAAAGGAGATTTTTTTTTCAATACTGAAGAATTATGAGCTTAATGCACCTGGAATTTGTCTAGTTTTTATGCCTCAGTGGAACAGGTGTAAAAGAGCATTGCATCCTGACAGTAGCCTTGTGCAGCAGCAGTGTACATATAAACGACTGCAACATCTCTGGGTGATGCAGAAATCATTACCCCAGTCTCTGACAACAGGTATTATCCTGGAGATGCATAAGGGCCAAATGCAGACCTGAGAGAGATAGTTTCAGTTTCAAAATTGCAAACACATACCCTGGATATGAACTTGATCTTAAGCTGATTTGAATTTCCAGTCGAAATATGTCAGAGAAACCAGAGGGATTTTTTTCCCTGATTTTTGCATGAAATGTTTTGATGATAACATTTATTTCTGTTGGTAAATCACAGGATGATATTAACAGGAATGCAGCTAACCCTGATTTAACAGGAATTGAATAAACTTGCCTACAATCTCAGTGGAAAAAAACTTAGCTGGAAGCTGCAGGTACTTCTCAAGCAGGAGGCGTTGCTTTTCTAAAGAGACTGTATTTATTATGGGTGGCTGGATATCTGCATGCTGGCTCAGTTCCCTGTAGTAAGGAACTGACCACATTACTATTTGCAAACACAGGGTTCACTCAAGTGGTACTAAAAAGAGAAGAGGTGGGGCAAGCAGAGCTTTAAAAAGAAAAGAGGAGCCCATCCAAGTCTGAATGTAAAAAACGACCACGTTTCGGAGAAGAACGGTACCTGGAGATTTTGCTCCCTGCACTCCACTGAGAGCTGTGGCGAAGAGTTTTCTGAATTCTCTGCTTTTAAGATTTAAACGGCAGCTTTATTGCAAGGAAATTTGCAGTGATCCTTGAGAGCATTGCTCTTAAGCTGTGTTAAATTTGTGGCAAGAGTGTCAGGCATTTCATACTTGGCTTCCAAAAGAGAAAAAAAAAAGAAACGAAAGAGAGAGAGAGAAAGAGCCCTGATGCGTGTGGGGAAGAAATCTCCCAGGAATTTCTTCAAGGTTGTAGTCAGACACAGTAAGGTCTAAAGTGACAAGAAAAGCAAGGCAAAGATAAAACTTGAAATTGTGATAAGATGTCTGAGTCTAAAGTGGCAGATTGCAGAAACCTTTTGGGATTACACATGCTCATCTTGTCCTGGATATGACTGAATACAAGCTAGTTTTTCTCTAGTGACAGCTCAAAAAACCCCTCAAGATTATGTTTCTCTTCCTTGTTGCTTTTTTGCCAGTGGTTTTTAAAATTGGTTTTGTCAGCCTCTCAGCTCTGCAGCACTGGAACTGTCCTAATGGATATAGATTAAAGCCTGAAAACTCTGCTTGTATAGGTAAGTTGCTGAACATTCCCAGATTAAGAAAAGTGCATTTATTTTCTCTTAATTTTGCTTTATAATTTTCAAAGAGTTTTTTTACAGATTGCTTGTGTGTTGTACTGGGAGAACTGATAAGTCAGCTTCTCAATGTCTGCTGCATTTCAAAGTGAACGGAACTCTTTTTTTTTTTTTTCCCCCCAGAAATCAGCACTTTTCTGTTGGTTTAACTAGCAGAAAGCAGAATAAATTTTCATGATCTTTAAGCAATATGAACTGTTCTTCAGTTGCCAAAACTCCTTGCCACAGCTTTAGTGTCTCCACAGTTTCAGTAGATGAGCATGCATGTATTCATGCTTCAATGTATGTAACATTTGAGTATAGGTGTGTTTTTTTATTACTATATACATATAGAAAGAGTGTTTTAATGATTATGTACTAGCACATATTTAGATGTGGGCTAGATAACTTTAAAAACTGTTTTTTTCTATGCTTATTTTTACATGTAGATGTGTATGCTCATATTAATAATGCATCTCATACAATACATGAATAGCAGGTGTGCTTAATAATGTAGTAGGGAGGTCTGGGAGAAATGTGCAACACTAATAGTACTGTAATTGCCTCCAGTGATCTGGAGCATGTAAAATGCAGGTTCCAATTCTTTACAGAGTGTAAGAAAAAGGATGACAGAACCCTTGTCCCTCCCCTGCTACTGTGAGGTCCAATTTTTTCAAGAAATCCTGAGCCAGTGAAGTTTTCATTGCAGTTAGGAGATGAGGAAATGCTCTGCAAGGATCCAAGCAAACAGACCTCATACTTGGAGTTAATGCTTTTGCCTTAGATTCCTTGAGCTTCAGAGGCCCTGACTCAGTTCTTGTCATGATTCTAGTGATGTAATAACAGGTGCTTCCTCTGTGCTTTCTGCCAAGAAATACCATCTCGTAAGCAGAAAATAGAAGCCTGCATGTCAAATGCTGTCATATTGAGGGGGGAGGAGATGGGCATTTTTTGTGTACAAATTGTAAACCTGACTGAAGGTTTATCTGAGAGTCAAACACATCTAGAGTGCTCCTATGCTGATGTTTCAGTTCAAATGTGAAGCAGGCTTCTGAAATTAATCTCCATATTACCACCTCTTACTATGTTTGCTTCACGTTGGAAAGCACTCTCAAAGTGCACAGACTGGACTCACTCTAGGCTAACTTAAACCAGAGGGTGTCCCTGTGGGGATCATCTTCCCTCTCTCCTGTTGACGGCCATTTGGTCCATGGGACCAGCCTAGACCTGGTTCTCTGTAAGCTCAGGCTGGTATATATGCAGTGTGTGTGCCACATCCTTAGCAACTGTTGCACTTTACACAGCCTCTCCTATAGATCCATACTATTTGCTAACATGCACTTAGCTTCCACGAGCTGATTAGGATGTTCATTAGTTATGGCTTCTGCGTTACTGGGTTGCCCAATTAAGAGCTCGTGTATAATGGGAGAATCCTACTGAGATGAAGGAAATTGCTTGGCTATTGTTTAATGAGTCAAAATCACTCTAAATATTAACATGCAAAAGGCTGCAAAGGCTTTTTTTTCCCCAGTGGACATACTTTGTATATTGATGCATATTGCTCTTCCATTTATGAAGACACAACCTGCCCTGCATTAAGCCTTTTTTGTTGAAAATTAGCTGCTGTATGAATGGAGGATTCTAGATAAAGCACTGAAACAGACTGGCCAGTGCCTCAGCAAAATCTCCAAGAAATAGCAGCAGAAGAAATCTTCCGCATAAGAGCTGATGTTACTGTGACATACTCTGAGCAATTCCATATGACATAGAATAAGTGAAAAATGAGATGCATTACAGTAATTTTTCAATTACAGACCACTGGATTACAGGGGATTAAGCAAAGATGAAGTTTTGACATGAAATGTAAGATTGACGGATGCTTCAGTGTAAGGGATTTCCCTGTCTCTTTCCTCTGTGTACTGGATGCACAACTGATGTTCTGACCAGAAGACCGGACGTGGGATATTCTAGTTCAGTACTTATGTGAGACAGAGGGTGCGGTGGAAGCAAGTGGCAGGAAGCTGGAGGCAGGCTTTGAAGGTAATACTGGGGATAAAAGTGGTGAGTGGGAGACATGATTCATGCCACTGAACTGTGAACAATGACAGCAAGCTGAGTCGTGGCTTGGCGACCATTCTTGGCGAGCTGTAATAGATACACCAATTGTAAAATGTTCTTAATCATCTGAGGCTGTGGTGGCGACCTGCCAGCCATAAGGACTCCCCTGAACTGAGGTGTCTGCTCTTTGTTAGTGAACTCCTACAAGTGATGCTTGCCAGAATGTGTGTAGGCTTTTCTAGATCTGTTTGCCACACTGCCGCTTCTGACAAAGGTCTAGGTTGTCTTCTTCTTACATTGCTAAATAGCTCACTCCTTAATTAGTTCCTTTTATTTCTATGGATATTCAAAGATCAAAGGCCTTCTCATCCTGAGGAAATATAACGAAACTGAACCCTAAAATGTCTCACATAATTTTATACAGTTATTTTAAGAGAAATTATTTGAATCCTGACTTGGTATGACAAGAGAGAAGAGGCCTTTCTGAGGGGCTGTTAGTCCCAAAAGAGCAAGGCTTATAGGAAAGAAAGTGCGGAAGAAGAGATCACAAGGTCAGAGCAAAACTAGTCTGATGAATGAATGCATTGATATATTGACAAGTTACGGTAGAATTGGAAGCACTTCTGCAATATTTGACATCCCATCTTGAATTAATAGCTTCTTTTAAGATGCTGTGAGGACTGTGGACTCAGTCACCTTTAATAACTCATCTTTCTTAGATCCCAGTGGAAACACAGAACCTTCTACCTCTGAAGAAAACTGGTCTGGCCTACAAAGGAGCTATTATTCCTACAAAGAAAAAACATGTGTATATTTGGTCCCAGGAGAGCTTTGATTTGTAACATATTTGACAATGTAAGCATACATGGGACACCAGAGGATGGGCCCGTGTCTGTTGGAATCAGCTGCCTGTGCCCTTCTGAAATACCGTGTTAACAACAGTATTTTTTATTCTCCCACGGTGTATAGATCCTTCCCCTACTCAAGACTGAAAATGTTTTCCACATGTTTGTCTGGAGCAGCCCCTAGGGCAGCCCCTTGCATTATCAATTTTAGAGTAGAGATTAATGCCTGTTAGTCTTGAGCTACCCTAGGTAAATATATTATCTTCTGGATACTGCAAGACTGAAGGTGCACTTCGGTTTCAGGGCTGTCTTTAAATACTCACTTTGTAAGTTTGAAAAATGAAGAAAGACAGTAATTTTTAAGATACCCAACAGTATTGTAAAAAAGTCTTGGAAGAAGGCAAAACAAAACCCATATTATTGAAGTTTTGCCTAATCACTGGTTCTCAAACTCAGCA
The DNA here is from genome assembly GCA_013397865.1 of Struthidea cinerea. Lineage (NCBI taxonomy): Eukaryota > Metazoa > Chordata > Aves > Passeriformes > Corcoracidae > Struthidea > Struthidea cinerea. Next base: position 1,538,347 of record VZTI01003491.1, read on the forward strand.
TGTCTCTGCCAAATTCTGATATTAACTGCTCAGCCCTTGTCACTTCTTCAGGGCTAACATGCTGCACATTCCTACAGAGCTACAGCCTGCAATTGAAGGTGACAACTGCAGCTATCTAGGTCAGCTCTTTTGGTCAGATACTTCCTTCTGTGTGTCAAGCTTTACCCTTTGGTTTCTTCCTGTTCACCTCTCTCCTACCACAGAACACTGGAGATGAGGAATATTAAGTTATTACTCTTTGTTTTACATCTTTAAATTCCCCTTAATTATCTAAATCCTGTCTCTACGTTGCTCCATACGGCATTCTGAAGACATGCTGCTAAAACCTCTTGTCTGTATTCTGAGAAATATGAAATGCCAAAGCCTTTTTAACTCTTCTTTCTTAGCAAGCTTCTCATAAGGTGCAGTAAGAGCCAATGAAATGGGCAACTGTTTTCTACCCCTGTTGTGACAGGGATAAACCTGATAAGATGCCACTGATTCCCTCCGTATTTCAGAAGAGCTGCAGTTGAGGTGTGTTTTTCCCTTGTTTTCAGTAGCCGTCTTCCAGCTAGCTCACTTCTTATTATACTGACTTGGGGAATGAAGCTTGTAAATATTTTTAGCGAATAGTAGTCAGGAATTCTTCAACATGGGTCTGAAGCCACAGACCAATTAATGAGAAGATTCACATTCAGCTGGATCCAGCTGAATGCGGACAAATACTATCTTCAGCTGTAAAAACTTGGATCAAAATAGGAAGGAGGCAAATACGTTACAAGAAAGGACAGAAATGGCATCACACATCCCATGATGCTTAATCCTAAAGAAGGCTACGGGGCGGACTCCCAAGCCAGTGACTAATATTGAAAAACTCACTGTTTTGCTCAGTGTAAAATAGCAGTTGTTAATTTTGTATTCTGTTTTTAAAAACTGACTACTTTTTAGGATCCAATTGGAAATCTGATTTTAAAGGGAGCTGGATGACAGTATTTTATGATGCCTCATGACTTTCATCTTTGAAAGGCAAGCCAGTAATTATATGTTGAAAGTCATATGATCCAGGTAGTAGAGGCCCATTTTGAAGTTACAAATTTACATACAGACTTTATTTCACATGGAATTTTTTTTCAAATATAGATTTTTTTCTTTTTCCCATTCTAGTGAGGAAACACTTGAGATCTGAGTCCAGAAATGAAGAATAAAAGATACTGTAGTTCCTGGGGATCTTTTTTGCCCTTTCTCTTCAAGATGTCTGCAATTGGTTTCTTAATTGTATTTCAATTCTAAATTTGATTCTCTTTTATACTTGTTAAATCATATATTCGCACTTGCTTTCATATCTATGATCACCTCTGTGGCTCTGGGATGGAAGACACCAGGACTTGTAACCTTCTCACTGTATTCATATTGTATTTCCTATCATAGTACGTGAGCATTTCTCAACCTCTATCCTCTCAAAAATTGTGAGTGATCAGGTTGTATTTTAAGCCTCATTTAAAATTGGAGATAGAAGATACTGAACTGTGCATCATCTATTTAACTGTGGCCTGCTGATAGCTGGAGTGTCTTTTTCCATTTCTATCTATCTTCTGCTCTTTGAGCTGGGTGCTTTGAACAAAATAGATAAAAGTGATGGGCTGCTTTCTTTGTCAGCCAGATGAAATTTCATGTTCAACCTTGTTGAAAAGATTATGGTGGTGGCTGAATACGGCAGCTTGAATTAATCACAAGCCCAACTGAACAGGAACTATATTTGCATGAGGTTATTTGAGTGTATGTATCTGCATGCACACTTTATGTATATAATGTATGTATTTGGGGCCATAATGAAATTCAGGTTCTGGCTCACTGTGGTTTCTCTGTGTCCCTGCCAGGCATACTAATGCTTCAACATTCTGCAACCAGAGCCTTTCTCAGGACTCTCAATAAAGTAGTATATTTGTATGCAAAGTCATTGAGAGCTGCCAACATCGTGATGACATGATTCATTGTTTTTGCTGATTCTCAAGGCATTTTTTTGCATAAAGAAGTCTTTGAGAACTAAGCAGAAGCTCATTCTTCCTTTCAGGGCTGGCTGTCAGGGCACTGCAGACAGCTTTTGTGTTCACTAAGCCGATTTCTTTCACAGGGTAAAGTTCCCACTGGGGGATGTGGTTGCCAGGACACGTAAAACAGCTACAACAGGATGCAACTCCATGCTTTCCTTTGGCACTAGAAGTGCAGATGAAGGCAGTGCTAGTTACACCTGATGGACGGTTTTGTGATTGAGTTCTCCTAAACCTTAAAAACCAGCTTTTTGTGTTTATTTGTTTTGTGTTGGGGTTGGTGGTTTGATTGGTGGATTGATTGCTTTGGTTTGGGTTTTTTGGTTGGATTTCTTTTTTTTTTTTTACTTTAAACAAAGAAGAGAGGTTTTTAAGCATAGGATCCTCTTCCATTGCTAATGCCATAAAAGCCAAACATTCACAGTGCTGTGGCCTGTTTTACAATAGCACTGTGTCTCTTGCCTCTTCCTGTTTACCACTGGAATGGCACTCTCCAGTGGCCAAGCTGCCTGTGGCCACTGTGGCCCTGCTCTTTTACTGGGCAGTGTTTCCTCCATGAGAGCCATCCTTCAGCTGGAGCCATGGCTTGCTTTTCAGTACGTGTGGCATTGGCTGTACTACGTGAGTTTTGGTGGCGATGAAAATGGACAGGCTGATAACCCTGAAATCTTCTCTTCAAGTGCAATTCCTGGGGAAAGAGTGTAACTTCCCACAGCCTGACCAATCAGTGTTCTCGTTCTTGGAGAGTCAGTTTTTTTACACTCATACAAAGCTGGAAAATCCACCCTGGAAATAAAAGGTCATTGTCCTTTTACCTTGGTATGTTGCTCAGTAACCTGGGCTTGGTTAAAGCATGTCTTCCCAGTATGACCTTCACTTTAGAATATTCACTGATGTTTTTCATGCCTTTCACGCATTGGTACCTAGTTCCCTTAGTGATTCACCCTTCCTGTTAAAATGTGAATTTAATGTCTGAATTTGAATTCCCGGGCTTCAATTCTCATGTATCAGCCCTTGTTAAACTGTTTCTAAAAACCATTATAGTGTCTTTTATAAAATCTGCTACTTTTTCTTTGTGAAGGTATTAATTTGTGGTGCTCAATCCTTCTTCCAAGCTTCTTTCTGATAATCTAAGCATTCTGAGCTGTTTAATTTTCTCATAGAAAGGCACTTTTCTTTACCGTCAAATCAGGCTTTCTATCCTTGTTGTATACACTTCCTAATTTTTCATGGTCCTTTAACAACCTTTATTTGAGAAATACAAACAGCAGGCCAATATAGTCTGACCACTGCCACATAGAGAAGCAATTTCTTTCCTCACAGTCATTATTTTATTCTGTGTTGTGATTTGAATTTTCTTACCCAGTAATATGCTAAGAGGTCAGCTTTCTGTCCAATATGAGCACAAATCCTTCTCAGAGAAGGCAGTCTTTCAGATCCAATCTATAGGCCAGGCCTATCTTTTTTATTCTTATTTCATGTGCTCTTTATAGTGATTGAATAGTAGCTCAGCAGTGGTTCACACTGCTTAATCAAACAACCCCTCTCTTTAGCAATCTTATATCTACACAGTTGCCTGTTTCACCCATAATTGTGATTTCCACAGAGAAATAACATCAGGTTCATTTAGCAAGCTACTGCTGTCATAAAGGTATATTGACAAACATAAACTACATTATCAACAGAGTCTCACACCTGCTGTGGTGCTGGTGGCTGGATCAGGTCGTGTCCATCTTAGTCAGTCAGTTACTTGATTTAAAAAACAGTGCATCGGGGAGATAGTGTCAAACAGTGTTCATGTCTAACACTGACAGCAGCTGGACGAGGACCTGAGGTCACCAAAGCCTTCCCTTTTGGGCTATCAAAGAGCTCTTTAGCTTCAGTGACATCCAGGCAGTGTTTTCCAGGAGTACCTAGTTTTAGTGGTGACCTGGAGCTCATGGTGTCTGTAGCCCATTAATACACTTCTAAGCCAGTCAAACCTTCCTAGAGAGGATTTTTAAGAGTTTCTCTTTTAATGCTGTGAAGAATGGAATGTACAATCCTAGTACATGTGGGAAAATACGCTCCTGAAAGCTGATTGTTTGAAGAAAAGTGTGGGTTAGAATTAGAGTACTTGATGGAATCACGTTGCTGAAAATGCTTCTGCTTTACCTTCATAATCTGTTAAACAGAAATCCGTTGCATGTGCTCTGATTACATTTCATACATTGTCAAATTATTTCTTCTGCTCTTCGGAACATGAACTTGTGGGAAAACTCCGTAAACAATAAGGAAGCTTTCCCTTGTCTATACAGACAGATTAGGCGGCCATAAAGCATTGACATTCTTTTTAAACACCTTTGATACTTGGACACAGAAGAAACCCCTTTGAACACTTCTGCTACACATAGTTTCTAAAAGCAGTTAAGGAGACTGGTTCCCAGAACCAAGGGATGTCAGAGATCTGGTTGCTTAGCTCTCCCCAAGTTACTGAGAAAGTTTCTTTCAAAGTCTTTTAAGAGTTAGCTAAATTGGTGTTCGTTGTAGTTAATGTTCCCTTCTTTAAACTAGGGGAATTCTCACATAATACACAGAGACCTAGTTTTGCTTGTGAATCCACGCCTTTAGTGATTTAATCAAATGTGTTTCTTTAAAACAAAATGTGTTGGTTCCTTTATTCTTGCATGTGCCAAGTCACATGATAAAATGCAGAACAAAACCCACTGACATCAAAAAGAACTTGGGCAAAAAAAAAGCCTCTCCTTAGAGCAACGCTCACACAGTCATTGAAGAAGGAAAGTATACAAGAAATATACCAGCATATGGTACCACCAGACGCCAAGTACCTTGGGAAGTTACTATCAGAATTGCATGTTTTCAGCAGGAACTAAAATTTATCTCAATTTTGTGGGACAATTATCCATGGTACTGCCAATTTCTTTTCCCCTTAGTGTAAACTATGGTCCTCAGTGGTAATCTTTCTTCTTTTGAAAAACAGATTCTTTAATTTAGGACTTAATTAATAGTTACTTCCTCCAGTCCTGATAAAACACTATAAATACATCAAATATCTTTCAAATCCTAAAGGTTCTAGCCTAACCTACCAGTTAAAAGCCTAGTTTCTAATTATTTATAATTTGCTTGTTGCCTTGGTTTGCCATCCTTGTTGTCAGAATATTGTGGGAATTTTAGTGTTTTGTATGTCTGTTTGAGATTCGACCCAGACCAAAATGAACTCAATGTCAAACTCAGTGCTATGACAGTCTGTTTCTGCTTTGCCGTTTTGCAGTCTGTTAATTTGTTGGCAAAATTTTTACTGTTGAAAAAGGGATAAAGATAGAAGGAAGCAGCTGCAAGCAGCATTTGCATAGCAAATAATAACACAAATCAAGACAAGTCTGTTCCCTGTGTTTGGGTAATTAGAGAGCAGAGTACCCAGACACTAGGGAGAAGGGCAATTTCCCCTGACAGTCAAAAAAACCCCAAAACAAAAACCCAACACCCTCCAAAATCACTGTGAATGTGACAATGATAAATTAAAACAAAACCCAAATAATTCTGAAACCAATGCATGCCATCCTTGTTTCATTTTTTAATGATAGAATATTAAATTTTGTGACGATTTATTATTAGATAAGTATGTCAAATGTATTTCCTTGTTCTTTGCTGCTATTGCTAGCTGAGTTTTCCTGATCTTTTTCAAATACTTATTTCAGATATTGATGAGTGCCTTGAAGGTGGTCTGGGAACCTGTGGCCAAACCTGTATCAATATTCCAGGGTCATACATCTGCTCCTGTTTGCCCGGCTACTCCTTGGGTATTGACAAGCGGTCTTGCTATGTGAATGGTAAGGAGGTTTTCGTTTTGGATAACTGAAACATGGCTTTAGAGATTTAGTTAGCATTGCTTTCCAAAGTGAACCATGCCTGCTGGTCCCTACTGGTCAGTGACTGGGGTTCTCTGGTTTGCTGACAAAAAAAAGCTTCTGCTACTGCGTGGGTAAGTGGGAAAGCCAAAAGTGGGTGTCACAGAAGAGTGATGGTGAAGAATGCAAACTATGGTGGTGGAAAGATGAATGAACATATGAAAACACACAATTACTTCCTGTTTAGCCTCCTCTGCCAGTTTAAAAATGTAAACTCTCTCATCCCATCCTTACTTCCAAGAAGACATGGCAGTACACAAGATTCTGCTACCTTTGCTGGTTTCAGTCTGTTGGCCTTGATGTCTTTCCAGTATGTTTAGGTTCTAGGGACAGTGCTGTAAAATTAGAAGTAGGAACCCCTCATTTTTGGTTTCATCCCTTGGCAGTTAAAAAACATGAGTGCGACTGTGAGTTATTTCTCTCCCTTCCTCTGTTCTGAGTGTATAAATTATTTTTAAATGTGGGAGATGCATTTAAATTTAAAAGTTTTTAGCTTTTCTGAGAGAAAAATATTCACAGTTACAGACTGTGATTAACCTTCATTTTGTTCTCAACTGATGCTATCCTGTTGCGGTGGCTCCTCCCGTAGCGGGGCTGGCCTGTGGGCCGGGGGGCCCGGGAGTGGTGAGACAACCAAGAAGTTTGAATCAACCCCCTTGGGTAAGCCTTAAGGCAGGGTAATCCAAAGGGCCTCTCCCAAGGTGGTCTGTCAGTTTATGTTACTGTATCCCAGTTCTGTTACCCCGATTGGTTTGCTAACTCTCCACCCCCTGTACCCCTTATAAATTCATGTCCTAGAATGTTCTCCCTTCCCCACTATCCCATTAGCCCTTGGCCCTTGGCTCCTCCCTCCCTATTTTCCCATTGGCTGCCCCACCCTGGCCCCGCCTATGTACCACCCTGGTGCCCTCAAACCATTGGTCCCCAATGCTCTCCCTGCCCTTGTCACCCTCATAGTTATACCCTGGACCCTCCTGTATTCTTGCTCTTTTGCCCTTGGAACCCTTCACCCGCTCGGCAATAAACTCCTGTGGAACTCTACATGAAGGATCACTCCCACCTCTTTATTCTTGGCGACACATCCAACAGCTATCCGGTGGCGTACGTGCGTGTGGCTTCTGTGGGCGTAGCCCAGCTCTGTTGTGTGGAGGCTGAGTGCTGAGTAGTGTNGCGACACATCCAACGGCTATCCGGTGCCGTACGTGCGCGCTGCTTCTGTGGGCGTTGCCCAGCTCTGTTGTGTGGAGGCTGAGTGCCGAGTAGTGTGGTGCCAGCCAAAGCAGCTTCATCTGGGACGCTTTGTGGGAGGACGCAGCAGCCTCCAACCACGACGGGCCGGCAGCGTCACTATCCAGTCAAAAAAAATTGAGTTGGATTTTATTGATTGGCTTAACCCTAGAGTTGCATCTAGAGTATGAGGTGGGAGTACTCTGAAGTTCATCTCTCACCTCTCCACTTTGACTTCCTGAATGCCTGGCTTTGGTTTCTGTCTGGGATACACCACAGCTCCCTTCTGATCCAGGACCTCAAGTTTTTTTTTTGTTTTTTTTTTGGCTAGTATTTACCTGGGCCTCTTGCTAATGCAGAGATGGGATGTGAGAAGTAGGAGATGTGGTTGAGTCCCTATGCATGGAGCCTTTGGGACCATGAACATAACCAAAAGCATTCTGTATAGATCCCAAATTGCCACCAACAGAATTACTTTAGTCCAGCCCCTAGAATCTCATAATTATCAGCAAAATGTAACTCACAAAGACCCAAACTGGATTTTTTCTGGTCCTGCCTAAAAATGCCTAGTTCCTTTGCAAGCTCTCCACTTCTGAACTGAAGTGAAAACAAACGTGTTGCTTCCTAGTGATGCTTGTGCACAGGTATCTTTCAAAGAACGATCTTACCTACATACTGGAGTACTTCAACTTTTTAACGTTATTACTAAAATTTATAGTAACTGTAGAATGGGACTGATAGAGCTACCGTGATGGATAAGGAATCTTTGTCAGGTATAAACCCTTCTGTGGGGGATACACCAGGTTAAATACCCTCATGTTTTAAAGACAGGAAGATCTTTGGTGCAGATATGGTTTGGCTGGTAGTTAACCCTCTGACAAAATTGAGTCCCAAATCTGACTGGTACCTCTGCAGTAAAAGTTAGATTTGTTCAGTTCGTGTTCCATTTAGAGTCCTCGTTCACAGGCACCTGGTAGGAAACTCAGAGAGTGGAAAGGACAAAACCAAAGTGTATAAATACTCTTGGTCAACTAATTGGCAAAAATGCAGGTGGTAGCTGTCAAATCCCTTAGATAAATCAGCCTGGCTACTCTTCAGCGTTCATTTACCATTTACATGAAGCAAGTCTTCATTGTTCAAATATGAGCACATGGGGTTGCTCAGTGCAAGTAGCAGCAGGAAAAGGGAGTAATTAAAATCCTGTAAGCAGCTGCTATAATTAGGTGTTGGCTTTAAAATTTGAGATACAAAACATTCTGTTAGTATAGAAACAGTGTTCTGGCCATCTTCCCTGTGAACAGGACAAAATTACATCTTGGGTACTCATGAGAACTTTCTTCACGTTGAGAAATCAAAATTTGTCTCATTCCTCCGCTTTGAAAGGAGAATTAACCTTGCAACTACGATGAAGGTGAAGCATCTCTCTAAATTTTGTAGAACTGCTTTTTGTTCAGTTAAAAGCCTTGGGTATCACGCTAATAGCAAAGATTATGTTATAAAACAAAGATTTTGTTTTAAAAAAAGATGTGAACCTTGTCAATAAAACCAGTTTAATTTTCAAAAGTATGTGTGTAAGAAAACTGATGGTAGTGCATCTTTGATGGCATCCATTCCTGATAAATGGAGAGTTGCTTCTTCAGTGCAGAATAATTCAGCAACTTTCAGGCTTCAAAGCTGTCATTCTGTTGGGTCTACATCAATAATTGCATTTCAAAGTCATTTGGTTAGAGCACTACTTGTATGCCAGAATCTGTTGTTTCAGGCAACCATGTTGTAAGTCCCCACCATTACTAACACAAATAGGATTTCTGTTTTGTTTTGGTTTTTTTTTTAGTGGTAAATTAAAGAATAGACTTGATGCCCACAAATATGTATATATATATAAACAAATCAAAATGAAAACAACAAACCCATGTTTATTTTCAAAATGAAAGTTAAAATGTGTTGGTTACATAAGAACTCCTTTCCTCTATGCACTTGACAGACAGCCATAATATTCAAATAGCCTGAATGAAAACCCTTGTGGTTTGGAAATGTAGTTAAGGCTCCTTGGGCAACCTTAATTTTGCTCTACAGTGATAACCTAAAAATAACAAAGAGGACTTGATAAGGAGCAGCCCCAATCATTATGCCCTACTAATTGTATTTCCATACTTACCACCTGGTTTTAAGGCTGCATCAAGGCTACTGGCACCATCCTAGTTGCTCATCACTTTCAGCCTTAACTGGTTTTCTAGAGTTTGGGGCATAACTGGAGCACCTTTGATTCTAACACATTTTATGTTCAGTTGCTGCTATACTCTTACTCTTCGCTCAGTACGAATAGAGTTCTTGTCTGGAAAAAGTTGTGGGTTTTGGGCTGTAGGAGTTTTAAGTACAGGTTTTTTGTTTTCCTTCAGCCTTCTGCAGCACAAGAAACCTCTCCACTCTCCAGCTTCCTTTGCACTGTCTTGGGATCTTCAGTTTCCCTTTTTGGATAGTTAAAGAGAGACTCCAGCGTACCTCTCTGTGATAAATTCTTGCTATGGCTCAATAGTTTGAAGTTGTCTTCATCTAGGACACACATCCATGGCAAACTTCTTTCAACCTCAGCTGGCAAGCATGCAGCAGTTGTTCTGACCTCTGACTGGGCTGTAGGATTTGGCATTAGTGGTAACAACCACTGCAGTCTCAGTTTCCTAACTCAGATTTTTGCTATAATTTTCAGCATTAAATGTGAAAGGACCATTACAATCAGATCTTACTGGTTCTCTGTGGTACACCTAGAAAGTTATCATTAAGAAATAAGACCACTAAATCCTGAACTTTCTCTTTGACTTGTATACTACTAATTAGAACTTGATGCAGCAAAAATGCAATGATTATCAATTAATTGGTCTCGTTTTGTTTTCTCCACACCAGACCCAGCACCATTCTTACTTTTTAGCCACGGAAATGCCATCTTTAGAATTGACACCGAAGGGACCAATCACGAAAGATTGGTTGCGGATACTGGTCCATCAACCCTTATGGATTTTCATTATATAGAAGAGAAAGTGTATTGGGTAGACTCTGAAAGGCGACTACTTCAAAGAATTCACCTAAATGGCACAAAACGAGAGGTAGTGTAACCAGTTCTTTGGAATTGTCCAAGTTAATAGGTGTAAACCCCTCTATGGAAACCACCTGCTCCTTGGGTACAATCCTGCCATTACTGTTCATCAATTAGCACTTTACTTTTGCTGCTGTAATAGTTCTGATCCTGAGTCCAGGCTGTTTTACTGGTATACATGTTCAGCATATACAGTATTTCCTGTGGGCCAAGTGAAGGGGAGTTAAAAATGAAGGAGACGAAATTTGGAAAAACTAAGGCTTTGTAGACATAAATGTTTCTATCAGTTATAGATTAATCTCTGGCATTACAGCTTTGTCTTCAAGATTATTGTAACACAAGCTGACACAAATGGTATGAGAAGAATGTACTCGAATTCCTATTCATTTTTTCTCAAACCTTTTATTGGTTTCTATGGTTGCATAAATACTTTTATAACTTCATTCTTTGTTCAGAAAAAAGCTGTGCAGTTCATTGCATCTGGCTGATTAAAAAGGGTAGACAGGCTGTTTTGGCTGAACTTTATTGCTGTGAGAGCGTTCTTTTGTTTGAGAGAGATTGCCAGGACCATTTACCTATGTGAAGTTTTCACTGATGCATTTTCACTGATTTTAAAGGATCATGGTGCAGTAACAGTGTGTGAGGAGACTTCCATCTGTAACGGTACAGGCCTGGGTGCTTCATAGTGAGTCAAATGCAAAAAGTTGTAGCTAAATATTAGTCCAGTGTATTTCTTGTGCAGAACCGTTTCTCCTTTTGCAGGGAGTCGCTCAATTCAGAGAGGGTATGTGTAAGTACAAAGACCAAATGAAAGTGATGAAAGAAAAAGAAAGAGAAATAGCTACAGGTCTGAAAAAAAAAAATGAAGCAGGCAAAGGAATGAACAGGAAAGTTTCAATTGGGTATCCTGTTCCCCTGTAATGAAAGCCAAGTTTAGAGTAGTCATCAGGATTCCTCTTGTCAACTCTTCTTTTCCTGTTTACAGAGACTATGTTACATAGACAAAGGCATTTCAGGATTTGCTATTGACTGGATAAATCAAGACATTCTCTGGGCCAACAGACAGAAGGGAACCATAGAAGCAACAGACATGAATGGGAAGAAACGCCGAGTTCTTTTAAGAGCTGTTGGTCGTCCCACAAGGATTACCATTGATGCTGAACAAAGGTAATTTTAAATGGGTTAGTAATTTCATTGAAATGAACTCCAAATATGTAAAGTACTATGATTGTGGCTTCATGGAATCATATAAATGGGTTAGAAGAGACCATAAAGATCATCCAGTTCCAACCTACCCACCACAGGTAGGGACACCTTCCACTAGATCAGGTTGCACAAAGTCCCATCTGACCTTTCTTGAACAATTCCAGGGCTGAGGCATCTACAACTTCTCTGGGCAACCTATTCCAGTGCCTCACCATCCTCACAGTAAAGAATTTCTTTCTAATATCCTTTCTAAAACTACCCTCTTTCAGCAAAGTTTCTGGGTAGGAAAACAGTATTGGAGAAGCAAAGGGAATGATGCCTGCAAATGCTGGGAGCCCCTTGTGCTCCAAACCCAGCCACACTTAGAATATAAATTGGTATGTTTTTGAAAAAAAAAGTCTGAACCAACAGTTTGTTGCTGTTTCCCTTGTTTCTTTGTCAGTGTCTCCGAATATTGGTTCTGAATCCACTGTCGCTGCTTAGCATCACTGGTAGTTTGGCTTTCATAGAAATGTTCCTTTCAGCTTCAAGTCATTTACATTGAGAATCATGCTCACATGAGAGGCCTGGCTCCTCAAGGGTTACCAATATGAATTTTTACAGTGGTCTCTCCATGCTAATTTTTCCTTACACAAAAACCTCTTGCATTAAAGTCACAAAAAAAAAAGCTGAGCAGACTTTGAAATGCTTCTGCTTTGTTTAGCAACAGCATGTCCTTGTCTCCAGTTTTGATTTGCATTAGAGTTGCTCAGAGGTGTATGAAACTATTTTAATATTAAGGCTCGTGTGTCCTTTCCTAGTAAATTTGTACATAAACCTATCTTCTGGTGATAGTAGGGTTGCTAATATTCTCTGGAGTGTTGCCATCTCAGTGGGGTTTGTGGCCTGGACATCAGCCTGTGCATTTTTTTCCCTGATTTCCTTTTCAGTGTAGCTTTTATCAGTCTTGGAGATATTCACAATTTCTCAGACCCAATCTCAAATGCCATTGAAACACATCTTACAAACGGCAATGTAGGGATGTATTTGCTGAATGTATGTGAACATTTGGGGAGACTCAAGTGTGGATATTCACCAAGGTGTGCTTCACCGTGCATAAAAGCTGTATTCATGTTCTTAGAGCAAGGCCATTAAGCCACTGAAAAACTGTAAAGAAACTGGACTCCAAGAAGTCTAATGTAATTTTTATGCCCTAACTTTTATGGCAATTTGCTTGTATGAAATCTCTTGAGGGCTCTATTTTTAATGTGAAGTGAATCAAAACACCATGTTTACATGCACAGGCATAAATACATGCACATGGACTAAATCTGACATTTACAATGTCTTTCTCCAAACAAGTACAGCTCTGAAATAATGAAGGTCGATGTGATACCCTAATAATAGAGTTTTTCTCAAAGTATGTGTCTGGATATTAGCAGTGATAGGATTTTTTTTTAGAAGCAAAAATATAGCTATTGCAATAGATTGCTTTAAATTTTTAGTGGTCTTTAGAAATGACAAAAAAATTAGGATTAAGTCTGAATAAAAATAGAAAGAAAATACAGTAAAGGCTGGAAGTTACTCAAGATGGTATCTAATCTTAATTTTTCTTCTGTCTTTCTGTTCATATCATATTCTAACCCTACAATGATTTGCAAAGCCTGGGCATAGGCACTATCACTTCCTTTGTTTCTTAGTTTCCTTGTGTGTAAAAAGTGAATCCTCACATTTGTCCAAAATTTGAGAGTAGTGACAGGTACTAGAGAAAGGCAAGTAAATATTAATAACTCTTTAAAAAGGAAGAATAAAATTGGGCTGTCCTTCTGGAAATGTGCTTTTGCCTCTACACCAATAGCCGTGATTACTGTAGACTGTGTAACAGTGAGCAAAAGCTGTGAGGCAGAGGCTGAGTCTTTCTACTGGTTTAGTGCAGTCCCTTGCCAGTGATATCTAAGACATTTGGGGCCTTTAACAAATTATTAACATAATCCAGAAAAGTTGACTTTATGCTACATTGTCTTGTACATATAAATCCTGCAATTTTGTGATGACAGGTCAAAACAATGATTCTTCTTGGAATTTTTGTCCGTAAGTAACCCAAGGAAAGAACTAAACCCAAATGTTGACAAATAAAATACACACGAATTGGGGATAACTTACTATTTTGGAAGAACTGCTCTTTCTCTTAATCACATCAGTAAATCTGGGTTCTGATCCATGAATAACTTGGCATACAAGTAGTTCAGTGCATAACTGGTTTGAGTATTGGAGCTGTGTTTTGACTGTCTTAATTTAATACCAGCATAATCTGGCTGCTATAACCAGCAGGAAGATAGAAATGAGAACTATAGTAGAAATGGTGTTTCAAAGTTCAGCACTTAAGTGGTGTGTTCAACTAGAAATTCCGGAGATAGATTCCTTCCCAAAGGCAGAGGGCAATGTGGATCTGCCTCAAAGACCTGCCTTTCCTCAAGTTTGCAGAAGCTCCCCATGGAGTTGAGAAGTTATTCCAGTTTCCATGTCTGGCTGCACGGCTGAACAGAGCAGAGAGGCAGACAACAGGGCTTTGTGGTTAAGCTGGGCTGATTCCCGCTTGACCTACTTGAGGGAAATTGCTAGTACCTCCAGCCGTACTGGGTTCTGGGATCTCCAGCAGTACTACTAGTTCTAGTGCCATGCTGAGAAATGCTGTACACAGGAGCAGCTAAATAACTAAATAAAGAATGTGTAGCTGTGACGTGATTTTGCAAATATGGGGTTTGTTTGTTGTGAGGTTTTTTGTTTTGTTTTGTTTTTTAAACACGCCTCTCTTGCCTGCAGGCTGTTATTTGTATCTTCAGATGGTACAGTTTCCAGCATACACCGAGTGTCCCTCAGTGGAAGTGATACGATAAACATTTTAAAAACCACAGAGAGAATAAAGGCCATCTCACTAGATTTGGTTGACACAAGGCTCTACTGGATCCAACATGACCACGGAAAAGACATTTCCCATATTGGATCATGTGACTATGATGGTGGGGCTGTTCGTTTCCTCAGGAATACTGTCCGGTGAGTTTTCCTCAGCTTGTCAGAAATAAAACACTCATTTCAGGGATGCAGTTAAGCTCTCTTCCTCATTCTCCCTTTTATTGGCTCAGTTGACAACATGAGGAGTATAAAGTGTAGTGCAAATGGCCTGTGACTGTAAATACAACGTTAATGATAGGAAAATGGAAAAATATCACTGTTGAAAGGATAATACTGCCGCTCAGCACTCTCCATCTTCCAAACTTTTAGCAAATGATAACAAATTAATCCTTAGAAATCCTCTCTAAGTGTTTATTAGTGGCCTTTTTCTGCAGATAGAGGAGCCAAAAGGAGAGATTAAATGATTTACCCAAGGTCACAGTGGGTGAGCTCAGGTGTCTGAGCTGTGCTCAGGAGACTGAACTCCATCCTCATCTAAGCCTGTTGTCCTCCTTAGCTGCTGGGTGAGGAGGCTTGGCCCTGTGCTCAGGCTCTCCAAGAAGCATCAGCTGATGTGGTGAAAACTGTGCTGTGCAAGAGAATTGTTCCCCAGTGCCAGGGCTAAGCATGGCTGAGGGGGCTCTTAGACCCATGTGCTTTTGGTCTTTGTGCTGTCCAGGGGCACAGATACCTGGTGGTGGTCATGGAGTCAGTGAGGGAATCAGGAAAAGGTTGTCACTGAAGTGTCTTTCAGTATGGTTGAGTCACCATGTGTGGAAAAGGGATTTCCGACAGCAAACTGAGAAAAAGACACGGTTTTGCTGGCCTGCTGATTTAAATATGTGGTGCACTATTTGCATATGATGAACACAAAGTTGTCTTCTCCCTACACTGCCAGTAGTCACACTGGATTTTTCCTTACTTTTTTTCCCTTTCTCCCTTGAGCTGGTTGTTGTTCACTGGGGCATTAATCTTTTGGCCTGGATGATCTGGATTCTCAGTTTTCCACCTGGATTATGTGCTGGAAAGTGGAAGACAAAAATACCTCTTGCAATATTTTTTCTGCTCTCTCTCTTACTTAAAACTTGGCCCTTTCGTGATTTCTGCTAGCTGCTATAACTGACCAGGGAATGGAAACTACGTTCTTGAGATAGGAGAAGCAACAGAAAATGGATTTTAGGAATGCCCTACTCCTGCCACTTCATCTCCACCCTGATTTCCTCCGACAGTCTGAATTGTCAGAGCAGGCACTGGATACTGGGAAATGGTGGAACTTATCTGACCTACATCGTTCAACAAACCAAGTTTTCATTTTGGTTGCTGGGTTCACCAGAAGCAGGGTGATGCCTTCCAGTGAAGTCAGTCCTGAACAGTAGATCATTAAACCTGTGAGAAATTCAGGTTATCAATTTTGTGTCTCTTTCTTGCAAACTTGCAGGATTATGAGTGCTGAATTATTTTGGGAACATCTCTGTGCCTCTTCTGATTCTCATATATAGAAGATAATATAGTGTGTGTATATATATATATATATAAAACAGTACAAAGAAAGGTTGTTTTCAGTGAACCTGACTGAACCAGGCATAGAAAATGTTTGAGTGAGTAAATATATAGGGATCAGGTAATGTGCCACTTTGCTATCTTCTCTTGTTGTAGACATCAATTGCTTGGTATGTCTCTTTTTGCTGAGCACCTCTACTACTCAGACTTGAAGTCCGGCAGGATATGGAGAGCCAACAAATATACTGGAAAAGTTGTAGTCACAATTAGCCTGAAGCCATCATTTTTCCCACCAGTGGAGATAAAAATAGTACATCCATTTAAACAGCCAGGTGCACGGATTGATTCTCAGGATTTGGGTAAGTAAATGTAATGCTGCGGTTTTATGTGTGAGAATGATAATGTCATACACTCTGATTGTCTACAATAAGAATTTGCTTTGGCAAAATTCCAGACCTCAGTGAAATAAAGGAAAAAGTTTTTTTACTTCAATGGTCCACAGTTCCACTTGGTGTGTGTAGCTCCAGCAGAGTATCAGACTAGAAGCGTGCCGAGAGTGAACTGCTCATTTCATTAATCTGAATACACATGCAGATAAATGTGACTTTCTCTTTCTCTTGCCTTTCTTTGCCCAAAGATATATTTATGCATTCCTGAGAAATGCACAAAGCATACAGCTTTCCGATCCTCTGCCTACATTATCTTCATCAAATGTCTGCTTCATTCTGGAAGTTTTACTCTAGGGTGCATCTAAACACCTCTGATTATTATGGCACCGAAGGATTTTAAGCACACTGTGTGTTCTACAAATGGATGTCTCAGCTTTGCTGGGAAATGATTCAATTAAAAGTCAGCAGGTCTTAGACAATCTTGAAGCTGCCATAGTAACTACAGAATAAGAGTCTCCTGTGTCTTTAATTGATGCCAATTGCAGCCCACAGTGTGAGTTGGTCCTCTTGCTGCCTTTCACTGTGGATCCAAAAATGAAGGTAATTGACGATCAATAGTTCACCTTCCTTGAGGATTCCTACTGAGGCAGTAGGAAGTGGGGGATGTCCAGGGAAATGATCTCTTGTCCTCTACTCTCTGGGGAGCAGAGCATTCTTTCTTTAATGGAATAGCTTTTGCCAGCAGTTTCGCTTGGATAAGAACAACGGAGCAAACAGCGTGGAGGCATTTGTGTCAAGCAATGGTTGCACAAACCCGAGGGAAGATGGCCATGAATTCCCAGAGGGATAGATGGTATAAAGATATGGGGAGAATGTAGTGTTTGTTTTAGTTTATATGAGCAAAAATGAAACTGTAAATACGTCTTTGAACTATTCCTAAATAGTTACTATAAAATAGGCTTTGTCTTTCTTCATGCCATCCAACAGCTTTATGCAGCACCATGCAGTCTCTGCTCTCTGAAGACTGGTCTGAGTGGGAAAACCAAAACCTTCAAGGGAACTTTCCCTTTCAAACGCTTTATTTGCAGTGCCAAGATGTGTTGAGATGCAGAAGATAAAGTGTTCCTGGAAATGAAGCTTACACTTGTAAGCACAGGGAGTCTCTATTCAGAGACAATACTTGATCTGTCCTTACTTTGGGGAAAATGGCCGTCCTGGCAAATGGAAGCACTTTTTTCTACTGACACACTGGGTGCCCTCACACAGAGGAACTAGGGCAAGGATGTGCAGCTTAATTTCAGTGGCTGTGGGCACTTAGATTTTATTCTTCTCTCAGAAGGTTAACTCCACTTCTTCCACCAGAGCATTTTGCTTTCTGGCATTTCTCTTTCCATGGAAAAAGGCTTTTCCTGGTTTTATTAATATATAAACTACCAATGTTTTCAAATGTATGTTTGTTTCCAACATGTTTAGTGTTTTATATGATAGTAAATGTTGTCAACAGTAGGCTTTTTTTTTTTTTAAAATTCCAAATAACTTCTTGTAAAAATGTCTGGGAAGTGATAGAGTAGAAAGAAGCTTAACGGGCTGAATTCAGATGAACCTTTTGGACTTTGTATGTACCTTGCTTGGTTTATCCAATGCAAGAACAGGGATGAAAGGGGGACTAATGAGCCTGGAGTTCAAATGAGATTTATAGCTGATCTTACAAGAGAGAAACCTGGAGATAAAAGCATACCTAGACTAATTGGATGCTCTGTACAAGCTAAGAAAATGTACATTGCAACGTCATGTCAGCTGTGACTTATCAAGCTTTCTTTAAAGCAGATAACTAGTGAGTTCCTTCAGATGAAAAGGGAACTTAGGAGAAGTGTGCAACTGATATGATTTGATTTTTTTACTGGAATTTGAATTATTTACTTTGCTAGTTAAACTCCTCATGTCCCCTCTTCCCTTTCTCTTTCAAATGGCTTCCTTGGATTGGTCAGGGCCAATAAGTAAAGGGAAGGGTATTAATTCATCTACAGGTCTGTTGTAACCCCACAGAACAACTTTGGTATGGCACTTTTAATAATAGCTCACAAAATATGTGAATTACCTTAAAATCTCAAATACTGCCTCTGGAATTTTTTTAAAGAATCTTTCCTAACAGGTTAATGATATTCAGTACACTTTTTTTTTTTTTTTTTTTTTTTTTTTTTTTTTTTTTTTTTTTTTTGTTTTTTTTTTTTTGAGGAATTATGTTGTGTTATGTTGTGTTTCTTTCCAGTGTAAGATACTAGCATCTGACTAATATCTGAGTATACGTATTTCCATATAAGACAGGTGATGGGAGGGAAAAAAATCCCACAAAACACAAACAAGTTAGAAAGTATGGTTTGTAATGGTGTTCTTCCAGAAAATACTACATTATAAGCTTTGTGATTCACAATTTAATCACCATTCTCTTCAAGCTTTTAAATGTGATTGGGTTTTTATGTATTGATATAGCTACATAGACTTCTAATACTTAGTCAGTTAAAAATTGTTATCTTCTTGACATTGTCCAGATGGCAAAACTATTGCTTCTGTTATTTATTCTGTAACTCCCAGGTGTCTTAGGTCTTGTTAGACCACTTGGATCAATAATGGTACAAACATGGGGAGAAAAACAGAAACAATGATAAGCATATGATGCAGCCTTGAATGTGGTCTTGTTTCTGGCTTCTACTGTTTTGTGGTTGCATGCACTTGTGCTTTTGTCATTCTGTTGGGTTCTTTATTTGAAGATTAGACTCTCCACTACTGTATGTTCCTGATTCAGTTGCAGTAGAAAAAGTTTGTGTCCAGTTCAAAATTAATTATACAAAACGAGAGGCTTAGCTAAAACCACACAAAATTCAAGTCTCTTAAAGGATAACAGGCTAAATGACATAGATAATATCCATCAAGCCATCCATTCATAATTTTTCATTTAATGACACGACATTTGTTAGAGAAGAATTAATCAGTTTGATGCAAATATGTGCAAGGTGTCTGTGTCTGCAGCCAGGCTGCAGCGTCTGTCTTGGAAATTATATATTATTACTTTTATAGATGTGATCTGTCATTCCACCAAGGGGCCAATATTTTCTCTGTTGTGGCTAGCAGAAGAATAAACTTGGAGCTTAAATATTATGCAGTTTCCCATCTCTTGGAATGTAGATTGTGAATTGGAAGCAGCACAAGAAAATTGGTTACATACGCATTTCTTTGCCTGTATGTACTCGTGATTTCTTATACGTTACACACGCAGGCCAGGGCAAAGACAGTGTTTTGTGTGGCTGCACACCCATATTCAGTAGCATCAGTTCAGCTATTGTTGGCTTGGGAAAGGGGCAAGAAGCTCCACAGGAAGATTATGAAGATGAAAACACAAATAATAAATTTTGGAGACAAAAATAAAATCATGAGTGCCGCATATCTGTGAAAGCACCAGCCCTATAAGGTGGCTGAGCACAGACATGAGGCTCTGCAAATCCTTCCCCTGAAAAAGGATACTGGAGTAGCTTTTTCAGTGAAGCAGGAGAAGTAGAAAGGTTCCTGGGGACCTATTGGGCACTCTTTTTCTTCTTCCTTTGAAGAAAGGGTCTGAGTTTGAAATTTGAGTTCAACATTTATAATGCTTGTATGTCTCATAGATCCACTCCAACAAAAAGATTCTCTAGAATGTGCTAATGCTCTCTGTCCAAATGAAGCACATGGTCGTTGTGATCTGCCCAGCTTTTTTGTCAAATAATATAAGTAATAATGAGGTAATAATACTCCAATATAATCTCCAGTAGTAAGAATTATAATAATAACAACAACAACAACAGTCTTTGCTTGCCGTGTTTTAAAAATCTCTCTTCTCTCTCTTTTCTGCATGTGTGCTCCCTCTCTGTCAGTCTTATTTCAGAGTGTTTTAGAGAGTAATATATAGTACTGTGCAGGACTTGGGGGCATGTGAAACCTGAATTTTCCCTTTCATAGTCACTATAGCTATGGACCCAAATCAAACCATCCCCTTGTTCAGGCTCTGTCTAGATCTGCTTGTGCTGATATAGAGCTCGAAATGATTGTTTGCGCACACCTACTCCTAGTATTCCAAGTACTTTCATTTTTACAGTGATTGTTTTTTTGCCTGATTTTCCCAATGGAAAAAAAATAGAAGTTATTTTGTATTAATAAGAAGTTCCTCAGGTTGAGCAAGCAGATGTTGAGAAGAAAATACACCTCTTATCATCTTTCTCCTGGAAGGTTAATATGGTACTTCATTCCACTTACACTGTAATTGTTCTTCCAGAAAAAGGAATCTGTGATTTGAACAGAGAAAAGTGCAGAAGAATCATCTGCAGGCCAGACTCAAGGACTCAGCGGTGTAAATGTTCTAGTGGCTTTATTTTAAGTCGAAATAAACAGTTTTGTGAAGGTAATACATGAATTTCTCATAAGCTTTATTCCTTACATGAATGAATTCTTCTGTTCTTTTACTTATTATCTTGAGTATGAAAAATCACAATGAGGTTTTAAAAATTTCAGTGTGCCATTTCAGTTTTGTGTCCTTCCAAGTTCTGAGGTAGTTTAAAAAGAGACCTATGAAAGTGTCACAGGTGCTATTCTTGTGAGAAACTTTGGTCTTAGTCTGAGTAGGTAAAGGAGCTTCAGATAAGTAGAAATGCTTATGTGTGCTAGTTTAATTTTTAAATAAAAATGAAATCAGATGTATTACCAAAGGTGAAACATCGAATAACCCAGCAACAAGATGTCTGTCTTAAGTATACTTTCAAAAAAGGCAGAACTTCTTAACCTTCTTCTAAATGTTTTTATCTGGATCATTTTATTAAAAAAACTAATTTTACTATTAATAGTAGATAGCATAATGCTTTTTCATGCATCTTTTTCACTACATGACCAGATTTTATAAGATATAATGGCATCAGAATTCCTAGCTTACAGGATTTACAAACCCGCCTGAGTGCGTGTTCCAGTTCTCAGGAAATTCAACAGGTTTGATTTCGGAATTTTGACTTCTAATACAGTTGTGTTTTGCGGCTTTTACTTAAGTCATGTTGAAGCCAAATTTTTAAAAAGAATTTTTGTTTGAAGAAGGTGTCTAATGTAAATTTTTTTGATGTGCACAGGATTTAATTGGCACTGGAATCTGTATGGAAAGACATCTTTTAGAAAGTCCTCTAGGCACCTAAGCTGGACACATGCAGCCTGAGCATGTTTTGCTAGAAGGTTTTTAGCACTGATTTGAATGAGGCCTGCAAACTTTTTTTCTTATAATTCATTAGAAAAAACGTTTTTGTAAAATGAATGCAAAAAAAGGAGATATTTTTCAGACTGTTACTTTGTTTCATTAATCTCTTTGCCAGCCTTGGCTGATGATGTTATTCTGATGCAACGAGTTCTTTTTGCAGACATTAATGAATGTGGCTTCTGGAATCACGGCTGCACTTTAGGCTGTGTGAACATCCCTGGTTCCTATTACTGCACCTGCCCGAGAGGCTTTGTTCTGCTGCCTGATAGGAAAACGTGTCATGGTAAGGAGCTGTCATACATAAACACTTGGAGTATCGTGTTGGAGAGAGTCCTCATTTAACACTGGAACTGCTCAAAGTTTTGTGCGTTGCGTTGCTTGCTTCCAATCCCTTATTATGTAAGGTGGATCATCTTAAACTGAGTGAACTGATTTCTGATGCCGTGTTTGAGGAAGCGTGAGTTACACGTGAGAAATCGTATCCGCTTCTTCAGAGGAGGAAGAAAAAAAGCCGTGTCTCCAGAGAGACCACTTCTCAGATTAGGCCCAGTGACACATTCCAGGTGGATAAGCAGTTATGTATTGCTAAATGTGGTGTCTGAATTTGGCTCACTCTGCCAGAATTTGCCCAGTCTCTGAATGAGCAGCTCAAAGCATCGTGTATTTTCTTTTCAGATCAGGGCTGATAGCACTGCTAATATGTATGACATTAGTGGAATTAAATGTGTATGTTCAGCCTACAAATGAATTAAGCCTTTCTAAAGTAAGTCTAGAACATAAAACGTGAAAAGCTTCCAGGTTTTGAGGTCTTGGGATATTGCCAGTCGCTTTTGAAGTGAAACTTACACGTAGACAAAGGTCATTCTACTTTGTTTCCGTGGAAATAAAACATGGGTGTAAGCCCCAAGCAGGAGTGCCAATGCACGCCAATGAGTTCAGTGTGGATCATGGCAGGATCAGGATCCAGGGTACATTAAATATCACTACTGGAGAGTAAATATAGCCATAGACTCTATCAGACTCTAGCAGTCAGTCTATTTTAGACTACAAGAGTCCCGGGCAGGGCTGGATGAACTCTGCTGGGTCCCTTCCAACTGAGGATATTCTATGGTTCTGTAAAAGCCACTTCTTTATTAAGAGGGAGCCAGGAGCAGGATTCAGTGACCCAAATGTGGGGATTCAGGGTGCATGTGACAGCTGCAGAAGGCAGCCAGCTGTGGCAGAAGACCTATGGGAGTGCTGCAGCCAGAGGTTATTGGAAGGTGGGATATCATTTTGTGTCCAAAACAACACTTAGACACTGTGCAACTCAGTCCTACTTTGGATGAGCGGCTTGAACTGTATGCCTGCATTTTGAGTGGCTCAAATTAGATAGAAAATAATGTTTCTCTAGGACAGGCTAGGGGATGCAGCATGGACAGTGTAACTCCTCAACTGCTGCAGCATAAGGCAGATGTTCACCACTTATGCAGCTTGATAGAGAGACACACACACAAGATGAGTAGTAGTCCAAACGTTGGCCAGAGATTTTCATGCCTTGTCCTCCAAGTCCTTTATGAAGCTCTTCATCTAAAGCTGCAAGCTCTGGTCAGAAAGAAACTTGAATTTTCTGGACCCTACTTTCTGTGCTTAAGTTGTTAGCACAGTCCAGTCCAGAATGCAGTTGCTCTGGAAAAGCAATATTTGCAAGAGTTATGCACCATTTAAGCCAGTTTGTGCAGCTGATTCATAGAAGCAGCTGTGGGAATCTTGCATTAGTTCCAGTCTTCCAGCGTGTGTTGCCATATGTCACTAGCACTGGGACAAAGAAATGGAGCACTGCAATACAGAAGGTAGAAGGAGAATATCTTGTGAAATTGAATTAAAGAAATACTCAAAACAAGGAAAAATGTCAGCACTGCAGTGTTTCTAGTAGCAAGTAAAGGGAAGCTATTGCCGGGTGCTCAGATGATTTTACCCTTATAACTTGTAAAACTGACACTAAGGAAAATAGTTTTGTTTCTGGGAGGTTCATCTGCTGTTTTCATTGATTCTAGCTCTTTTATACTTGGAGTAGTAGGAAAGTAGTTCTTCCTCATTCTCTTTGCCTTTCATACTTATTCTTTCAGTATAGATTCCTTGTAGTTTTTAAAACATGATCTGTTTTTCATGAAATGTAAGAAAGAGAGTTTTCAAAATTACTTATATTTTGATAACACATCTTCAGAGCATTTTGGAAAATTTAAAGCTTATAATGGCTTCAGGGCTTAGCAATTTTGGCTTTCTCCTGGGCTGTAATAAGGTGAAAGTGTGGAAAAAAGTTTTGAAAAAGAAAATCAGAAACAAAGCAAAACAAACTGCAAAAAAGACTGCAGAAGTGTTGCCCTCTCAACATCACGCTTTTATTTATTTATATATTTCATTTATCTTTTTTTTTTCCTTCTTTTGCTGTGTAAGAAGGTATTAACATCTCTTGTTGGGGGTTTAGTAAAAATTTTTATTATCATTCAGAATTTTTTTTTCCTCCTTAAATTACTGTAGAGCTAATTACGTGTACAAGTAATGACACTGGATGTAGTCATGGCTGCCTTCAAACATCTAAAGGCCCTGTTTGCTTTTGTCCAGAAGGATCTGTACTCAAAGTGGATGGCAAAACATGCACAGGTAAGTTATATTTTTTCTGGCTGAAGTGACTGCCAGGCTCTGTTTATTCTTGGCGCCAAGAGCCAGAAGTGAATGAAGGCATTTTACACTCATTTTGAAGAGCTGTGAATGATTGCACAAGATAAAAGACAATAGAATGTAAGGTGCTTTGAGTGCTGACATGAGCAGTACTCATCTTTATTTTTTTGAATAGATTTTTAGTAGCAGCAAAATCTAATATTTGCAGGCCAAATTCTTTTGTTGTCAGCACAGATCAAGGCATATTACAGATTTTTGTTGTGGGAGACATGTAAAATTTATACTTGAGGGGAAATATTTGTACAAAATTAAGGCTTGGGTGAAACCTGAAAATAATTTTATTGACATCATGCAGCCCATGTTCAGAGTCACTCTAACTGACCCACAAATGGAATTTTTTGCAGTCAGAATACTTGAAGCTGCTACACTCACTAATCTGTCATTCCCCATTTCAGCAATTTTCCAAATTCAGGGGACCGCAGCTTCTCAACTGCATCTTTTTAGTCTTAGGGATCAAGATAACTCCATTACTGACAGCCTTATGCTGTGAAAAAAATCCTCTTTCCCTTTTAATCCCTTTCATATTGTGAACTGTACTTTATACATAGATTCAGTCATTATTTCTGTTTTGCTAGCTCACGTTGGTATTGAGAATATAACAGAAAGAATAACAAAATAATGGTCTCTTTTTACGTGAAATCTTGGCTTGTTTTATTAGAAAGTATCAATTTGCCATCCTAGCCTAATTAATTTCTGGGGAGAGGATTGCATAAATTTGCCATTTCTTTGCATGGAGTGCAAAGTCTGATAAAATTTATTACTCTCTTGTGGATGGGATGAGATTTTCATGGGAGAAGAGTTCTCTGAAACACATGGAAGACACTCTCTTTATATATCCCACCCTCCCATCTCCTATCTTGTGTTGTAAATTTTCAGGAAAACTTGGAACAAGTTACTGCTAAATTGTTTTCACTTCATTAGGCTTGTGCTTTCAGCAGGAAGACTTTTGGTAAATCTACCAGTTGCTCAGATGATTTGCACTGTAAGAATCCTGAGCTGAGTGAATCATTCTCTTATAGCTCTGATTTTGTTGCATTTCATTTCTTTTTAGAACGGCACAGTAAAATTTTACAAATGCTCTATTTAAGGTTGTACATCTCCAGATAATGGTGGCTGCAGTCAGATATGCTCTTCTTTAAGCCCATCCTCCTGGGAGTGTGCTTGTTTTCCTGGATATAAGCTTCAGCGAGACAGGAAGCTCTGCACTGCTATAGGTCAGTGTCTTGGTATGCCTGCATATTTCTGCCAATAAAAGCAAAACCTTTTCTGAGTCCTTTTAGGTGGATGATACAACTGGAATCCCTTTTTGCACTGATTTCAGGTTACTTTGTGAAACTTGGGAAGTATTAGTTGTTAGGAGAGATAACCTATTTTGGAAATAAACCAGAACAAGCACCGGTTCAGTCTCCTTCACAGAAAGTTCAATTTTTGATCCATCTTCAACATTTCACTCCGGGCTCCCATACTGTGGAGATCTGTCCTGCAGTATGCGGGGTTTTGTGCCATCATGTAAATGTGGGCATAGTTTCTGCCCAGTGTTACAGACCTGGGGCTGAGGTGTCTATATTTGGAGAACAGAGTAGGAAATAGGCTGTTGAAGGACTTTCCATACAGGGATATTTCTCCCCCACTGGCCCCAGGAAGCTGAGGTGTTTGATGTGCATGTTTGGATTCCAGGCCCTTCTGTTCCCTCTGAGAAAAGGGCAGACCCCAGTGGTCAGCAAGGTATAAGCAATTGCCAAAGAGAGAGGAGGAAAGAGAAGTTTTTTATTTGTACCCGAAATAAGGGGAAAGCTATATTCTTTCTGGAGGACAGTATTTCTCTTGCTTTTACTACAAAAGACTTCTCTATATGCAAAAGTCAAGTTGTTCTGGCATTTATGGTGATGCTGTGAAATGTAGAGAGATGATTGCCTTGAGGCTAAGGCACTCAGTGTGAAAGGCAGCAGGACTAGTGACTGCTTTTGTCAGAAATGTTGAGGTTGATACTGTAAACTTGTATTCACATTTATCTTTAATTTCCTGAGGCAAATGGAATGTAGGAAAACTGCCATAATTTCTTTGTGTTCCTCATTTTGTCTTTTACTGTTACTTATTTACAGTGCTAGTTAGGTAGTAATGCAAGTTAGAGATCGCTTTGGACTTAGTGCAATAAACATGCTGGCAAATTCTCATCAACAGGTCCTAAGCCATTTTTGTTATTTGCAAATGGCCAAGACATCCGCCAGATCAGTTTTGATGGAACAGATTATAGAAGTTTACTTGACTGGCAGATGGGAGTAGTCTTAGCACTGGACTCTGACCCAGTGGAAAATAAGGTAAGGCATTAAAAATGAGAGAATTCTGGAGTGTTGCAAGGACAAAAGGATTGAGCTTTCATGTGCCTTAACCTTTCCTCTCTCAGTGATCTGGATTACATGTTAGGCTGCTCGTTGTTCTGTTGCCTGTCTAGGAGCACAACTGGTACAGGCTGCCAAGCATTAGTTGAAGAGCTTCATTCTTTAATTACTTATTTTTCATACATTGAAAATGATAATTCACAGAGAATTTGGATTTCTAAATTCACTTCGGGCATGATTTCAATTTCAAAGAATTTTTGTGTGACTGGTAAGTTCTCCCCATTAAGACTGCAGTGTTGTTTTCTGGAAATATATTGTGGGTTTTTTTCACTGTGTAGCAGTACAAGCAAAGGTATCTCTTTTTCTCTACAGCTAAATCTGTATGATCCCTACATTACTCCTAAATGTAGGAGTAATCATAACAAGAATTATTTCCCATGTCCCGATATTATTGAGCAAAACTGCTGAATGCTCACAGAGTTTATTGCTCTTCCAAAATGTCTTTCTCATGTTCGAGATAGTGCTGTTGGAAGCAGGAGTCTTCTCTGTAAAAAGAGCTGTTTGTCTGTGTGGCCACGTCCTAATGTCCTACTCCTTGCCTGCAGAGTTGGGAAGAATAGGAGTTCAGCTGTGCTTTGCTAAACCCTCTGTTGCAGATAGTTGTATTTTCCCATGAAGAGACTTATTTACACTGTAAAAGTGTTGCAAAGGAATCCTGGATGGTACGGTGAAAGCTGATGAGGAGCTCCATTAAATTGTTGGAAGCATCTCAAGGCCCAGATGGACACAGCCAAAGAAATGTGAATGTTACCAGATCTGCATTTACAGGAGGAGCACTTCAGGCTCTTCTGGAACATTGCCACCTGCTCCTGAAATAGGGCCCTGCTGAAGAGGTGGCAGTTGTCCTGGGCTGTGCCAAGTGTAGATCAGCTGTGCCAGGGACTCTGGTGTGCACCCGGGATCCCCTCCTGTCATGTTAGGGTGGGCAGGACATAGGGTGGGCAGGTGAGGGGACATGCAGGGGCCATCCAGGCTGCAGGAGTCTGGTCGTGTCAGCCTAGAGCTGAGTGGCAAGGCAGCCCCCCTTTGGGCTCCTGGGATATTGAATTAGCTGGTCTAAGGCTAGAGGCTTCCTCCTGTTTTGTTTGATCTCATGGTTATCATCAAAGCAAAGTTACTTGTTTTGCTGTTACCATTTCCAGAGAAAGCCTCAGCATTGCTTTTCATGTGGGTCTGCCATACAGTGTTTGGCTCCCTCTGGTACTGGATACAAGACAAAATTTACACGTCCTTCGAAAATGCAAACCTAGTTTCCCTACCAGCAAAGAACTTTTGACCCAAAACTAAAAATCCTCTCCTGGAAATGTTAGAGCATTACGGAATAGACACCTGGTAAAAAATTAGGATAGCTGCAGGATGAAGGAGGGGAAAAAATAGAAGCAAATTTTTTAACTCCTTTTCCCCTTCCCAGCTCCTTGATATGCATAGAGTTGTCCATGCTTCTCTCTTTTCAACATGAGCAGCCAGTGAAATGACAACGTGCTTCTTTCTGCCTGCTCCTACTTTTGCTTCCTCAGCTGTGCTTCATGTGAAGTAGCTGCTGGCTGAAACAAAACCACAGGATATTCAGAGGGCTGTATATAGGGCAACCAGGATTTACAGCTAAGCACAAGCTGCCTGTAGAAGTCATCCTGGTTGAAGGATAAGTGCCTTTTTACTTGATCAGGGATCACGCGTTACCTGTGCAGCCTTTTGTGAGTAAGCAGTTTAGGGAATTTTCAGGATGAAAAAGGTATTTTAGAAATGGAGTTACTAGACAGGGGAGGTAGAGTAGAAAGTGAGATGGGAACTAATGACACCTTGTCTGTTATTCATTTACAGATTTACTTTGCCCATACCGCCTTGAAATGGATAGAACGAGCTAATCTGGATGGTTCAGGTCGTGAAAAGGTTATTCATGAAGCTATAGATACACCCGAAGGCCTTGCTGTGGACTGGATTAACCGTAAATTGTATTGGACAGACAGAGGGTACATGCTCCACAGTGCATTTATGTTGAAGCATGCCATAAAATATTTGGAATAAATGACTGGTGATACAGAAATAGCTGAGATATCACTCTAATTCAGTAGCGCTTCACATTCTGACTGGGTAGTTCTAGTCCCAAGTATATGCAGTAGGAAGGATCTTTAAAACTAAAATGCTGGAAGTTCACTTTCAGTCTGCTATTGTATTTTTATCTTTGTCTTTCCAAGAAGCGAGGGTTTGGACTCAGTTGCAAGGAATCCAAAGCATGCACTGCGTATATGCACGTCCGTATGTGCACATGTGGGTGTGAATATATTTGCTTACACTCTTCTTTGTATACATACACTGCACATGTGTGTGGATAGGTATATCTTTATACATATACGTATGAAAAAGAATATTACTGTACTGAGTACGTCTTGGACAGAAGTCACTGTTGTTGGCAGCTAGAATCATGCTATTGGAGAGCCTTTGTTTATTGTCTCTGATCAAAGAGGAATGACCACTGCCAGACAATATGACCACCTTTCAGCTGATACCTAACCTTATGTGCAGAGGGAAACAAAACTGACCTTTGATGAAAAGGCAGTGTCAGATCACAACAGGTAATGAAGACTCCTTGAAGAGTGGTCATGAACTTTCAGCATGATCCACAATTCATTAGTCAATGAAAAATAATTTCACCCTCCTTCTCCATTTTAAACATTCTGCTAGTCCACTTCCTTGCTTCTAGGTACAATCTTGTCACATGATTGTGCTGCTGTAGAAATGTTTATTGTGAAGTGGGAGATTATGGTGCTTCTCTCCAAAAGACAAGAGTTCAGGGAGAATGTGAGAATTTGAACCTGTGACTTCCTTCTCACCCACTGCATTTACCTGCTTGTATTTCACATTTGCAGGAATGTATTTCTCCTTCCATCTCTGTGGAGCCTTTCTTTGAAGGTTCAAAGAGGCATGGAAGGCTGTAGACTTGCTTGCAGGTAGATGCTGATATTTGTTTGGCAAGGCGAATATTGCAGCAATAAAATCAGCTTTCTGGAAAAAAGGTGAATTGGAAGATTGGCAATGTAGATTCTATACCTGACTTGGCCACAGATTTTATGAGTAATCTTAAGAACCTTAGCCTCATTCTTTCCTGCAAAATAGATGTAATGTGTAAAATGACCAGTGATTTCTGGATGAAAAATGCTATGTAAAAGTACTAATTTAAAAAAATTCTTTATGCATTTGGTAATGGTATTCAGTTAGGAGCTGGTTTTCCTCCTGATTCCCTTCAAAGCTAGCATTTATCTATTAGTAATCATACTTGCAATTCATTATTTGCCCAGAGAAGGAGAACTTCATGCCTTCTGCAGAGCAGCAGGTATTTTATCATCATGCCCTGGACCAGATAATGAAGCTGTAACATGAATTACTTGTTGATAAAACAACTAGACATCCCACATCGGCGGGATTACTTCCTGTCACTGTGAAATTATTTATTAAAGCTAAACTAAAGCAATGCAAAATCTTAGTACATTCAGCCCAAGGAGGTAATTAAAAAGATAGCAGGGACGACCTAACAGTGCTCTGTGTGTTGCAGGAAGGTGTGCATTGAAAGGAGCAATCTGAATGGAATGCAAAGAAAAATGATCATCTGGGAGGATCTCTCCCAGCCCCGAGGGATTGCCATTCACCCATTTGCTAAGTAAGGAGTGATAAACACAGTAAATCATGTAATACTTGTGGAGGATTTTCAAAAATGAGCATGCAAGCCTTGCCCTTTTTGGCAGTCAAAACGTACATTAGTCTCGTGCTGGGTTGCTCATTGCCTTGCAGAGTTGTGTGAACTGTAATGTTTTACTGCAGGGTTTCTGTCGTGAGTTGGGACATGTTCATTTCTCATATAGATATTAGGAGAAAGTAGTAGGAGCATTAATGATACTGTATACAGTTTAATCTAAAGAAAAGTGTGAGCAACTGAGGTCACTGACAGCTGTAGGTACTGCACTACAAACTTTGATAGTTCCGTATCTATTAGTGTGAAGAAAGTAATCACTTTTGACCAGTAGTGCTTACGAAACAGCCATTTTTTTGGTTCACGTTTCAGTTTCGGAGGAAACTAAACCTAATTTACTGTTCTGGAGATTTCTTGTTTTAAATGCACCTTGTATCTTCTTAACTAGTGTTGAAATGATCACAGGAGTTTTGGGTGTTCAAACTCTTGATGAAATTCTGGCTATTTCAATCAATGGCAAAGTCCCACGCATTTCAGTCAATATGCTTGTAGTAGGAGCATTTTAAATCTGATCTTTTCAATTTTGTTTTGACGCTCATACCCTGCTATAACTAAGTACTGATGAATCAAATAAAGAAGCAGGTTGGGAGGATGTTTTTTTTTAGCTTGCCTCTGGACATAAAAGACCTGAAAGAGTCTTTCAGTAGAGGTTGAATGCTATAGAGACATTTTGCAGGAAAACTTTGAAGAAAGGTAGCTTCTGGAAGATTGATTGTTAGAATTATTGGTAGAGGGAAAAGGTGCAAGGGGAAAGGGAGGAGGAAACATCACTAAAACCTTTATTTTTAGAAAGTTAATGGTGAAAGGATGAACAGGCATTATGACAATGTCCATAGTTGTAAATATTAAAGAGGGATGTGAAATACAATTAAGGCTCTTAAAAATACTGATCCCTGCATTAGCTAGAGCAAAACTGCTTCTGTAATTAAAGCTAATTGAATCCCTGGATTATTTCAGTAAACCTGACAGAGGCAGCTGATGCCTGGGAAGATGAGCCCAAACTTCAGACATTATTTACAATCTTAGCTATCCCCATTTTGAGTTACCTTCTAGCACAGTCATTGAAAACCGCTAAACACTGAGGGAGTAACACGCAGGACTCTAGAGGGAGACCCTGAGAATCACGATTTTATTAAAAGAAGAAAGATTCTGGGCCTGATACTGGTCTGGTTTTTTTTAAAACAACGTGCCTACCCTTGCTTGTTTTCTGTGGGTAATGGGTAATTTTGGTTTCATTTGTGTATTGTTACACCCTTGTCTAAACAAGGGTCTGGCTAATGCATCATTTTCTGTTGTCTAAACCACCGTCAGCTGTCACATGGAAAATCAAAAAGCAGATACGAACAGCTGGCAGTTAGCATAGCCAGGAGCTGTTTTCCAAAGGTTTCATGCCAGTGAACAGAGTAAGGATTCTGCATAAGTCCCAATGTAATCACCTGGAGTCTTATGGCAAGTGTGAAAAGATCAGCAGCCAATATGTTTGCTTGAAGCGTGCCCTTTTTCTCCTGTGAGTCAGGGCTGTATTACTCTGATCTGACCTTTCTGCTTTGAAAGAACTCCATGGAGAAGAGGACAAACATTTACTTACTGACTTCCTGTATTCATTTTGTTTTCTGAAGGAGATTATTCTGGACTGACATGGGGGTCAATCCGCGGATTGACAGCTCTTCATTAGAAGGCTTCGATCGCCGGGTCGTAGCCAGCACTGGCCTGGTGTGGCCCAGTGGAATTGCTCTCGACTTCCTGGCCGACAAGCTGTACTGGTGTGATGCTAAACAGGCCGTGGTTGAGAGCGCAAACCTGGATGGTTCTGGTCGTCGAATTCTTGCACAGAATGATGTAGGTGAGGCTTTGGGGTTGATAATTACCTACTGCTGCTTGTCCATGTGCATCTGCATCTGCATATGTGCACATAAATTACTGGCCAGTTGCTGTGCTGTATATCCTATGCAACCCTCTGTTGAGGTTAATGACAGCACTGAAGTTCTTCATTCTGTTACCCAGCTGACTTTTATTCATTTTAGCAAAGGTATACCTTTCTAACACTCACTGGTTTTATTAATGAGTCACTTTGAAGGACTTCTCTCCCTTCACAGAAGAATGAAAAGAATCAAAAAATTAAAAGTGTGGTTTACTTTTCCCATGCATGGCTGCTTAGTTCAATTCAGGTTTTGCTGTGCTTATTGCATCAGTGAATTATACTGACGTAAGACGAAAGGGAATTAATCTGGATCGTTAAGGTCCTTGAGCAGCAAACCTGCATCTGCAATGTTAAACACTGGAATGAGTCTAAACACACAACAGATAGCAAATGAAAAATGATTTTACAATATGCTGGTGGTTTTTATGACTGAGATTTCTACTGCATGACACATAACTGTGTTGTCCTGGAGGAAGAGAACAGAAGTGTTGGCAACAAGGAACTGATGTACCACTTCTAAAGTAAACCCTGTGTTTAAGAATCTTGTACATGGCAAAACAGTTTCTGGAGAGGACAATTCCTTTTGATCATGGGATCTCTCTGGGGACCATTTCGTAGGTGTGCATACAAAACATGGGCAGACTGAGGACTTGCAGCTCAATACTGCTGTGGGTAACTTTATGGTTACTCTGTCAAGCAGCCTCTGTTCGAGTCTGTGCTCTGGGAAGGCTTGCGTTCATCACCTAAGCTAGATACCCTCCCACTCCTTTGAAGGTGAGCAGAGTGAGCTCCTTGAGGAATCAGTGTTCTCCAGTTTTTAAGACATCAAAAGGCCTGAGAAGAGAGACTTCCCAGCCTTCCTCTCTCTTCCCCTGCTGCGCATATTCTGTTGTATGCTCCACCTTGCAGCAGATCTGCAAAGGAGAACCTTGAAGTCTGATCAAAGTTTCATTTTGTTTCCCCATAAGGAGTAAAACAGTGTCTTACAGGGAGAAAGCAAAGGAGGAGAGCTAGGAGCACTATAGAAACATGGACTATGAGAAAGGAGCAGTGATACAGCTGTTTGGAGGTGAGAGAAAAGGACATCAACCTCTGTATGCAAGGAAATGAAAGACATGACGACTTGTAGGGGTATGAATTTAGAGAAGCATGTCCTGATGTTTTGCTAATGCTGTTAGTGAGACCAGAATTCAGTTTTTGTTCTTGGACAGCCGTACACTGGAGGACGGGAAGGTGGCACCTCTTCGCAGATGTTCTGCTGTAACATGAGTTTTTACTACAGCAGCTCCCTCTAGTGCCCCTGTACCGAGAGCTCATTCAGTAGAGCAAACATTATTTCTGCTCTTCCGCCTAACCCCGTTTTCAGCTGTGAGTAAACCAGCCTGTAATAACCTGCCCAAGGCAATGAAGAACACAACCATCCCTTTTGTTTATGCAGTGGGTTGCATTTGCACTGTTCCTGCTATCTCCACTGACTGACATTACGCTTCTAATTTTAATCCTTTATGTATTTGCAAAATAAGAGGTTAATAAATTGCTGGTCAAAGCAGGGTGCTGTTTGGGAATAGTGCAAACACGATCCTAAAATTGTGAGCAAATGTTTGGGTGAGGACATTATCTAGATCTCGGTCTAGTTGTTCAGATTTGGTGGAATGAAAAGGTAAGAAACAGGGTCAGTGATTGAGAATGGGTCAGTGGAGGCAGTGAGGTGCCAACAATACACTCTTCAATGTAACACTTAAGAACACTTAAAAAAGATCTTAGAAATTATTTTATAAAGGACTGTTTTTTTCAGTTTATTTGTGAGGTGAATTTAAGATATACCAACACACTCCTTCCCCAAGGTTCTAATTTATCTGTTGTTTTGTTTGCTTCTTTGCTTGTCTTTGATTTTTAAATCTTTTTAAGCCAAAACATACTGGTATCCCAATTTCTTTACTGAAATGAAACATCACCTAGCTAAGGTCTTACATCAAGAAGCAAAAGCAGAGATCATAAAAATCACGTGCTACACAAAACATACTTTTCAGAGGGGCTCAGACTGCAGTGCACACTGAGGCTCTAAGGACCAGAGCAAAGCAAACCTGCTTCAGCCAGGAAGCATCCACTCTGAAGCCAGGTGTACACCCATGGAAGAATAGCATGTGTTCTTACCTTCCATTGCAAATAGCTTGCCCAAAGGCTACCTTGAAAGCAGGAGATTTCTGAGTGTATAGAAAAAATGCATAGTCCCATATGGACTAATGACAATTTTCTACCACGAGATATTAGAAAGACTCAGAATCATTTTGTAAAAACCTTTATGTCTGCCATTATAGATATGAAATTGCCCTGTGGATTCTGAATTGCTTAGCTTATCTCTGAAAGTCAAACTAGGGATCTGAGTTTTCCTAGTGCACATAATGTTGTGCCACCAAGAAAAAGTTCCTAAGCTCTGAACTTGGGGTGGAATTTCTCACACTTACTGCTAGTCATATAATTGTTAGATGCCTGGTTGAAGCTGGTGTCTAGGATCCTGTTGTCATTAGTGAAAAGAGAGGAAGCTACCTGGATGACCTATTGCCCCTGTGATTTATGTTAGCTGGTTGTATGAACGTGTGGCCCCCTGCATTGCACTTGTGTGTACTTTTGGCACTTGCAGGGACCACACACTGGCTTTGGGGCCCTACCAGGAGTCAGTGGCTGCAGTGTCTGTAGATCTCAGGCTGCCTCGTGCCGGGATGCTTATGCAGGACGACACACGCCGTGAGCTCCTCTCCTCCTTATCATGTGAAGACGGCAAAAGGAACTGTGTAACTCAGGAGCTCTGTGCTGGGCCACTTGGAGGCAGAGGAGGGAGGTACTCCAATTCTGAAAGGCTGGTCCCAATGCTGCCTCAAGAAATGATGATGTGTGAGGTACAAGCATCTTGTGAACTAGATCTGGTTGGAAGTCATCAGAAGTGTAGAGACTGTACTGAGCCAGGCGAGTGTCATAGCCTCCTTTGCTAAGAGCACAAGTAACATGTGCCTGTGGTCCATTGTTCACGGCCATTTATCCCTCTCCATGAGAAATCAAAGTGGAGCACTGGCTATGGCTAGGCCCCTGTGTTAGAAGTTGACCTATATGCAGCTAATGCTTTCCTTCACAGGGTTTCTCGTGTATGTCCTACAGATGTGGAAATGATAAACCTCATGTCTTTGTAGGCCACCCTTTTGCTGTAGCGGTGTTTGAGGACCACTTGTGGTTTTCTGACTGGGCTAGGCCATCACTAGTGAGGGTGGACAAGAAGACCGGCCAAAACAGGGTACGTCTTCGAGGCAGCATGCTGAGACCCTCATCAATGGTTGTAGTTCATCCTTTGGCGAAACCAGGTATACTGCAAAAATTAAGCAGTCATTCCCTTCCAGCCTCCTCGTGTTCACTGGTATCAGTAGAATAGATGTCCTTGGGGAGAGGATTATCTTCTCAGAAACAGGCTCTTTAAAAAGCCTTGCATAGTCAGACTGGCATTTATTGAGAGCATCATCTGGGCATGTGTCCCAGGAATGCTGACAGATTTATGTTCATGCCCAAGAATAGATGCTGATCAATTGCCATGAGGCTACCACAGTCTTCTAATTCCTATTTATCCTAGTCTATTAGCACCCCGCACACACCAATAATAATAAATGACATGCAGAAAGATTTTATGAGAATTATTAGTTTTTGATCAAATAATTTGATTTTCTGTGGGGAGCAATCTCCCTGTAAGCAGAAAAGAGTAATTCAATAGACCAGGATTGAGAGAAGGTAAGGTTCCTTATGTCCTTGTAAGATTAGGACTCTAAATATTAAAGGAGAAATAAAGGAAATAAATTAATAAAAAAATGTGGTACATGTATTAGATACAGGGTACATGAATCTCTTTTCTTGACAGGGGCTAGGTAACATCTGTGCTTTACTATATGCGTCTGTCGTTAAAAAAAAAAAAAATTAAAAAAATCCTAGTTTTTGTCAGTCCTTATTCTTTTCCCAACTGCTTCGACTCTGCATGTCTAAACAGAGATGTTGGCTGAAGAAGCAGCTTGTTAAGTTTCCTGTTTTTCTTCATTAGGGACAAATCCTTGCCTTTATGAGAATGGAGGCTGTGATCAGATCTGTGAAAACAGTTTTGGAATTGTTCACTGCAAGTGTCATCCAGGATTTGGGAAAACTCAAGATGGAAAAACCTGTCATGCTCTGGGTTCTTCCAACTCAACAGCAGGTACAGTCCTCCAGTTCCCAAAAAGACTCCCCTCAAACCCTTGAGGATCCTGACAGATAGCACTGGAAAAATTCACCTTGCTCTACCATAAGGAATGGTGGTTTCTCTGAAGAATGAAAATGCTGGAATGTTGTTCTTGGGACAATAACATCTTGTCTGACCAGTGTAATCTTTCCCTTGACATTTTAGCAGTGAAAAAGATGTGTGCAGTGCTGACAAGTATTGTGAGGAATGAGTCACATGTCTTCTCTTTTGTATTTGAGAAAACTCACCAGTGAGTGCTTTTAGGAATAATTTGATGTCAGAAACAGGTTAGTCTAGGAGGACACTGATGTTTAGTTTAAAAGGAAACCACCATGATTATTGGAAAGTAGACAAGTGTTCGAAAATGAGAAGGCTATTTCAGTAGATTTAAATAGTCTGTGTCACTTTTTTCTTGTCTTTTTCAGGAAGTGTCTCTGTGCAAAAGGAGGTAATGCCAGTGCCACCACCAGAGACTGTGCTCCAGAGCACATGGAGCACTGGGATTTTTAAGGATACAGACAATGGGGAAAAACAGAAAATAATTTATTTTATGGCTGAAATCATGGTATCAGGTAGAGTCTGATAGTTATCTCCCTTGTAGTTACTCTGAGGCTCTGAACAGGTTTATAGAGCAGAAAGAATTGATAGACTTTAAAGAAAGAGAGGCTCATTGTCAAGACTGGTGGTATTGATGCTCTTAACCTTCTTACAAGAATTTGGGTCTGTGCAATCATTCCAGGTAGGACTGCTTTTTTGGTTTTGTCTATATTCCTTGGCTATATCAACAAAAGTTGATAATATTATCCTGGTCTAGAGAACAAATATTTCTGATTTGGAACACTTGAGGCAGTCTCTCCCTTAGATTTTTAAGTATATTGCATTCCTCTAAATTAAGTTAAAGTGAACCCATTGAATTCTATGTATCTTTGATGACAGCAGATCATGAAATTTTACAACAGGTTTTGGATAAAA
Organism: Struthidea cinerea; assembly: GCA_013397865.1. Classification (NCBI taxonomy): domain Eukaryota; kingdom Metazoa; phylum Chordata; class Aves; order Passeriformes; family Corcoracidae; genus Struthidea; species Struthidea cinerea. The sequence goes on from VZTI01003491.1 coordinate 1,575,896, forward strand.
TATTCAGAAATCCTGATACTAAACAACATATCAACTCCATCTAGACAAAGAGAACAGCTGTAATAATTGTATTGGCTTGTCATTATTAATCCTGGAGAGCTGTTTCAAATTTTGACAGTATGTTCTGGTTTTCTTAGTTAGCCAGTTAGTTAGTTAGCTTGTTTGTTTTTCTTTAGTATAGTTATACAGTACCTCCTTTGATATTTCCAAATACATCTAGTGGTTTTTTTTTGTTTTTCTTATGCTGTAGATGAAGATGACTGCACTGCACTAGAGTGTTATATCAATGCAGAGTGTGTTTTACTGGAAAATGGTGCTATGTGCCAATGTTTGACAGGATTTACCAGGAAGGGGAAATCGTGCTATGGTAATAAAAACATTATTATAACTTTTGAAAAATCGTAGATTGGGAGGGAGGAAGAAAATCTGTCTCCTTTCACACTGGCAGCTCTGCTGTGCAAGCCATCAGAGAAAGGTCAATAGTATGAAAGGGATGATGAGCAGAGAGCATGTGAGATGAAATGGCTGATTATCACATGCCTTTTTTTCCCCTTGAGCCATGACTGTTAATCCTATTAATATTAAGAAGCAATAACAGGGATAATAAAAGTATTATATATTTATTTGTAAAAATTGACTAATTATAAAAGCTCAGTCCATAGACATGATAGTTGATGTATAATTTAGACATAAGGAATCTCTTCAAAATTAGTATTCCTGATGTAATGTGTACATAAAAGTGCTGCTCTAGTTTCTTTCTAGCACTAGAAAAAGACTCTAACAGCCATGCAAAACATTACTCAGGGTGGTCTTTAAATTTTTGGACTTGTTTGCAACATAAATGGAAGAACTTCTTTTCTCTCATAAAGGTCGAGAGAGGAAGGTGTTAGAAACCGAAAAAATACCATTTGGTGGCTAAGCATGAAGACTCAGAAGAATCTGTGTTGCTATAGAAAGGGAAAAAAATTGTAAGCTGAAATGGGCATACATTTTTTTCACTGTGCTACTTTTTCTTTTTTAAGCCTATGTGTTCTTTCACAAAACAAAGTTTCCAAATGCTCTCAGAGGTCTTTTCCAACTTAATGGATTTTATGGTTCTATAATATAGCTTTTTTTGAATTAGATCATTAGATCATTCATTTCCTCTGAACAGGTTTTTTTGAAGCAAACGGTATTTGTGATTTCCAGTTGATAGTACCTGGTTGACTCTCTTGGATTTTAGAACACCCCCATCAAATTTCATACCAAAAAGAGCACAAAGTCCTTCTCTTCCCATTTGCTTCAGATGCACAAATGCCAAGTGACAGCACAGTCTGAGGGTGTAGATGTTCCCGTTTATTGAGTGATGTGATGGTCTCATGTCCCGCATGCCCTGTCCCTTGTTTGGTCTCACAGATGTTGACGAGTGTGCTGTAAATATGGACCGCTGCAATCGAAACGTGTCCGACTGTATCAATACGGAAGGGGGCTACGTCTGTAAATGCCTGGAAGGCTACACTGGAGATGGAGTCCATTGCTATGGTATGGGCATGTGTGAGGGCTCTGCTCTGTCTGGAGGGCTGGGGTGTTTCTGCCTTTTTGATTCTTTCCTCCCTGTTTGAAGTGTGGTAACCTCAGCAACTGATCAATATGCAAAGCCTGCAGTTGTCAGTGAATATCTCCTCTCAGTGTTTGCACTCTTTTTAGTGGCTATAGAAGGAGAGAGAGGAAGAGTGAAAGGGAGGAGGGAAGTGGAGGTGAATGAGTAGAGCTTTATTGGAAATCGTTGCCATGAATATAAACGAAAGCAGGTATTGAGTGTGTCATAATACTCATCAAATAATTTCAGGTCTGTTTAATAGGCATGAGGTTCAAGGTGTGACACTGACAACTTGAGTACATTTAGAGTCTTGTTAATAATCAGACCCACTGATTTGCCCATCTAGGTCTAATGCCAGGTCTTAAGTTCATTCTCTACGTCTCTTAAATTCTTAATCCATTTTAGTGGTAAATATGAACAGGAAGGTTTTTCTCTCCAGTATTTGACTAGCATACAGTTTGTTCAGAGCGTTATGAGAGTCTTGACTTCTCTTTTGTCCTTTTCTTTTTCCTTTTTTCCTTTATAGCCTAATTTAAAGCCCATTAAGTTTGAACCAATTCTTACATGATCTTTACTGGACTTTGGTTCTTCAATGCTGATTAGAATGACTGAAAAATTAAGAACAATATCATTATTACGGGTAGAGTGTGGAAAGTATCAGAGGCAGAGGAATCGAGAGGGCCTTTTGCCTGCAGGGGTCAGAGACAGAGCTCATGTCTTTGAGGGTGTTTGGAAGTGCACACAGAAGTGACAAGGTCCTCTTGCCTTCCCAGCACCACCTAGAAGGCAAGTCCTCAGGCAGCCCTGGGCTCTTACTGTCTTACTTACCACTATACTGTGGTATAGTTGTTCAGGATGCAGTATGTTCCACTGTTACTGAAAAGAAGTCTATTATCTTCCTGAAGTCTTTAAGTCCAGAAAATAGATTCTCAGCATTTTATAGAAGATGCAGTATTATTATGGTGTAAACATGACTGAAACTAATTTTGTGTTCGATGACTTGAAATGTACTATGAAAACCAGAAACTGGTAAGTGACTTTGTGCTTCAGTTGTAAACGCCTGCATGCATGCACAGTGTCCAGGAATGTGACAGTGTGTCCAGTGATAACACACAATGAGTTCATGTTATCTTGGTGAAATCACATTTCTTGAAATATCCTGCAGCAGTTGTGTTCCCCTTTTCAGTCTTTTGTTGTTGTTGTTTTTAAAAGTGTTCTGAATTTTCTACACTGTTTTGAGCCAGAGCCTGTTAATTTTACTGTAGAAAAATTCCCAGCGGCTTAAGCAATCATTTCACAAAAACTAGGGTAGCAGATCTGTGATTCCCTGAAGTAGATCTGGCACATGTACTCTGCTGACAGTTCATAAAATGAATCAGAGGTTCCCAAACTCTGCCATGTGGACCAGAGGTTTCAGCTTTGAGGGGAGTGCTTCAGGACTTAGCAATGTGCATGTGCCAGCCTGGCAGGAGCTGCTGCCATGGGCTTTTGCAGAGAAGGAGTGGACGCAGGAGGAGGGTGTGCAGCAGGATGAGAGTGAGAGATACATATACGAGCCTAACATGAGCTCTGAGTCTGGAAACTCTTGTAGTCGGGGAGCCTCTTCACAGTCATTCAGAGCCTCACTCATTGAAGTGATTACACAAACCGAATAAACCTGTAGGTTTCTAGACACTTTCCTTCTACCTAAACTTTTTGTTCAGGCTGAATTAGGTGGGTGGTGCAGGGGTGGGCAGCTCCCCACTCCCAAATCCTTCTGCTGTGTTACTGCAGACATATGGATCCAGGCGCAAGCTATGACTAGCAATGCCAGGAGAATGCATCTGGTAAAAATAATTCTCTTCTTCAACTCTACTGTACTTGTGCCACTTCATGGGGAAGCCTTTCCCTCCTTCTCCCTGTGGAGAGTTTCTGCAGCAGCACAGCATGCTCTTGCTGTAGAAAGTCTGCTGGTTGCTTTTCCATTGGGTTTTCCGTGAAGGCATATTTGCAGAGGGAGAGGTTTTTGGTGTTTTTCCCCACTGCCTGGGGACCGCAGTGCTGCAACTGCTGCCCTTTTAACCGATGCTCTGAGCCATTTCATTCTTCTAACTGCAGACTCTTTGGGTGACAGATATTGATGAGTGCAAGACGGGGTCCCATACGTGTGGAGAGAACATGACCTGCACAAATACAGAAGGAAACTTCACTTGCTCATGTGCTGATCATGCCTCTGGAACTGGCATCGGCTGCAGTGAGTAAATGGAATGAGCAAATAAAACAAAGTGGCCCTAAATTAAGAACTGTGTTCTTGGATTAAGTGTTGTACCTGGAAACTAAAGGGTCCCTCTACAGTATCACTCTGACCAGCTTGTGGATCCATTTAGCATTGCCTTTAGAAGGCTGTTTTGTGGTGGGCCAAGGAGAACAGATCTGAGTTTAGTTAGGAAATATCTACATTAAGATTCAATGTGAATTTTTACTGTCTAAATGTAACAACAAATCTATCAAATGTCATTTACAATCAACAGCAGAAGTAAATGCTCCTTGGAAGTAATATTTTTGGGGGACAGTTTCAGTCTGTGCTATTTTTCAAACTCCTTGTGCCTTCTGTTACTCTGCGGAAGGCTAGCGCAGGAAATGCACATAATTTAAGTGCCATTTGATTCTTCAGTATAAGCTTGTCTCTCAGTTCCAGCCACTAATTGTTCAAAAGGGCTCTGAAACTCCTTAGAAAATCTGATTACCAGTTTACTGAAGGAAACTGCTGAAGGTTCAGCACTAGTGACTATCTGACCCTCATTTTAGTGCCTCAGTGTGGTAGCAGCATTCTCTGAAAATGAGAGTGACTCATTGTTTTACTGTGTTACCCATCTTGGTCAGGGTGAATTTTACTGTAGATTGAATGACTTTCTGATGATGGAGGGACATTGTGTGACTGTCACAGAGCTGTTTCTTTAGAAAAACAAGGAAATTGTGGCTTTCTTAAACAGAACACCCATCAGGAGTCCCACTCCCATTTCAGTTACTTAATCGTTCAGTAGTTTCAGGTGTCACTCAGGAAATGATGATTTTAAATGATGCATGACTTGGAAGTAATGTTTCCTAGGTCTCTCATCTGTCAGTCTGATCCCATGTCTTCACAGGTGTTAACACACTGTTTTAGTTCCTTGCCTAATAAGCTCTTTTAGCAAGATGAAATTTTCTTTTCTGAATGCACGCACACCTGGGGTTCACTATAATCACTCATCCCTTTCCAGTCAGGCTCTTTGCCATGGCAGTTCTCCTGCAAATGAAATTTTATAACCCAAATGTCATTGAAGGTCATGTTGCAATAAAACTAGTGTGAGTCATAGAACTGATCCCACAATTGTATGAGAATGATTAGGCATGTCTCTGCTAATCCATACTGCTGGAAATTCTTTGCCATGTAGCTGTTTTGTTCTGACCTATGGATTTGTTGTAGCATCAAAGTAGGCATGAAAACACTCCTTTTCTGTAAGGGCATGTCTGCACTGCGGTCATGCTGTGCAGAGATATTAGTGCTACCTTTAAAACTAGCTAGTTTGGATAGCTGTGTGGGTGGCAGCACGCGTGATTCAGAGCAGGCTACAGAACCCTTTGAAGAACTGGGTCAATAGGGTTCCCTGCTGCCCCAGTGGTGCTGTTATCTGTACCCGAGCTAGCCTGAAACAATAAAAATGTGATCTGCTGTCACACACAGATGCGATCAACTGGATGGCAGCAGAGGAGAAATAATCTGCATAAGAATGACAAGCTGCTTGTGAAAACAGGTTCTGAGTCTGAGATCCAAGGGCATGAAATAAAGTCACCCTTTACCTCTGACTCTGGTAATTTATGTGTGGTAGAGATTCGCCATATGCCAAAGCTGCATAAGTTGCTGAAATAATTTCAGAGTAAGCACCTAGACAGTTGGTGCAGTTTTTCTTCAGAGCTGGGCTCACACATCTAAATAGACAGAACTCAGTCAATCACTGCGGGTCTTTCACTGTAAATCTAAACTCAAGCATATCCAGTAATTTGATCTAAATTTCTCTTTGCCTAAATTTGATAACAGCATGAGCAAATAGGTAGAACACAAGTAATTAATAGAAATTAGATATTTTTTACCTAGTTTTGTACCTTGAGGTTCTGGAACTCTTTCATAAGACTATGTTGCCAATGAGGCCAAAAGTTTGAGATGTCCTTGTGAAACCCTCTGTTTCAGAATCAACTGTTCCCCCAACTGCTGTCAGCAATGAATACACTACAAACGCTGTGCAAGGCGATACTGTAGGATGCCCTCCTTCGTACGAGTCATACTGCCTCCATGGGGGAGTGTGCAATTATGTTTCTGATCTACGAGACTATGCCTGCAAGTAAGTACGGAAATTTGTATTTTCTCTGCTGAAGAGTGGCACCCTTGGAATGCTGCCCTCGGTTAAGCGCAGGCAGTGAAGAGTTTGTCGACAAATGATCTGTTTATCACTCGTGTCCCTCATTTGCATTAGAATCTCCTCTTTCCTGTAAGTGACCAGTGTAATTTCCTGGGCACGGCCACCCCATTCACACCCATTGCAATTAATAGTAGGATCCGATCTGTTCCCTAAGCACTTGATTCTTTGCTTTGGAAATGGGAGGTAAGTTGCTAAATGACTTAGTGCTCATGGCTTTATGAAAGAGCTGCTTGCTCTCTCTCCAGTACGTGTTGTACTGACTTGCACCTCCCTGTTGGCCTTGCTGTTCAGGTGTAGCATTCACTGGGATGCAAGAGGACACCTCTGTCTCGTCTTCTCTGACTGGGGCCAGGGAGCAGTCTGGTGTCAGCATCTTCCATTACAGAAAGGCAGAAAAGGATAAGATATAATTGCCCCCTTAAAAACAGGGAGAGTTGCAATGAGACCTCAAAATCGAGACCTACTTCCCCTGCCAGTATTTTTAAACCTGTCAATATTTTTGTGAAGCCTAATTCTGGGTTCCCCAAATGCAGGGGAATACTGATAAAATCAAGGAGAATCTCATCTCTCCAGAAGTCAGCCTTGGCTTGGTCAATGTGACAACCTAGTCCCATGGGGTAATAATTTCTTCAAAACATTTAATATTGGCATTTAAGGGTGTAACCTGGTTATATTTGAATCTGTACTCATAATCTTTCTTCAAAATCGAGTATAAAATCTTTACAGTGGGACAAATGAGGCAATGCCTGCCTCCTCCCCTGGGGTCTCAGGAGGTAAGTGAGGACCTGTGCAGGGGGTTGATGCTGTTCCAGGGTAGACAAATCTCCCTCTGTGTCTCAGGCTTTCCTAGTTTGAAATATGAGGGGTCTCCCCTGCCTACAGACCTCTGTACCTGTAAGAATATGAAAGGAATGTGTCTCATGTACATATATGGGGATGAAGTGGGTGCTTTGTGCTGTGGGTTTCTTGAGATCAGCAAAGCCCTTGGGCAAAGACATTACAGGAGACAAACTCATAGTCATCTCTGGTACTTGTTTTGAATTTTTAGTGTAACTTTTAGAGGCATTATATACTATCTATTTTCACTTCAGACGATTCCTCGCTTGAAATTAAAGAGTCTAAACCTGCAGAATTTTCAAATTGGATCACATAATGTTTTTTTTCTTTTCTCTGTTAGGCGTTACTGCATAATGAGAATTCAAATGTACATATTTCTCAGTTTTGGAGGTGGAAGCAGTTAAAAAATTTAAGAGCAACCAGGCTTAGCCACGCTGTTGGCGTTTGTGTGTGGACGTTGCTGGCTTCTTTCCCTGCTGAATTCTCACTAGATGGCAGCATTCATTCATGTAGGCTCTAATCTATTAATTACCAAAGGGAAGGAACGGAAAAATGTTATCTAGCAAAAATCACATACCAGATGTGATTTGTATTTTAATTAATAAAAGATCTTACACTGGAAAGTAGATCTTCCAGCATGATTGAAATTCATTGTAATCTAACATTAAAAAATTAGCATTTTTTCTGCCTTCCAGCACACATTCATTGTAAATTGTGACAGAATGAAAGTGCTTGTGCCTGATTTAATAATGAATGCTGATATAATGTTTTCATGACATTAGGTAAAAGCTGCTGCAGGTCAAATCCTGTGTCTTTTTCTCACTTGACTAGCTCTTGGACTTGAGTAAAATCAGACCAATTAGAATTGTGAGGAGTTGAGCCTACATTGCTGAGGGATTGTTATGAATTGAGTAGGCTTTACAATTTTTCCATTTATTTTTTATGTGTCTCACCTTGCACAGTAAAACTAGGCTGGGATCTTTTTTTTTCTGTGCTTCTCACTTTCTAGTAATTTTGATTTGAGGGTTTCATGCATTGATAGGATATTTCTATGCTGGGTTTTACAATGGTAAAATCAACCAAACAAAAACTGCCTACAGAAGAAGCTTATATTAAAGTTAGGTTTTGAAGATATTTCTAACCCTTATCATGGGGTTTTTTAAAACACTTTCATTCATCTTTAATTTTAAAGTAAAGATTCAGATTAAAATTTGATTCTCTTAACCAAATCACTCAGAAAATATGAGTCAGTCCTGTACTGCCTACTTTAAAGGAAGGCAAGCTTGCTGCTGAAAGAATTTAAATGGAAAATCCTAGGGAAACACTAATCACACAGCAGGATTTACAGGATTTAAGAATCTTTTTTTCCCTACTTTTTACCCATAGGGATCTAGTAATTACAATCTCTCTGTATAATTCTATAGGCGATTCAATACCAGCAAAAATTACAGTACAAAAAAAAAAAAAAAGAAAAATACTTTTAATACTGGATTCTACATGTTTTGACAGCGTTCCTTTAAAATAATTTTGTCTTCCCCACTGCAAAATTCAACCAGATGTTTCTGTAGTGGGGATCAGTGGTGAACCGATGCGCAAGGCGACGGGAGTGGCAGTGCGGGGCTGTGCCCTGCCACCCGCTGCAGCGTGTGCCCTCTCTCCTTGGCAGCTGTGTGACGGGCTACGTCGGGGAGCGCTGCCAGTTCAGCGACCTGGAGTGGTGGGAGCAGCAGCGCGCCGGGCGGGCCAAGGTGCGGAACATCACCATCACCGTGTGCGCCGCCCTGCTGGCCCTGCTGCTGCTGCTGGGCGTCCTGGCTGCCTACTGCCACAGGTACCGCTCCGAACCGGGCCGGCGTCGTGTGCCGCACCGGCCGGGCTGCTGCTGCTGCTGCCGCCTTCACAGAGTGCTCGTGCCTAACAACGTGAGCTGCTCCTCAGCTGATGGAAATTCCCATTCTTTTGCTTTTCAGTAACTGGATCTGTGAATAGTACGGAAAGTTCTGGCATGTCCCTGGTCTGCAGAACTCACACTGGTGTTAGTGAGCAGACATGTCTGGAGGGAGGAAGAATAGACTTTTTTAGGTTTGAGGAGGAGCCATATTGCGTATTGATGATTGATTCAGGAACATGCCGTTTATGTCTTCCTTGTTTTCCCTTCACAGCTCTAGATGTCTGAAACGGTCATGGTAGGGGTTGGCTCTTCTCTGCCAGCTATTAAATGAGTTTGCTTTTGTTTCCCTTTCAGTGTAGAATTCCACCCGAAAATTTCCTCGCCATTGAGAAAAGCAGCCTACTAACCTTCCCAAGGCAAACTTCCACAGTGACGTTGCCAGCAGCGAGCATGGAAACAGTTTTCCTGGCAGTAGAAAGAGTAAAATCAGGGATGAGAGTCTAAGCACATCTGTTGTAAAAGTACTCCCTGGCATTTTCCATGGCTGTCATGAATTGCGCAGATTTGGGATTCTTCTTGCGGCAAAAAGAATTCCTACGGTCACTATTTAAGAACGCAGTCTGATGTGAAATTAAATGTCATCGGTGTCCCTTAGACTGGAAAATATTAAGCATTTAAGCTAGAGTCTTTTGGCCATGACCTTGGCAGACAGCTGTTCTCAGAGGCTGATTTAAATGCAGGATTTTTGTTTGTGGTTTAGGTCAATTTTAAAATTAGACTCTCCTAGGCACAAAAAGTTAAGCTACAAAAGAAGTTAACTACATAAGCTAATATTTTTTGTTCTTATTTAATGGCTCTTGGCATATTTAGTCCATAAAAGTAGAGAAGCTGCAACATTTCTTATTTTCTATTAATTAGTGATAGGGGTCCAGAATTAAAGCTAAGTGCAGCCTGTTTTTTTCTCATAACCTGGGGTTCAGATTTTGATCAGTGGATATATAAAGAACAGAAAAATTGTGAGATTCTTATATTTCCCATATATTTCATGCATTCTCTTATGAAAAATAGAGAGAATATGATTTGTTTAAAGGTATGAAGACATTAAATTTCTTCCTTTCCTCTCTCTTTCATAATTTCTCCCAGATTTATGTTTCTTTCTTGCCAAATGCTTGTGATCAATATAGCTACTTACCACAACAACAGGTTTTCAATTACACGCTTGACTGAATTTGAACTGCAGCAATTACTAGTATAACTAGATCAAAATTAAACCCCTGATCTAAAATCCCTATTTAACTGGAGTCTGGAAACCAGTATGCGGGTTGAAATTGCTATACCACTTTTTCAGATAATCTGCTGCATTTCAAAATGTCCCGATTAAGTCCGTAATAGTCCTGTTCCTTCCCCTGCAAAATGGAGATGCCTATCTCCTTTTAATTGAAGGAAATGAAGCTGGAGGTCTACACCTGCCAGTTTGAAAATGTGTGAACTGAAGGCCAAGCATGCTGAAGTATTGTGTTGGTTTGTTCAGTGACTCTTGTCTGCTGAAGAGCACTGTGTTATTCTTAAAGTTAGGTTTATGCAGTCTGACTGTACAGTGTGCCGAGTTTCTTATCTTCCTTGGGAAGCAAGGAAACAACTCTTTCCCACAAAAAACCCCAAACCTGTATCATAGATTCAACACCTCAGTCATAGATTCCTCCACCTCAATTGGCCAAGGCCACACAAAATAAAATTTATTTATGTTGTATTTTCATGAAGGGAGCAATATATGATAATTATGGCACGTGACCTTTCCCAGTTAGTATATAAAGGTTATGCGGAAATAAAAGGAAAGTTCCTAAATAAAAGGAAAATTCCTATTTTCTTTGGTAAATATCTACTAAATTTTATTTAAAATAGGTCAAGTAAAAAGATGTTATAACCTGAGACTTCCAGAATTTGAAGAGTGTAACATGAATTTTGTTAGCTGATGCTTAGGAGGACAAAAACATGTATGTAAAGTGAAAGAAGATGTACTGATGTGGATCTCAAGCAATGCAAAACAAAATTTTATGTTTGGGCCTATATGGGCTTTTAATACTGCCTTATAAGTGATTGCTGTTTAACTATAAAAATAGCAAGCTTTGAATTTATGGAACTAGCCTCTTAGAGCTCATTATTCATACCTTTTCCATCTCCACATTGTACTCTTGGCATTTTCCCCTTAAGCCAATTCTGTCGGTCATGAATATTTCCTGGAAGATCTTATTTCCAAGCTTTTTGAGACTTTCAGTTTGTTTATTTCATAACAACTTCTGAAATTGTTGCATTGCATAAATGATGCAGATGAATACAAAAGTGACTTTCATAATTGTAACTAACAATAGTGTACAAAAATACAGTCAGACTTTTATTTCTGAGTTTCACCCACAAACATGCTTCGTTGCGTTGCTTGAAACAAACCTTTATAAGAGAAATGTATTATAAATAGAATAATATAAGAAAATGGAGGGGTCTAGTTAAAATTACGAGGCCTATTGTTCATTCTAATGAATGGCCCTTTGTAATCTGTAAAGGCACATTGGAACAAGCATTTGTACACTTCTTACTGACTTATTTTTCTGACAAGCTATTTGTCTTAACCACTGTGTGGTAATGGATAGCAATACACAAACCAGTGAGAGAAAACAAAATATATGTACTTCTGTGAATACTGATAGAATAATGTGTGAAAAAGGCAGCATCTGTTCCTCTCAAAGCAAAATAATTTGCATCAGCTTTTGTTCTGTTGCAGAAGTCAGAATTTGTATAAGAAGAATCTTTATGCAGACGCGATAAGAGCCGCCAGCAGCCGCGCTGACAATGAGAACGTAACACCTACTGGCAACAAGCCTCTGGTAACTATATTAATGTGGAGTGGAGAGGGAATCAGGAAGGATCAAAGAGTGTTAGGGATCCACTTGAGATTATCCATCAAATAATTCACATCTTAAATACATTAAATAACTGCTAGAGTCATCAAGTGCTTTGCTGTGAACCCTAGTTCATCTTACCTCATTGTTATCCCTCAAAGTTCACAGCTGCCTGGATATATTGCAACCATTAGCCAGTGTTATTGTTAGCTTTGAACACAACAGTTGGGGAACTGTGTTCTAAATTAAGGAAATGGCAATGTGATGACATGGCATATCACACAGCTATTTTCACAGGAAAGTATGCCCTCTGTAAAAAAGACTTCTTGGGAGCCAAGTATTGTGTGTGCTACATGAGATGTTGAACTCTGTTTTGGGGCTTGATGAAATTAAATGTCTTGTATTAGAAGCTGCTGCCTTGTAAAGAAAAACAACCAGGATTTTATCAGGCAGCTTGGTAGGATATATAAAGTTCCAGTTTTACACTGGTGTCGGTAAAAATGCTGACATGGTCTGGTGGTACAGGCCTGTGGCTGTTGTCATTTTTGAAGCTGCATTTAGCCCCACAAAATATGGTCTTAGGACCTGATTCTGACTGGCATTAGAATGACATTACACTGCTGGGTGGTTGCAGTTGGATCTTGAAGTTGTCAAGTGACATAACTGGCATCTGTGGCTACTTCTGTGCTCATTCTGAGACTCAGAATGGCCTTGCAAATGATTAAGTGACAGTGCCTGGCAGGATTTCTGAGCGGGTAGCCATTGAAGCACACTGTAAAACATATGTTGGTAGCACTGAATCGACTTGACCCTGGTTATGGCATATGGTTCCTTAGCTGGTCAACTGCATACTCTTATGCACGTTTTATTATTGGCACCTTTCCTTCAGGTACTGGACAGCAAATGAGCCGAATCGTGGCAGTGCCATAATTTGTTCACAGCAGAAGTAAAATCCACAGTTTGCAAAATAGCTGAGGTTGGGAAAAGCAGAAACATTTGTTGGGACTGAGAACAGTTTGTTGCCTGGGAGCAGTGCTCTAGGAGGCCTGCAGCCCATCAGCTCTGTCCCCACCTTCTGCTGACCCTGCAGTTAATGCTGGTCACCAGTGACAGTTTTGCTGAATATAAGGCAACTAAACAGCTAAGCAATGGGCTGAATCAACAAAAACAAATCCAGCTTTTAAATCTATTACACATTTGTGTTACATTTCACTGTGCACCGGGAGACATCGAATACATTAATAAAGCAATTTATTGCAATGGCTTGTTGCACACTGGAAGAGCAAATCACTGACCCTTTGCTAATTATTGGTGCTTACTCAGTAATGGATTGCTGTGGTTTCATGCATGTGATTTTCTCTGCGCTGATGTAGCCATTGATCGTTAAGTTCACCAGGGCTTCATGCATGCCTGCACTCAGGCTAGAAGCTCTAGAGTTGCCAAAAAGCTGTGGGAAGTTGTCCATTCCTACTGTTCACTTCAAGTGGATTGTTGGAGAGCTTTATGTAAAAAAAGAGATTATACTACATCAGGGACAGAAAGCAATAGCTGCTCAACTCTTCAGGCACTGGAATAGGTTTTTGGGTACTATTGATCTACACCACATTAATGATCCTAACGAAGGACTTCATATTGGGACTGTATGATGTGTATGCAGTAACTGTAAGGAGCTCATGATTTTCACTCATTTTGTAGTCCACACTGCCACTGCTCATCTGTGAGGGTGATGAGAGAGAGTGCAAAGACTTTCTTGTTCTTGGCTGTCTAGGTTGATGTAGAGGATAACAAGCTTTTGTGCTATCACACACATCAAAAGTTAGGTATCACGATACTGAAACTATACCTATAAATTGTCCAAGCATCATTCAGTTTTCCCTTTGCTTCTGCTCTGCCAGGTGAGGGTACAATTACCTGAGGGTACATTTAGCTGAGGGTTCATTTAGCTGAGGGTATGCCTGCATATTTTTTGACATTCACATTAGAGTTCCATAAGCCAGGCCAGGTTAGTCCTACTGGTATGTAAGCCTTGGTAAACTTCTGCACGTGCCTGGATTTTGATACTATTCTGAGACTTTTCATCCACCAAGTGTTTTGCTTTGCCCAGTCAAAGATATTTTGCAGAACTGTGTGTAGCTGAATCTCTGCCGGGGGTCTGTCACATGTGGGTTAGCAGCTGTGAGAGCACAGATTTTACATAAATGAACTGATGCCTAAATAGGTGCACCTGCTACATGTGTATTCTATCCACATAAATCCACTGGTTATCCACCTGGACCCCTGAATCTGTCAGTCCTTTTGTTGGAACATCTTATTTACAGATGTTTCCTCTTCTCCCCTCTCTCTGCTCTTTAAACCTCCCCCCTTTACTGGTTTTCCCTCTTTCCCTCTGTACAATTTCATCATAGTGCTTACATTGCTTTCTTCTACCCCTGTTTTTCCTGTTTTCCCCCTGGTCTTTTCAGCATGTTTCCCCAGAGGGTCTCATCTTCTGACTTCCACTGTCACCGTGACAGGAGATGCTGAGAGCCAGGAAGGGAAGCTTGCTTCCTTCCCCATGTTTGACACAGTTTCCTGCTGTCTGGATTCCTGCAGATATCATTAACACTTTAAAAATGGCCGTCAGTACTACGGAGAGGGTTGATTTTCATGAACTTTTGTTCTTGCCCTTGGAAATGTTGATTTTCAAGGCAAGGGAATTGGTAGTTCTTTACTAGACTGGGACTGCACGTTTTCCAAAGAAAGACTGGGACCGTCATCAACCCAAATGTTTAATTACCTGCAGGGGAAGGGTCATCCCAGAATCCAGGATGACCTTTTTCCCTGTTCTGTGGTTGGTTGTGTGGCCCTTTTAGTTTGCCTCTTGGGTTTCAGAAACCAATTCATTTTATATTAATTTGGGCTCTGCATGTTTTCTGCACATTGTATGTATTTGCAGTTTGCGGTTTTTAAGGAGGGTAACAGTTCTCTGGAGACCAAAGCAGTTGATATAATTGAGTGTGAGACAGCAGATCCTCATCCTGCCTGTCCTTCAGAATCTGGTGAGTAGGATGTCCTTCCTTATTAGATCTCTCCTCACCTTGTACCAGCAGGAGCAGTGGCTGATAGAGGAGACAGAGAAATCCAGATTTTATTTCTGGCAGAACCCATGTTTGTATTGCTGTGAAGAGACCATTCAGTCCTTTGTTTTGCAGATTAGTCATGAGAAACTACACTACAACAGTGCTTTCACACTCATAAGAAGCCAGAGGCTTCTTGTGATGAAATAATATCAGCTGTTTGCATTAATATAGACCTCCAGAGCTTTGCAAGTGAAGTTATGCCCATCATACTGCTAGGGAATGGATACCCATGGAACAGTACACTTTGACAGTCCTTATTCATTCAGGCAAGATAACTGGAAAGGTGTGAGGAGTCCCCGTGGCAGCAACTGCAGGTCTGCTTTTTGTGTTAAACAAGCTGACTGCTTGGGGAGTGTTGTTGCTTAAACAAAGATGAGATGAATGGAGATGTGCCTTTCATCACTGGTCCAAAGGCAGCAGGCAACACAGAAGGACACAACAGGCTTCCATGGCCCTCAAGTTACCACTCTGAATTTTAGGAAATACGGCCTTCTAGGTGGCATCTGAATCTCTTAATTGCTCAGATGGTGAGAACTGATGGAGAAAGACTAATACCCTTAGACATTTATTTACCATGTATACTTCCCAACTGCAGAAGTTACTAGAGAAGCCAATTTGCCTCAGTCAGTCAGAAATATGCAAAGGCAAATGTTTGAGGATACAAATAGCCAGGCATCTTGCAAGATTTTCAAAATTGCCAGTCCTGTCCTTAGACATACATTGAGTAGTCACTTTATTCATCAGTAGAAAATGTGCCTCACATTTACTTAGATGGACTAATATTGGGAACATGTGTAGAACTTCACTGTCCGGCAAAGGAAGACTGATGTTTCCCATTAGGAGACTCTGTTTTCATTTACAGCTTTATCAGGTGCAGGTATTGGAACAGAAATTTCCCATGACAGGTGTCTGATTTTTTCCTGCAAATTTTAGCAGAAGTGGTTCCACCATCTTAGACAACAAGATCAGTAAATAATCTGGTATGTTGTTTAATGTGTTAAAGGAAGTTCTTATACCATGCCAGTGAATGATTCTAAGATCTTTTGTCTTTGAAGCAGGGATTTGAATTTTGCCAGGAAGGTAATCTTCCTGTTATGGGTATGCCTTTCCCTGTTTTGCATTGAAAGAGAAAACCATGGATCTAGGACAAGTAATTTCTTAAAATCTGAAGCGAGTTCATGCTTTTGCCTGGTTTTTTGTTCTTGCGTCATGAGTTGGTATTGAACCTGATTCTGTGCATTCTTTCATAGCTTTCTTCTCTCAAAGCTGCCACTACATTTCTTTAAGCTTAGCTGTTGTGAATCTTTTCACATGGCTTTCAGTAATACATATCCATTTTCTCCAGTGGAAGAACAGCCTGTAACATATGACAAAGCAGCAGAGACTTTGGCAGAAGAGGAGAAAGAACAAGGCCATCAAAAAGAGGTTCCCATTGGTGAGAAATCGCGTCAACCCATGGGAGTGGTGAGGGGCCCTCCCCAGGCTCCCTGGACCATCCATCCCAAGCCCCTGCCAGAAAGAGAGCCCTACAATCTTGTCCCAGCCAGCCTGCTGATGCAGCCAGACTAGAAGCAGTCTGTGTTTGAATGGGAAAAGGAGGAAGTTATCAGAGAACGGGAACTCACAAAACACTGAAGCAACACTCATTTTTTTCATTAAAATCTGCTTTAGAAAAAACCCACCATTACTCAAAACAAACCAGAGAAGTCCTCGCCACTCCTTCCCTGTCATCTCTGCTTGGAAGAATTACTGCGAGCAACGTGTTGGCAATGAGTGCTCTATAAGTATCACTGCTGCTAACCTCATTAACTGCCTGCTGAAAGGTCACTGAGGGGAAAATAGACAAGTGGGTGATTTATCAGTGATAAGCATTTTCTAAGGGAGCTTGTTGCAAGTAGTGATCTTTACACACACACAGAGTCTAGAAACTGCCTAGAAAATGGGACACAAGGACAGCTGCAGAGAAACAGGAATGGAGGATAATGCAGAAAAATTTGTTCAAAATTAATCTTACTATTAAAATAGTTTTCATGGACACTATGTGCCTCTCCCCAGTGCTGCTGACAGACCAGTGTAACTTCTTGGATTTCACCTGAGATGTTCTTGCATCTGCTTCCGTGAGCAAGCACCAAATAGGATCTTGCATTTCTCAGGTTTGGTGTACTGGAGGATGGTTTGTGGGCATATGTTATTAATGATGGGCAGCATTTGAGGGGAAAGGTGCCTCCATTTTTTTCCCAGTCTACACTGATCCTTCAGAGCATAACAGGATTATTTCTGGACTGAGGAAGCAGGCTTGTGCTTGTTTTCAGCCCTGCAGAGAGGCGTGTACTGGAGCTGTACTTGCCTCACAGAGGTGTGCCTGGCACCAAAACCTGGCCCGTTATATAGGACTCAGTGTGAGGACAGAAGTCCAGCCAGTTGTTATTCCAAAAGAACAGGAGCAGTGGGACAAAACCACAAAAAAGCCACCTCAGTTTGGACTGATTTCCACTCAACTGATTTGTGCTGCCTGTTAAATCTGAGGGAACAACTGGAAAACTAAACCAATTTTTCTTGTAACTGGATTTCTAGCACCTACCAGCTTCCCTTCCAGTTATTTACTCTCTTATAAAGCTCTGTTGTATGCAGAGATGGGGTCAGTTGTTTATTGTGAGATTATCTCAGTTGGTGAGAGCATGGTGCCGATAGCACCAAGGCTGTGGGTTTGATCCCTGTATGGGCCTTTCACTTAAGAGTTGGACTTGGTGATCCTTGTGCATCCCCTCCAACTCAGAACATTCTGTGATTCTGTTATATCAACTGATTTTCACCAACTTGTCTTGACTTCCTAAGGCTGCTTTCAGAATGGTTTGGAAGACACCTGGAAAACAGCTAAATTACTAATAATGTTTTTATTATTTGTAGGGGATCTCTCAGTCCTCTGTTTTTGAAGCCTGCTGTTGTAACCTTTAAGCTCTGCTACAGTGCCCACAACTAGTGTTCCTTGTAATTCATAAGCTGGATAATAGTGGCAAATACGACTAATTTGTGTGTTTACTATTCTGCTTTTCTGGGTTCTTTTTGAATCCTGCCAGAAAGGTGTGGAATGATGTCATTTTTTTTACTGGCTCTGTAGGCCGATATGGGAAAGAGTATTGAAAAGCTCTTACCTCTTATCCAAACTAGTTACACACTGGAGTAACTTTGTGAAGTCAGTTTTGTTTTATGTTGGTGAAACAGTAAGAACACTGAGTCCAAGTTGTCAGAGTTACAAAAATTATAATGCTATGTTTTGTAGAGGGTTGTCACTTATTTAACTTCTAAAGTGATTTTTGCTGGTGGTTTTGAACTGTTGAGTCTGTTTTCTAACCACATCAGTTC
The DNA here is from genome assembly GCA_013397865.1 of Struthidea cinerea. Lineage (NCBI taxonomy): Eukaryota > Metazoa > Chordata > Aves > Passeriformes > Corcoracidae > Struthidea > Struthidea cinerea. Next base: position 1,594,015 of record VZTI01003491.1, read on the forward strand.
TGAATTCAGAATAAACTTGTAAAATATGCTTTTCCAAAGCTTAGTTGGAACTACTAGCAGTGGAGACTCATTCCCTTGTGCGAATGGCAACAAGGGTAGTTCCACAGAAAGAGAAATAGTTGAGAGGTGTTGGCATACTAAACAACTGTGCTGAATCATTTGGATTTGGTAGATTTTATTTTAATGTCATTAACATTGTTAAAAGCATCTAGTTTGGATTCCCTGGTCTTTCAGCTCATTACTGATCTTCTGTATTTTAATGCGAAGAGAGTCCAGGTCTAAAGGCCCCAGTTCAGAAAAGCATTTTGTTTCCGTAAGAGCTACCCAGTAAAAAGACTTTGATCCCTTCAAGTTTCTCTGATGAAGTATGTTTATGTGCTTAAAATCCAAGTGTTGAGTTGAATGACACCATTTCACTGGAAGTTTCCCCAATCAAAAGAAATAAAGATTTGTAACTTTGAACCTTGCCTAAATAAAGATGTTTCAGACTCCTTAAAAATTAGCTTGCTATTCTATCCGGGTTTTTTTTGTTTATTTTGCTTTCCTTCCAAAGACCTAAGTTAAATTTCGAAGTACTCTTTACAGAATAAGATAGGGAAACCAAGCAGATGTAATTTTTGTAATTAGAGTATTTGGAGTTTTAAATGTTTCCTAAACTCAGCTCTAAACTCAAAATAATCTTTAGCGTAAAAAACTTGACATGAAATTTCAGTACAAATATAATATATTTGGTTTATTTGTATGTTTATAAAGTTATTGATTTGTAAAATAAAAAAAAAAAAACAACTGACAAAAATCCCTGGCGTCCCTCTTATTTTAAGAGAAGAGAATGCACAATTCTGGTTTCAGTTAACCTATGTCAGGTAAGTTGAAAGTTTCACTGGTTTCATATAGGCACAGTCTGTAATGTGTTGGTGCAGCATGTGCAGGTATCTTGTTCTCCACCCAGAGAATCTGTACTAGTGAGGATTATCTGCTGCAGCTCACAGGTAGATCCCACCCTGAATATGGTAAGTTTTTATTTATATTATATTTATACCTTCCCATAAACCAATGAAATCCATATAAACCTTTTATCCGCCATTTAAATGACTCTTACGTTTGCTGCTACTTATTTGTCCAGAAATATTATCCATGGATTCACAATATGTTTTCAAACTGGTTGCCAAGATGTTCTGTTCAGGCTTTACATGGAGGTCAGTTGAAGTAAAACAGTTGAATCCTGGAGGCTCCTCAGTTTTTCTGGCTAAACTTTCTTCACCAAAAATGCTTTTAAAATTGTTAGAATTTCTGTGTGTGTCACAAACTTAGTGTTGATCTTCAATCCTACTGATGTACTCTGACTTCTAAAAATGAAATTGTTCTCTGTTATATTAAGCTGTAAAAGAGGAATTTAGAAACATATAGGAAGAAAATCTTGCCAAGTGCAAAGTGACAAAACCATGGGCCATTTTAAAGAGCAAAATGACTTTGTTTAGTTTAATAAATCTTGACTTTATTGAAATTAGCATTTCAATTCGCTAAAGCTGTATTTTCATTGTAAGCAAGTGAGGAATGATTCATGCTCATTCATAAGGGACATGGGGGATGCAATGGTTCCTAGTCATAGAACTCCACGACGCACCTAATTTTACGTCCCTTTTGCAGTCACTTGCAGATTTGCAGAGATTTATCTGTTTCATCTGAAAAAAAATTTCATCTTGGTAATCTCTTTCAGGATGAAAACATTTCTCCCCCAGAAAAATTCTATGGAAAAAGCGAAAAGTTATTCAGAACTGGATTAATTAGGGGAAGCCTATGCTTTCTTAATATATATTGTGTTTTTGTCTTATTGAGAGTAATTTTATCTCATGTTATTTCAGGGTGATGCCTACAGAGTTCCATTAGTCTTCAGGACACACTTGGTGTTATTGCTTCACTCTCTGATAACTGACCATCTTTATCTCTGCGCATGTGAAAAGGAAAGAAGTTAGTGGCATTAGAAGCCTCCCCCAGAGCCCAGGAATGCACCCCAAACACAATCTGCAAGGGTGATAGCCTAATTTGGCTTATGTTCCTCTGATCTTTTATTGAGACTGCTGTTTAATGCCAGTTTTGATGTGGACCAGAACCAGCTAACTTTGTGAAGACCATTCATCATGGGATTAACTTTCAGGCACTCCTCAGTACCGAGGTGGACTAGATTCAGACCCATGAGAAGCCTTAGTCCCTTCCAGCCAGACTTAAAGATCCTTAATATCCTGCAGCTCCAAGATTTTGGAACTTGACTTTTGAGGCAACTGCTGCAATAATCATGCATAAAGATGCAGAAGCCCTTTTGTAGCGGGTCCCTGGCCACCATCACCTCTTCCTCCTCAAGGTTAACACCTGTAGGTGTTACAACCAAAATGTTTCCTCCTTGCCCACTTTCTCTTTGGAGGGAATGGTTATGGCTCTTCCATTCTATTAGGTGCAAGCTGAAGCTAGCCCAAAGACTAGAAGGAATTTCTACACTTCATAGATCAAGACCGTGTAGTCTGGCAGCTGTGTGTTTTCCAGGTAAGAATTTAGGATATAATCTCCAAGAATAATTTTAAGAACATCTGAGTCCTAGAACTGTTTTTGCTCTCACTCACTGCTGCATGACACAGTTAACTTTCCAACTATCCGCTTTTATACCACATACGTTGCTGGAGTTTCAGTTCACCGATAGTCTTGTCCATGTTACCCCTAATCTGTCCCTATTATCAGCCTGACCCTCGCTGTATGCTTATTGTGGGTTTTAGGATCCTGTCTGACAGCCAGTTTTCAGTCCATGTTGCAATATTGGCCTCACCCGTGTGGTCTTTATCCAAACCAATTTGGATTGGTTTTGAAAGAAAGTCAAAAGACACCATGTAAGGGAATTACTCACTTTTATGTGAGCAGATACTGGAAAGAGAACAGCTGGAGTCCTGGTCCATTAATAAGTTCCCTAGGTATTAATAGGATGCCAAGAATAAAAAGAATACTTAATAATTTATAAAATAATTAGCTGCTCTGGGTTCTCTATCGATTAAAGACAAAAAGTTATATGTGCTACATTCAGTACAAAACTGTGTGCACACTTAAATGGACATGATTTTTTAATATTGATTGTACAAAATAATACATTTGATTGTGATGTAATAAATTGAAAGAATGCACAGTTGATATTTCATTAGTCTATTAACAGTAGTTAATCATAATGTAGTAAAAGTAGTTAAAGTGTGCTATGTATAAATTTATAATTTCTTCACTCAAGAAAGAAATGGAAATATTTACACTAAGAGTGTAAGGACCATTTAACTCTTTACTTCTTTACAAAAGAAATCTGGGCCCAGTTCCATGCAGCCTTTGTTCAGGGTTTGTGCCTGTAAATAAGTTAAGAAGAAGAAACATGTATTTTAAATGGCTGTTGAAAGACAACCATTTAAAAAATAAATCAATAAACTAATACAGCCAGATGCCGAACATCTCACTGGAGACCAAAATAACTAATAACTATGGGAGATTCAAGGATCCCTACAGCATTTGTATGAAATAATAATAAAGTTCAAACATTTTTGCTGACCTTAGAGCTGCTCACTAAAGCTTTTAGCAGAGACCTGGATACAGTCGCATTTAAGCGAGGTGTTTGGAATTAAAATACAGATAAAAGGAAAAAGGTTAATCCAGGTCAAGGGAACAGACCAAAACTGGGATTGCATAAGATTATAGTATCTTTCCTCATTTCTCCAATGGTCAACAGCAGTTAGTTTTAAGTAACACTCTTCTCTGCAAAATCTGCTAAATGAGACATGGTATTAACTGTCCATTTTTGGGGGGTTGTCAGTGTTTTTAATCACTTCACAATGGTTTTTTACCTCTAAGAGAGTTTTGTTGGCCTAAACGCAGAAATGTGCCTAACACCACCTTCAGTAGACAAAGATATATAACAAGACACCCCGTATGGCTTATTATATGGTGAAATCATAATAATTCTTTTCTCTTTTCTCATACCTAATAATCTGTATGAATTGTAGGAAGTACATCAAAACACACTCTGAGCCCATTTTCATAACAGAGAGGGAACCTTGACCCCAGAGCTGAACACTACCAAATGCTGAGGCAGCTGGATCTGGATCTGCACTGCCTTGTGGCTTAATGTAATAATAAACCAAACCTAAAGTCTTCGCCCAGCCAGTGGTTCACTGCTCTTCTTCTGCATCTCAAATAATGTTGCCTCAAAATGCGAATTCAGGGCTTTGTGGCTGAGGATACTGCTACCTTAGAGAGTGGTTGTGAGCACTCAGGAGCTCTTGGTTCTGTTCCTCACTGCATTGCTCATGGGATGACTTCAGGCAAATAACTCAGCAGTCCTTGCAAGCTTCCTCTGCAGGAGAAGAAGGAAAAGAGATGGGAGGAGAGAGAGAAAAAGAGATGAAGAAAGAGAGGGGAGGGATGGGGGGAGGGAGGGAGAGAAAGCAGGGCTCAAGAATTGTTGCCTATATTGTAATAGCTCTTGGTATAATGGGGTTTTTTTTTATCTTTGAAAGAAGTTCCAACAGAAGGGCTATTCTTATAAACAAAGCTAACATTAAAATCAGTGGACTTGAAATCAAGCTGATTGAGATTTCTACTTCTTCCTGCTCCAGAGACAGACTAAAACCTGTTTGAAGTGGATGCAGCTTTAGCAACGTTGTTTTAGCACATTCTACATCAGATTTGAATCTTACCCCATTCTCACCCCATTATTATATGCAAAGAATGAGTATTGTATACCCTAACATACTCAGTGTTTTATTTTTTAATTATGTTAATTAATCTCTCTTGGTCAAAACAGCCCTTTGTTTAGAGCCTTAGAGTCCATCTTAAATCTTAAAACAATTGCAACTGTGCTAAACTGTAGTGTAGAGGTGAATCCACCCTCTGTTCATATGTGTAATGATAAGCAGATCCAGATCTAAGATTTTAGAAGTGCTTTACAGAACAGAAGTACTGAAGCCCTGCACGAGCAGCTTCAATAAGCAAAGCACAGGTATGCTTGCCTCAGTGTGTACTTTAGGACAAAAGGAGCATTTAGAAGCATTTGGGTGCATTGGCGTGAGGTCTTCTGATCTCCAGCAACACAAGGCACGCACTGTGAAGTCTGGTTCAGGAGTCTTTTCAATCGGAGGTCCCAGCCAAACCCAAGTGTGTAAGCCGAGGTATGTGCATGCCTGTGAGCCACCCAGCTTGCTCCAGGCAAAGGAGGCAAGGGCGGCTGGCTCCTTTAAACAGTTGGACCTAACAAATGACTCGTTTTGAAGTCTTAGGAAAGAATGTGTGCTAGAGTGCACTAATGCTGGCAAACAACAGAAGAGAAACGGATGTGGCCAAAAGTTGGCAGATCTTCTCTTGGAATGCAAGGGAGGTGGCGGGGGGAAGCCAAGAATAAAAAAGGCTAGGTGTTATTCTTTCCACATGTGTTTATAGAAAAGGGATAGATTTCACATTTCACCTTTTTCCAGTTTAATGTGTATTTTTTCTTCTGGTTTGGTTTTTGCTACTTTTTTTTCACCATCTATTGTTCTGTTACAGGTCATTCAGCCTTACATTTAGATGGCTTAGTAAGCTGGGTAGTATTCCGCTGCTTCTCATGTGCAAAATCAAAGGGTCATATTTGGTACACCACTAAGTATTTGCATTTATCCTGCATGCTGTGCATAGATAACAGGTGTCCACAGTCTGCTTCTTCAAAAACGTAAAAGCCAGACAAATGCCCACAAGGACAGGAAACAAATGGCAATGGCTGGCAGGTTTTGAATCTCCTCATCATAAAAATTAAATAGGAGTTTATTTATTCTGTAAGTATTCTAGAAGAGACAGAGGGAATGAAGAAAGAGTGGTTAAAGGCAGTGGTTCATCAGAGCAGCGTTTCCTGAAGACAAATCTAGATCATATTTCATGTGACATAAATTAATGTAAACTCTTCTTTGCAGATCTCTCCTATTATCTCCATTTGCGAAACTACCATTTCTAGTGCAAAGTTTTGAGGCTCTTCTATAGGCGTGTTTGTGTGTTTCTGTCTTTACATTACCACATTGTGAGTTAGTTTAAATGTTTAACTTTAAATTTTCTGTCCTGTCAGGTGAAAGGGACACAGCAGTGAACTGCTTCAGCGTTTCAGATGTTAGATGAAAGCGGTGTCCAACTACTGGTACTCTGAGCAGTGTGATACGTTGTTCTTTAAAACACCAAGAGGTGTTTTGTGAGTATGTGATTTGCCTTCTTGGCTGCTGGATAGAGAAATGATAGCGAGCTTGAGGTAGCATCTCCCTCTTGATAAACATGTTTAATCAGTGTTACAAAAATGGGGAGGCTGGCTAATTTTCTGCAAGATTTCCAGTCACAGCTCCACTCCTGCAGCGTATGAGATGTGCAGGGGTGTTCTGCAGGGTTTTTTTTGGCCCCTTCAGGTTTTTCTGAAAAGTTTTTGCTCGCAGAACTTTGCAGATCGCAAGAGTTTGGTTAAGCTTCAGAGATGAGTTATGTGAATGTGTAGCATCACAGCTGAAAGGAACCTTTGAAGCTTCAACTATACTTAGATACTCCATTTATTTTCTTGGGAAGGGTTTTGGGGCCCAATTTTTAATCAGACTTGTAGCTGACAGCATGACTTAGCTATAAGAGCAGAGAAAAGCCTCAAGAACAAGGACTGAAATGAATGAGATATATTGTATTATATCAGATATATTGTAGAACACTTACAAAAACCCCATAAATGAAAATTCATTTATTCACTAGAAAAGCTGATCAGTTGAAAATTACTAAATGGTGCAGTCAAAACTCTTTGTCCAACATTATTTCCACCTCTTCATTTATGTGCATTAGACTCATTTATTTTCTTTCCTTCTATGGATTTTTGATTTGCTCATGAACAAAATGATTTAGAATAGATTTGCGCTAAAAAAAGATTATTTTGGCTCTCAATCCTGATTGTATTTTATTGGCAAAATCCCTAATGAGGTTTTAGAGAAAGGAAGCATTAAATTAATTTAAACAGAATCTTTGAAAGTTTTAAACCATTTTCAGATAGAGCTTAGATTTGAAAGCTGACTTCAAATGTGCCTGCTTCTGCACATTAATATGTCGTGTGGACTATTGGCAGTGATGTTCTGGGTGATCTCTTTGTCCTGCTTTACTACCACTGTTCAAGCTGCTCCATCAGAAAGACCCAGAAAGCAGAAATGTCCCTGATAATGTCCCTTAATTCCAAATCCTTATGCACATGGTGCTTATCTCTCAGTAGGGGCAGTGAGACTTTTAAAGAACCTGTTCACATCGGAGTTGCAGAAGTTAAACATAGTGAGTTTAGGAAGGATGGAGTTCCAGCTCGAACAGTGAATTTCCTGACTTCTGATTAAAACCAGATGCTCAATACTGTTATAACATAGAGTTTTATGGGTGAATACAGAAATATTTTGTTTCATAAATGTGTGCTTTACAACAAATCTAATGGGAATTGTAAAGTAGTACCTCACAATATCAATGTTTAAATGTCCCAGCGTAGCGTTGTAAAACAATAGCAATTCTTTGCTCTTGACACAGCTGAGGTGCAAATCCATGTGCTGATGACCTCTGTAAAATGTGTCAGATGGAAGACAGAAACACAGTCTCCCAGGACAATATTTCAGGGCCAAATGCAATCTCTCATGGGATGTCCTTAGAGATCGATTTCTTAGGGCTATGAAAAATAAATGTAAACATTCTTGCAAATGTCTGTCATCATTTAGGGCTTTGCATTATGTATAACTTCTATCCATTTATGTCAGAAAGAAACACCACAGTGTGTTATACAGACTTTCCTATATTGCATGCTAAATGTTGTATTGGTGTTTTAATGGGCTTCCGAAGAAAGTCTTGTCTAGCTCAGTGTGTGCCTTCTTGGGAAGAATTAGTTGCACATCCACATCCCTCTCTAATGGAAAAATTCCACATAAAGCACTTTTTTTCCCCCTTTATTTTTTTCCCCCCACTATTTCCTTGCTCTGGAAAGCTGTCCAGCCATGTAGCAATAAAAGCAAAGGTACTGAGAGATGCACTCCCAGCTAGTGAGTGGTGGAGCCAACTGGGCAGCTGTCAATCCAGTTGCTGTTTCCCCTGCCTGACCTGCTCATGCCAGTGCCAGACCCAATAGCTCATACTGGAAACAAGGAGGCTTTGGTTGCATCCAGGCTGCCTGAGCTTGGTGCTTCAAATTTTCACCCTGTGTTACATTTTATAGCACAGGTAAGGCAAGGGCTGGACCTACTGTATAAACAGTGGCCAGAGTGCCAAGAGGTGTAATTTGTGACTGAAATGGCTCTACCAGCAAAAATTCCTCATGTGAATGCATATACACAGACTAAACTTTCCTTTAATTGGAGATGGAGGTGTGGTGTGGTGCAAACATGGCTTTCTATGTCCACCTTTTCTTTTTGCTGTTTTGCTGGAGCCACTCCCTCAGCTTTCATTGGTATTTCCCCAAATCCAGTGCGAACACAAGCACATGAAGGCAGATTTCAAACCCACAAGGTTTCATGTAAGCAGGAGATGTTAGAGCTATAGTGTTTGCTCCATAGTGCTTACTCTAAAATATTGGAGGAAGAGAGCTGACACAAAACATTAAACAGCATTTTTCTTTAGGAATGAGAGTCAGGACAAAACAACAACAATTAAGTGTCTACCTCATTTCAGAGTTACAGTGGCCAAAATGTTGCAGTGCTTCACCTGTAAAGATCAATTCCTAAATTGGGCATAACTTGGGTTCCAGTTATTGCTGATATGGCTGAGATCAGTAATGCTGGAATGGGTTGGTGCCTTCAATCTTTCTCCTAATTTCTGTGCCAGGGAGTCTGTATTTCCACAGGGAGTGAAAATGAAGGCATTATATGGAAGAAAGTCTGGAACATCCTGGGCAAGGTCCATCACTTTAACCTTTTGATCTATGGAGGAAAAAACCTGTCCTTTTACTTTAGATCTATTTGGTGTTTGTGAAGACATATGGAGTGAGAATACTGGAAACCACATGCCCACATTTATCTGAAGGTTGGGGATTACCTTCCTGACAGGTGAGAAAGAAGTTGTCTCAAATCTCATTCAAATGTTTCCTTTGTTTCAGTAAATCTTGGAAGAGCGACAAAGCATAGCAAACATGTAATTTTGACATGAGAAACAGCCCAAAAGGGCCTGAAATGAAACCACAAATTCCTTTCAGTTAGGCACAGAGATTGAATGTGACTCTTTTGCAAATGATCTTTTCTCATGTGTTGAAATTCCAGAGGTTGGTCTCTCTCCTCCTTTTTCTCTTTTTAATTGAAAAAAAGGATCATTGCTCTCCCATCTCATTATCTCTGCTAGTCTCCAAGGGTATTAAGTCTATCTTTCTAGTAATTTAAAGCAACCTTTTTACATTAACTTAAACATTTAACAACGTCAACTTTTTGAGGCATCCTTCATCCCGGTATCAAGCTGGGGTGGTGTTAAGAGCAGGACCTGAAGGAGACGATCTTCATGTTCTGTCAAACTCTTTATGACTTTGACCTTAACAGAGCAAATATGACTTGAGGGACTGCATGAATCAATATGGTCTAGCAACTTTCTCTTCTGGTTCCACGTTCACCACTCAGCTGCTCATTGATGTTGGTCAATGAGGTGCTTTATTTCTGTGTCTCTGGTTTGTACGCCTCAAGATTATCAGCTCTTGTGCAAAGCCTGCCTATGCCATGCCCTGCAGTCCTGTGCCCAGAGACTTGCCCATGTCAACCCAAGCCAGGGCCAGAGGGAGATCACCCAGCTGGTGTGGCAGGCAGGGCATGAGGCTTGACCCTGCCTTCTCTGAGCTGAAAGCCGAACAGAAGGATCTGAATGCGACATGGTATGGCCTGCTAATGCCCTTGCTGATCCACAAATGGCAATAATAAAAAGTATGGGGTTGCTGTGGGATGCAGCACTGGTGTCTGTGTAGAAAAGAGAGCATGTGGGGTTTGTTATCCACTCATCTCTCGCCAAAATTGACAGATGTGTTCTTGCTAGGAAAGAAGTGTACCACTGAAATACCTATAAACAGGTAATTTGCACCAGCTCACCAGTCATTTTGCAAGTTCTTATGTTAAACATTAATATGTTTTGGTGAGTGTCAGCTGCCAGCATATTTTTCATTAGGATATAGACTGTCACATTACTGCACTCAACACTAGAAAGTGATGGCATTCTGAGACACACAGAAAGCTGCTGTTACTTTGGCATCCTGTCCTTCCCCACAGAAGGTCCTGCTCCAGTACATTGTACCATTTAAACTTGAGTGCTTTACCTTGCTATGGATTTACTTAAGGCAGACATTGGTGTGATGGGGATCAGTGACAGACTTTCTGCTCACAACTCTGATGGCACAGCAACTTTGTCACCACTTCACTTCTGTTTTCAACTTCTCTGGCATCACCCTTTAGGATATACTGGGGAAAAATAAACCAAACCCAGCCATAAAGTTCTTGTGTAAGTAAAATAAGATGCTGGGTTAAACTGTCTGCTAGAGCCGATGGAAAGCTCTGCAATAAGGGGCAAGCTGCTTATTAGAGGGGGTTGGAAATGGTGCGAGGAGGAATTTGCAAAGCAAGACTGTACATCTGTGAGCTCTGTGCAGGCCTCTGGAGGGAGGAAGGGAGGGAGGTCTCCTCTTTTATTATCTGATGAACATCAGTCCCTTTGGTCAGACTGCTAGGCGCCTTCTGGAGCTTAACCTCAGATTAACATCTGCTTCATTTCAGTGTCTGTCTGATAGTGGTATCAATAAACATCATCATTTTACAGTAAAAACTGATAATTAAATATGCCTGCTGACTCACTATCTATTGTTCCCTGGGGAATGATTACAGATAGAGAAGATTTAATAGATAAAGAAATACATTTTATACATCACTGAGTAATGAGTTTGAAGCTCTCGTAAGCACGATTAACTGCATATAATGTGTATCTATAGATCATATGAAATGCAGCCAGAGGCATTTCCCTGTGCTGGTGTAGACCTGCTGTAAGTGGGTAATTCCTGCTAACCAGATTTGTACCTGGTACACCAGGATGGTACCTGCAGGTCTGATCCATCTCCTTCCTGCTTTGCAAAGATCTGTGGCAACTGAAAGGAGCGTATTGGAGGAAAACCACAGCTGAACCCTGTGTCATTGCATGTACATTTGCAATGAAGGGCTCTTGCCCTCTCTAGTAGGGCAAATCTAGCATCAGGCTTTAGCTGGACAGCCCTGTTTTTGAGCTACAAAAATCAATTTTTCATGATTTTCCTCTAGACTGCCCCATGGTGTCTGGTAAACAATCTCTCAAAGTGATGTGGCTGCACCTCCCACCAGTGACAAGGAGTAAGAAACATCCTGAAGGAAAGTGTGAGGCACGACATGCTGTGAGCAAGCAGAGGGCTGACAGGCACTTTCTCTTGTTACATGGGAGGCCCTGCTAAGAACCGAGTGTGGTTCAGCCAGGAGACTCCTCGCTGGCAGGAACAGCTCTCCGAGGGCCTCGTGCACAGTAGTGGCTGAGCATCCTGCTGAAACCAGTGCTCAGCCCCCAGGAGAGTGACGGGGCCATGCTCCTGTCAGCCTCCATCCATCACTTGCTGTCCCTCCTACGGCCAGTGCCAGGCTGAACTGAGGAAGACCAGGAGCTGGAGAGGGCTCAGCCCCCAGCCTTGCAGAGGTTTTATGTGGGTGTTCTGTGTGCTGCCAGCAGCTTCTTCAGTGGTGCTGCAGGCAGGTTCAGAGTCTTAAGATGAGGGGTTTTGGTTGGCCTATTGAGAAGAAAGAACGGGGAAAAGAGAGAGAAAGGCAAAATTGTTTCCAACTCAATGTACTTTATGGTTCTGTGATTTTGTTTCTCTAAGCAGACATATTTGTACATTCAGAAAAAGTCACTCTCAAGAAATGAAAATGTGAAGAGTGAATTGGAAGAGGAATAAAACCATGTAACTACCATAAGCAAGAGAAAATGAAACTTCTTTCTTGTCTTTTTAATCAAGTTCTTTCCTGCTGATTTGGGAAAAAAGAACAGGGAATGTAAAACTGTTTGCATAAGCACTAATTTAGAAAGAAATATCTAGTAAGTAAAAGAGTAAAACCCAGTTAAAATATTTCAATAGAGTGCACATTTATCTTCAGTCTACCTGTCCAAGAGCAGTTGGTGTAACTCACCTAAGCTCATTTCTTCTCAGGGTGGACCAAGGGACACAATTTAATCTTTCTGTGACCGGGGCACCATGTCATCAAACCTACATGAGGATTTGGCTCACTTCTGAAGTAGTGTGTGCAGGGTATTTGGGGTGCTGCTACCAGCTGGGCTGTGCAGAACCTGTACCTCTGAGTTTGGGATCTGCTCTGCAGAACAGGTCATGGAGCCAGTCAGAACTGAAACTCTCCCTGGAATCTTGCAGGATTTAATCTGAAGTTCTGAATTTAGTGCAGCTTGAGTTGTTTATGAGCAAGGATATTTAAATAACTTTTCTAGACATTCCTAGATTGTAATACATTTAAAGTTTATTTAGATTTAATTAAATTTAGATTTAATTAAAAAGCCTAAACACTGACAACCCAGTCACCCCAAAACTTCACAGTACTACGCTACACTGACTGTCAGAAGATTAAAGCAGAGGGAGGTGAAATAGCACAGTGCTCTAGTGTAAGAACACACAAAACAGGGATCTGGGGACCCATATTTAAGGAATCTTTCGAGAGCCAAGATAAGCTGTTACTACTTTAGCTGATCTCTTTCATTAAAACATTCACCTTTATCGTGGATTAACACTTACCATATCATGAAGGCATGATCCTTTTAATATCAAAGGTAATTTGGCCCTTGATGGGCCATCAATTCAGTTATTGAAATAACTTATACTAAAAAAAAAAAAAATCTGCAGCTCTTTGTGTGTATTTAATGCAGAGATACAACCAGAGATCAGTGACTTGCACCAATATTTTATGCAGTGCTTCAAACTGATGCCCATTTGGCAGCGCAGTGAGGGACTGAGGAAAGACAGTAGGACACAGTTAAAGTTTCCACTGGCAGCACAAATCTCCTTTGCCAAGGTTTACGCTAAAAGGTTTTGCTTTCACTTTTCCCATGTGGGCATTCCCTGTGGTTCAGCCATGGGCATTAACCCACTTAGCTGTCCGAAGATGCCTGTTTGATGAGAGGAAGGAGAAGCTTGTACCCTCTCCACAGAGGAAAGGGGGGACACTTGAGCTTTGTTCGGCTTAACCTCTTTATCATGTTTGCATTAGGAAAAGAAACTTTGTGTTTAGTGGTAGGTGAGAGTGGCAAAAGCTTTGGGGAGTCTCTGGGTGGTCTCCAAGGGCCTGAATTTTGAGTCATGCCTTACTGCAGGTTCATCCCACAGCGAGGCCCTGGGCAACTTGGAGGGGAACCAAGGGTTCCTCCAGTGTTTTGAGCATATGGAGGCACCTCCCAGTGTTGGTTCTCAGGGGCATCCTCACTTACAATCTGGAGTTAGGGCACCACGGGACACACAACCCCATCCTGCGCTATTTGCTGAGTTTGAGGCTTGGACAAGGGTTTTCCCTTTCTCTGGGTCCTGCAAGCTGCTGTTGAGCTTTGCTACAGAGCTACTTTGCAGCCCAGAGGACGACAGCTTCTGCTTGGAGAAACCTGCTAGGAAAGGTGGTCTGTGGCATGGTGGAACACCATGGGTGGCCAGGTGGGCTCGAGGCAGCTGGGCAGCATATTCAGGGTTGTACCATGCATTCTCTTCCTGGCAGGGGCTGCTGAGCCACGCAGGCAGGCGTGGAGCTGGCCAGTGCAGTGGAGCAAGAGAATCCCAAGGAGTTGAGATTAATAGGGTAACTTGTGCAAGTTGCTTTGAAAATATGAAGAGATGTGAAATCGTAATTATTACTATGAGGTGTCTAACAGCTCTTTTTAATTTACTGGTTGCTGTTTTCTATAGTGTGCATTTATAAAGGGCTTCTGGCAAAAGGGACTGTTATTGTTAAAATTCAGAAAGTAAAATTTTGGGTTACATGTCCAGTGCTGTCTTGGATAAATTATATGATTTGCCCAACAAAAGTGAGACCAAAATTAATGGAGCAGGACTTACCATTAATGGAACAGAGCCATCTCATAGCCTTTGCTCTCTGAGCCATTCTGAAATTCCTGGAAGTATACAGGTCCCCCAGAAACCTTTCTACATCACTAAATGTATTTTAGTTGTGTTTCTTGAAGGAATGATAGCTCACTGTGTAATATTATTGGCCATATTTATAGAGAAAATGCTTCCACCCAAAGTCTTAAGTGCTTCACTGATCTTAATGAATCCTAGCTGGAGAGAAACATTATTTGTATTTATGAACAGGGCACCTGAGGCATTCAGAGAGTGAGTAATTTTTGTGAGTGCAGAAAGGCACTTACATCCACCTGTGCAACATGATCTCCTCTGTGGCTGCATTTTATAAAGCTGGGTGGCTTCTGATACTTGGGGCTCAGTACCATCCTCATGGATGGTGCCAGCATTAGCCCTCCTCTGTCCTTCTCTCCTTGTCCTCAGTGTCCTCACACCTAAAGCTAAAATGCAAACACTTTCAAAGCTCCTGCTGCTTCTGCAGATTTCCTGGTGCACTTTTTTGTTGCTTTCGGTAGTTCCGGTTGTGCAGAAGCTCCCACAAATTGACACAGTAGAAAAATATAACTCATGATCCCAGGATTTGTGTCTAAACTGGGATCAATTCCCAGCTGCCAGGTCACCTGCTTGCCTTTGCCAAACCTGTCACCATCACTCAATGACACCTGCACATGTTGCTACTGCTGGCACCTTGTTTCCAAGTGATGGAAATCTCAATGCACAGGAGAGAAAGGAGTTGCGACAGCCTCCACCAGGTCCCTGCATGAATCACCAGGACAACATGATCCTGGACCACTCCAGGGGCACGTGTGCCGGAGAGCACGAGCGAAGTCAGAGAGTTCAGCAGCAGCTTCCTGAATCTGAGTGGAATCCTCCTGGTGTCCGACTCTTTTCAACTCCTCAAGGCATCCAAAGGAGCTGACTGGGGTGTCATGGCAGGATCACAGCCTGTGGGGAACTGTTTGCCAAGGGTATGGTACAGACTCTCTTCCAGCAGGTGGTTTTCCATGACTGCGGGGAATCAGAAAGAAACTTATTTGTAAACCAGTGTTATTGAGAACACATCTATTTGTTTCCTCGCTCCTGGTACACAGCTCAAGCATGAGAAACATTGTTCCGAGGCAGCAGATGGATGGATCACTATTAAAGATGTGGCAACTCAGGTGAGCTCCCCATTAGCTTTACACTACACACTCTTTTGTCCCTTATTTTTTTACTTTCACTTTTCCCAATTCCTGGTATTGGCAGCTATCATGTCAAAATGCACAAGTGCATGCTGCCAACCCGGGGAGCTTACTGTTCCTTTGGAGCTGTAAAATAAGATGTTATTAAAAGCACAGCCTGTACTGCTGCCAGACAGTGCCACTAAACAAAGATGTGAACTAATTTGTATGCACTTAAAAACCTATTCAGTATTTCTCCTAAAGCTCATTTCAAACCTTTTGGGGATGTGTTGGGAGAGTCTGACAATAATGACTATATATTGGAGAAAATGCATAGCAACAGCCTTGAATATGTTAGGGAATTTGCACAGATTTTTTTTCTTTTTGGGAAAGGAAGTATCTACAGTAAATTGCTTTGCTTTATATTCTCCCCAAACTATCAATTGAGAAGAAGTTTGATAAAATATGCACTTGAGGAATAAAAACTAGAACTATTGTTTTAATGTGGCAGGCATGAAGGTAAAGAGATAAAAAACTGTTTTAATTTCTGTACAGAAATGTGTAACTGGAGGTTAAAAAGGGGGGATTTGGAGAGTTTGGTTTAGAAAAGTTCTTTTTCGTGCAGGAAAAGTTGAAGATTTGTGCTGGGCTCTGTATGGTAGTCAGACTTTTTTTGGGAAAGCAGGAGCCTACTGAGCTGCAACCTGGATAATCTGTCCATGAACAGCCAGGAGTATCTGTATCTCTAATAAAACTAGCTTTTAAAATTGCCGAGGGGTTCAGTGTCCCTGGTTTTTAGAGTGAGTATCTTGCAGAAAGATCAGTAATTGGGCTCTAAACTCCACTGGAGGCTTGTCATGTAGTTTTTATTTGTAAGGTAATTGTGTGCTGGAATCTGGTTTTGAGCATTTGTACTCAGTGTTAACATCTCCTTTCATTTTATTGTCCGACCCTTTTAGATGTGAGGTTTTACATGGATTAAATTAGGATATAACAGTTGTTTAGTCTTCTGTTCAAAACAAGTGCATTTAAAGAAAACAAGCCGT
This sequence comes from Struthidea cinerea, assembly GCA_013397865.1. Taxonomy (NCBI): domain Eukaryota; kingdom Metazoa; phylum Chordata; class Aves; order Passeriformes; family Corcoracidae; genus Struthidea; species Struthidea cinerea. Next base: position 1,610,358 of record VZTI01003491.1, read on the forward strand.
AGCATTTAAATGAAGGACAGTAGGGAGTGTATACCCAGAGGGGCTGTCACTTGAGATCAGTGGGAAGGCAAGTTCTCTAGCAAGCTAACACAGAGAGCTGGTTTCTTCATGTGTGAGTTTTGCTTATGACTCAGTATAATCAGGAATCCAGGAACTGTTCAGCCAGACTCAGAAGAATAAAAGCTCCACTGAAGTAGAATGCTGATAGGTTTTCAGGATCTTATACATCCCGTAATATAAAGGGAAAAGATGAGTTTAATCTGCATTCAGCACATAACAGTAAACATTAATTTTGTTATTTACCATATTCTAAAAACATGTATATTCGGTAATGACACACAGGCCTGGATGACTGGGTTAATCTTTACACCTGGATTTATGAACCTGTTAACAAGCCTTCCTATTCTCTCTGAAAGAGGGGGCCATAAACACTGTAACGTAATCATAAAGGTTTTGACCTTTGCATTATCAATGGGCCTCCTTGTTGCTGGCCGAGGGTGTATAGGAGTATGCCTGAAAGTCGGTATTGCAAAAATATGTTTGCTATGAATTAACATTTGAATGAATTTTGGCAGCTCCTTTATGTCTGCTTTTGTCTGTTCTCTGGTACAATACTTTATCTAGAATATCTGAGAGAAGTTGCATTCAAACTCTAAACGCAAAAGTATTCAGTGAAACAGAAATATACATAAGCTGCACAGTTATTTTTGCTCTCTCAGCCAAGGGCTGGAAGCAGTCCCAATCATGGCCAATAATAGCTGAGAAAACCTCAGTCTGGAACATTAAGTATTTCTTTACAATCTGACTTAGCAGGTAATTATAAATTTACTTATTGAAGTAATTGGTAAATTAAGCAGTTGCATAGATGTTTGCAGAATGCTGCTTGCAACTAGAGTTTTACAGAACAAAATAATTCTTTTGGCAGTGGTAGAAAACAAAATACATTTGAGAAAATTACAATTGGTCTCAGATGTTCTGCAGATGGAAAGAGACTCTTACATCATGGGATATGTTATTTGCTGAGAATCACTTTTTCCAGCTCCAGTTGTGGATGAGAGAGAAAATTTAAACTGATCAAAAATTACACAGAGCCGTGACTGTGAGGTTTAAACTTCAAGTAGGTGGAAGCTCAGAAATGAAAAAGAGCCATTTCCACACAGCTGAATTGAGATAATGGCTAGGGATGAGATCCCTTTGACACAACATTGGTCCAAGAAAGGGATTGCTTGGAGGGGTTGAAAGAGCCAAATTTGTGGAGTGCATAGGGAGAAGGAGAAGACAAAAGGGTAAAGTTAACTGCACTGTTTCAGACCTCAGCAAAACCTCTGGATGTCAAGGAGATTCATTGTGGAAGCTTTGGTCATACCCTCTTCTGTCAGATTTTTCTTTTGTCTTCTGTTTCAAGAAATTTAAAGAGGAAACTTTGGAAAGTGTTGTGTTAGCTAACACTGCTGACCAATATTTGTGGGTTTTTTCAGTCAAAAAGTTGGTGAACTTTAAAAGTACACTTTGAAATGGGTTGTACTGATCTGTTTGATTTCCACATGGGTTCAAAGATCGACCATCAGGGAGAGTCCGTGATAGCAATGGCAAAGCCACAAACACTGCCTTACTTTGTTTCAGAGGGGTAGGATGTTTGTGTTTGGCGCAGAAGGCCTGCCAAGTCTGCTCTGTGTTCATCATCTCTTTCAGGATACTACTGTACCTGAGCCCTTGCAATATCAGAGCCTTTATCTTTGAGAAGGTCTGATAGAGCAGGATAGTACTATTATTCTCATTTTACAGGTGGTGGAAGAGAATGTAGTATGACAGAAGCATGTTTGAGGCAGGAAGTTGAGTCTCATTACCTCACAGTTTGCCCACATGGAACACATATTCCAGAAAATAAGTCATTTGAGGACTCAGGTTAATGTACTGATTTACAATGTGTTTTCCAAAAGAAAGCAACATTATTTATTTTCATTGCTTGCCAGGTGTGCTGGTTCAGAGTGAATAGTTTGGACAGCTTTATGGACTGCTCCTTCTCCAACGCTGTCATACTCTTCCATGAAACTATGCTACCTCTCCACACTAATGTCTCTCTCTTCTCCCACCTCTTAATGCCTCTCTGCCATTCTTACCTGCACTGAAAATGCTGGTTACATTTATTGCTCTATTAATTGCTCCATTTCCAAAAATATAATTGTTAGCCTTTCCTTGAGTATTTTGCCTCACATGCTTTTCACTTTAGTCCTCACAAAATTTTAGGGCTCCTTTCTCCTCAGTCATGTGTTTCAGCTGCTTTTTACTCTCACTCCTCAGTCATTTGTGGACCTTTCCCCTACAGTTCTTCCCTCTGCACACTGGGGATGCTTCCTCTTTTGTCTTTGTGAGATGCTGTCACACAGCTCCAGCAAGCCACATGTGAGAGAGATTAATTGCAAACTAATGATAGTCCCCATGTTTATTTGACTTGCTGTCATGTTCAGTCTCCATCAAGGCAGAGTGAGTGACTGCATCGCTGCCTCTCACTTACAGGCTTGTGTTAAATGTAATTTTCAGCATGTGTTATAAAACACCACGTGGTGAAGAGAATCCATTTTGTTAGTTCTGAAACTTGAAACCCCTGTCACCAGACACCAGAAAGAACCCCACATTAGTTGTATAAATTACTTTATTATGGCCAGCCTAGATGCTGAACCCACATTTGTGCCATTGTTAACTGCTTAAGCAGAAGAGCCTGGCAGAAAATTCACGCTGGCAGCATAGCATAACTTGGTTTATTATGAAGTCAGGTGGTAACAGCATCGAGTTTTGTCCAGCAAGCACCCACAGCTCTTCCACCTCCTGCATGTTAAAAGGTACTCCTGCAGTAGACAGCAGCTCATTGACAAAAGCCATATTGACTGATGTCCTAATGCATTATTGAGCAGCTGGACAGGGGTCATCCCTGGGTGCAGCTTAGACATTGGGTGTGACAATAGAAAGGAGAAGGGGCAGTTGGGAAGATTTCATTGGACTCAAAATGCAGCTGAAATTGGGCAGCTCGTAATGATGGCGCTTGTCTAAAGAATCAGAGAGTCATGAGAACATATCAAGGGTAGCTGTGGAGTTGCTTTGTCTTCAGCAGCTCATGAGTGAAGGGGACATAGACAACACTCAGCCAAATCAGAGCAAGGAAGCTGGAGAGCTACCCATTCATTTCTTTGTGGCTCTCTCTGAACAGAGTAAATAACTCTTAAACATCATGCTTAGGAAAATAATAATCTTTACTTTTGCTCCAGGACTTCTCTGATGCTGAGTGATTTCAAGGTAGACTGCTCAACTTGCTGGGACACTTTGGTTCCACTCCTCAACTTTCCGACATCTTGCCCCGTTTAGATGTTCCTCAGTACTAAGAGGATCATCTCCACAAAGATGAAAGGATTGGCAGTACAAGACATCTCTCGGGGAATGGCATTGCCCTCTGTCAGGTAAGAACTGCCTTGGCAGGACATTGGGAAACAGCCTGAAACTCGGGAGTCCTCTATACTTTGGAGAAAAGGCCTTCTGTCCGCCTCACGTGTGGGACAGGTGAGGTGTGTGTTCATCCAAGCATGCTGTGTTTTAGAAAACCACTCCTGTGACTTGCATTGCATCAATCTGGAAAAGGGCTTGCTATAGAAGGGCCAGCTGATGGAGAATTACTTTGCTGACTTGTCCGTTTTTGGGGAGGAAGTGGGATGATCTGCTGGATTTATGTTGCACTGTTTCCGTGTCAGGCTGGACCAGCAGAGGGGGCTTTTACACAGAGGAGAGGCAGCCTTGCGTGTGCAGTTCCCAACACGCAGGTGCAAGTGCTCCTGCAGCAGGAAACAGCAGTCTGACCAGAATCCACTTACACTATCTAGTGCTTAAACACAGGCATGGGTTTATTGCATTAAATTCGTGATGCAGGAGACATTCCCCATTTTTATTTGAGCCTGGACCAGTCATCTGGTGCAGTATTGTTAAGTCTGTTAACAAAATGTTCCCCTGTTGTCACTCCACCTTCCCAATCATAGGATGTTTCAACAGCTGCTATAAAATATGCTCACACTGATGAAATGTAGCAGCAGTGCTATGACCTTGGAAGAAGCAATTATATAAAACCTCAAAATGTTTTAGAATTACATTTATACAGCACCTAGAATTGACCCTTTATAACAAAGCAAAAGCACTGTCTGTGGCTCTGACATGTCTTGTTTGATTGTTAGGTTAGATTCCTACACATGGAAAATTAAAACCCCATTATATAAAAATTGGTCATTTGTGCAAGCAGGGCCTCAGTGAGTACGAGAAGCTTATGACCTTATTTTTGACCACTAAGCCCTACTCCTTGCAGCCAGCCCCACTGTGGGTGCATTACTGTCCTCAGATTTCATTTATACATCCTGAAATCACGCTTTACAGCAGATCCTAGTTCCCTCTCTAGTCAGATAGTATCTGTGCAGAGCCATGACCAAGCTCTTCCTGGGTTATGACTTGCCCTTAGACATTCACCCATTAACATTTTTTTTTTAAAGTTGGTTATTTTCTTTAATGCAGAGGCATATCTGAATTATGACAAAAAAACCCACAACAACATATTTTCAGATATTTCCAGCATGGTTGAAGGTTTGATATAGCTAATTTTAGGTGCAGAGTGAGCAATGGAAGTTCTGCTAAGGTGGCTTCTACTGTGGAGCAAGCCTGGCTGTTGAAATCCAGACATGACATCCACTGGCTTTGTCTGTCCCTGTGCAATGTGTATTTTAATCTACTGCTGCTTGTAAGTGATTAATTTTCTAAGATTTCTATATGCTGCTGCATATGCAGCAGTAAGCATTGTGGGTAGACTCATCTCAACATCCTACTGTTAATTTTTTTGTACTTGATAGTTTGGATTTGTGGGGTTTTTTTCCTTGCTGTAAATGCAGACTTTTCACTTGACCTGTTTTGCAACCTGCACTAATTCCTCAAATAGAATATTGTCAAATAACATTCAAGAAGAAGAAAGTATGATATAAGAAACAAGGGTTAAGAAAAATATACTTTGCTATATATGGACCAAGTAGGAGGAAAAGAAGGAGAAAGGTGTAGGACATCCTTAAAGCTGTATCAAGAGCATTGTAGGAAGGCCATGGCTCCTGCAATGTCTAAGAGTTGATAGGGAGGTGAAGTCTGCATTTCATGAGAACCTCCCCCTGCAACTCCCTTTCAGAGTGACCATTTTTTCCTGAACATTTCTGTGAAATTGATTTATTATCAGTTTGGCATAAATTATATATATTATCAGTTTTAATCATAAAGTCTACATACTGATGGAAGAATCCAGGAAACTACCTGAGACTTTGGACCCAGGATTCTGCAAGGCAGAGGGATTTATAAAAGGGAATGCAGGTGAAATAGGTTAAGTCTGTGATCTGCTTACGGTGGAGAAAGGATATGATTTCTGAACTGAGAGGGAATATGCTTGCTTGGGAAAAACACTTGAGCAATTTGAATTTATTTGAACGCTTTTAAGCATTTGACTCCCTGTGACAGAGTGGAATCCCTATTTGTACGTATGAATTATAGCCCAGCCACAAAGAATCACAAGTTAGCACAGCACAGTTTGTTCAAGTAATCCAAATCCAACAGTGCTTCTCTCAGCACTCAAATTTTCCCCTCCTACTCAGGCATGTCCAATATCAGTAGCAAAACTCCAAAACTTCCTGTGTGAGTAAATGAGTAACTGAGCTTTATTCATTAAGCACGGTTCTTTATTACAGCAAGTTTTCAGTGGTGAACAAAGACCATGCATGGTAATTTACTATTGGAACCAGTTCTTCAGGTGTAGTCCCACGCCATCTAAATTGTGATAGTGGTTCATTCTTTTATTTATTTAATTTATCGTCTTTATTATTTTGTTTATCTTTATTTTATTTATCATCTCCACGATAAATCTCAGTGGGAAGACACAATATACACCATTTTGTTAAAAAAAAAGAAAAATAGACACTAATCTTTAACACTTGCTATTGGAAATCCATATAAATTCTGCCACCATCATTGGCCAAGGATGACCACTGGAAAAATACCAGCTGATTTTTAGAGAGTCACAATTTTTCTATAATTTGCTCTATATGACAGAATGATTGATTATGCTTTTAATACCATTTTGCCTAGGAGCTGCTTGAGGGCTTCTTTTGGCTTTTTTCTGCAAGTTAAGTACACTTTCTTGGTCATATCTAATCCTCTGGAATAAAACCCATCTGTTTCTTTTTAGAAAGTGAACTTTTACAGCTTTATTACTGACCATACAACTTGGTAATTGTGAGTTTTATGTTTCTTAGCAAATACTTTGTACAGCTCTAGCTTGGAAAAAATAATTGAGGAAAACCCATTGAGAGTTGCAATAGAAATCACAGCAGAACAGAGCTGAAAAGCAATCCAGTAGCTTGCCTGATTCTTTCTGCTACAGGATAAGAGCAACTACCTTTAGAAAAACTATTGTATTCTATTATCATATTATATCTTCCTAATACATTCTTCAATACTTCCAGTGAAGTGTTCTTCCAGTGTGTGAACACCACAGCCTTGCCTGCAGTACACACTGCAGTACTCGTCTCCTCACCACCCTACGTCTCACCTTGAGACAGCGTGTGCTATAAATCCTTCACTCAGTCTGTGGATGCTTTGAAATATTACAGGTGAGCCCCAAAAGGTCAAACCACACGTCTGTTTTAGAACAAAACTTTCTGAATGACCTTCCTCAAAAGGGTGGGTTTGCAAACCAGCATCACTGAAACGGTGGGGACTTTCTGATTTATGAATAATCGGGAGTATAATCAAGAAATGTGATTTCATTTTAGCATATGATATGAATGTGAATAGAGAAAAATGTTCCCGAAAAAATGCCGTTGTACATGCCATGTACATGAAATGAATAGCAAAATTGCAGCTTGCATATATGTGCATGTTTATGTCTGAAAACAGGATTAGTTTCCTGTTCACCTCCAGAGAAGGAGGTGCTCTGTGGTTTGCATGCTTCAGAAAAATCTCTGTGAGTGATATTTCACAAAGTTTTGAAGTTACTTGACAGCACGGAACAAGGTGTCCCGCTGTGCCCAACCATTTTGACTGAAAGACACTACAATATTAAAAATTATCGCTGCCCCTGAAAATTTCTGCCTATCCCCAGAACAAGTTTGTGAACAATTAAAGGAAAGGGATCACTATGGCAAAAAAATCAGATCTCAGCTGATACATAAATAGTTAATCATCCAGAACTAATCTGTAACCTAGGAAGAGCAGCAAACAACTGATCCTTGTTTGCTCTTTATCGCACTGAGGAGTGACGGTGTTTGGACAAATGGGAATAACTTTGCCAAGATTTCCTATAAGCTGTTTTTGTGGTTTGGTACTCTAAGGGAAGAATTATACCACAGTGAATTAACAGAAGAGCTCAGGCTGTGTTATGTCTTGGTACACTGACAAGGGGTAAAAAAAAATGTGTTGAAAGGATGCAACTGTGAGAATGGCCTACCCTAAAAATTTTATGTGAAACCAGACAGCCTACATTTGGGCAACTAAAGACCTGACCACCTTGTAGCAAAGCCCAACCAGCCCTACAGCTTAGCTGAAGCTTGCAAATGCTGCTTCAATGCAGGCACGAGGCATCCTCAGCACCTCAAGGTTTTCTGGGCAGAACGTGCCTAGGGCCAGAAAGTCCCTTCTGACTAAACCATCCACCCCAGCCTGGCACTGAGAGCAAAGACACTGGCAGAGGACGACCTGCCAAATGCTTGCTCAGAGCCTGGCTGAGCTGGTGCAGCCCTGCAGAGTGTGGTGTTGCTGTTCATGCACTGCCTGGCTGGATTAAAACCCAAGAGAAACGCCCATTACCGCTGCCCCCGATTACCCACCAAGCTCCCACACCAGCGTGCTGCAATATCCGTGTGCTAGGAACAATAGCAGCGGAGTGGACAGGCCTCGGAGTCAGATCTCCTTCTCTTTCTCACTCTTTTTCTCTGGATTAAAAATAAAAGGATAACAAACACATCTAATTTGCTGTGTTTTACCAACAGATACTGTAGTTAATGCTGTGAATTTAATTCTAGTGATGCTCTTTGATCTTTCTCCATTGGCAAGATTTTTACAGTCTAAGCTGCAATTGAGTGAATTTTCACAGAATAAGGATTCCTTTGTAATTTTTTAGCATTGCCATTTTAAGCAATTTGTTGGATCAATAATACAGCTTTTTTTTTTTTTTTCTCTTAATGTAGCTGCTGAAAATCCCTGTAGTAGTCAGGCTGTTTGGAAAGATGTATTTGCTTCAATATACTTTATGTCAGATTCCTGGAATCATAAGTAACTGCATCACAAGAAAGAAAAAGAGTGGCTTCTATTCCCAAACAAGAGTCTGTCTTGCTGAAACCTCTGAGCATCCACTTTGCTTTGATTGCGTATGTTCATTCTTTCTTTGATCACCTCATTAAAGATGGAGAAATGATTGATTTGCTCTACTTTGTTCTGGCCTTAACAACTTTGCAAGCTGTGTGAGACAAACAAAGACTCCTCAGAAAGGAGAAGAAGGAAAATGAGAAGGAAAGAAAATGCTGAAAGGTCTCCTGGCTTTGTGAGCTGAAGCAAAAAAAATTGCTTATGACAGTTCTTCTCGTGGCAAAGCATAGACCTGCAGAAATCAAGTGTTAACTTCTCAGGAGGTTGGTCTCCTGGCTGATATATTGCAATGAAAGCCATTCATGCCACTCCACGTGCTCACCATGCTTGTACTGATCCTTTCTGCAGAGGGAAAGATCAAAGATTACTCTCTCAATTCATAAAAAAAATTACGTAAACCTGCTAAAACTCCTTACATCGTTGCATAACTGCTCACCTCTGCTATGGAAAGCAATGGAAACACTGGATAGCAATTTGTGCTAGTGGTTCCCTGCTGTGAGATGAACTCATGCTCACTTGAAGGCCAAGTTCTAGTCAGAGCCTCTCTTTGCTCCTCACACCACCCATCCTCACATTTATTCCAGTGTCAGTGTATCTGTCTTCCCACTGGTTGTGCAGGATTACAGTCCTAGAGGATTAGGCCACCTCAGTCTTCACCCTTTCCTAAGGGCTAGTCTGTCCCTTTGGGCTGCTGACTTTCTGCATGGCTCCTTCCATGACAAAGTTTCACAAGGCCTTATTAACAGCAGCATGTAATATTGATCCAGGAAATATCAAGAAGTCTTGCTTCAAAAATTTTTTAAGAGAGAAAGTGACACTGGAGCACTTCGTCCCTAGTGAATGGAAAGAAGATCAGCTTTTTGCCTCAATTTAATTTTCTGATTCTTCTCAAGGGGATGCTGCCATCTTTGCCAACCTGCATTGAGTGAGTAGTTCCCCACTGACTTTGTGGCTGTATTATTTATGTGAACACCTCCTACTCTGTCAAACATTCCCCTGAATCACATAAACATCACATTTAATGTAGCAAAAACCCTGGGCTAGTTTATTGTTCGTAGGCTTGGAAGATTAACTCAAAAGCACAAGCAATGTCTGATATGTTGTTTTGTGCATCAGATGAAAGAAGAGAACACGTGCAATCATCCTCTGGTCTGCTTGCCTGGGGCAGTGGTTAGGAGGAGTGAGAAGGGAGCTAGGAGAAAAGGGACAACAGGTGGGAGCAAGGATGTGCATCTGAGGTGCACAGATTTAGTAGGAGTCATAGAGGGACCTGACTCTGACACACCTGAGAACGTTTCACCATGCTGCCAGCTCTAAGCTGATACAGGTTGCAGTTGTCCCTCTGGTGCTCCGAATGCTGCCAAAGAAATCTAAGAGCCATGTTTGTCTCTGGAGAATGGTTTTATCCACCCCCTTATGGGCAAGGAGGCCACACTTTTTTCCATGTCCCACTGCCCTTTTCCTTAATAGGCCAAGGATGCTGGTTGGACCGGCACTGGGGATGCTTCCCACTGTGAGAGCTCTGCCGGGTGATCCAGCTCCTCAGGGGCACCAGCAGAGAGGAACTCCTGCTACTCCCACCTGTCTGGTCCATCTGTCAAAGAAAGGCAACATAGGGCTGTTGGTGTGACCGAGCAGGGTGAGAGCATGGCTGTTGGGCAGGGCTTTCCCAGAAGTGTGGGAAATGCTGCTTCCACACCCTTGCTCTGCTTGATTTATATCAGGATTGAGAAGAGAAGGCGTCTGAAATCATCTGTTCCTCAATCAGACAAGGTCTACTAATTGAAGACACAGTGAAGAGAACAGGTTTTCTTCTCAGCTCCTGAATTCCCTTTTATATACAAAATATTTTTATGGGAGCAGGAATGTGAACTGTGGCCACTTACACAGGAAAACCAGTTCCACCAGGCTACTGAGTGAGCTGCTCTGTTGCAAATTCTCTGTGGTTTTCCTAGAAGCAAATTTTAACTATCCAGCAGGAAGCAGCTAGTTTGTGTGTGTAAAAAAATGGAAATCAAAAGTGCTTAGGGAAACTGTGGGACAAGTGGCATTGAGCCAGCCCTTACCTGGTTCTGTTCTCTGGATTTGTCATGTTCAGTGCTCGTCACCTTGTACTGTTACATGAGGAGTTAGAGAGGAAAATAGGTTTAGTTAACCATTTTTTTCCAGCAGAACGTCTGAAAACTCCATTAAGAGAAGTCTGCAGACAGGAGGAGAAACATGACTTTTTTTTAAATTTGAAGGCTGTAAATTTTTATTCAAGGGTCTGACATTTTACTAGGTAGTGAAGCAGCCTGATTAGCAAATTCAGGAGTCTTTCACTTGTGGGAAACAAAAACAGAGCAGCTGTCACTTTTCAGACCCACATTACTTTTAGCAGGATCTCCACACTCAGGCTGGTGTCCCATGGAGCATCCAAATCGCTGTTGTGATTTCTTTTGCACTTGACCAACTGTGCTGCTATAACAGAGCAGGGCTGTGGCTGCACTGCAGCTCAGATGGGTGCTTCCCTCCTTCCTTGGGGAGAGCCTTCAGGTGGCCATCAGGCTGTGTAAGGAAGGAGACCAGAACAGCAGCCATACATCACCCACTGGGTTTCATTTTTAATTTCCATGGCAAAGTAAAATAGAGATTCCTTCTCTTTTGAAATGTCTGCTGTGCTCCTCTTGAGGGCTATATATGTAGATGATTAAAGACAGCCTCGGAGACATTCGCTTTCTTCCCGTGATATATGTCTTGGCACGTATATTTGTTATTCACTCATTTGCAGTCACTTCCTGGTTCCCCCCTGATTTCAGCTCTCTTCTTTAGAAAGCAGGAATTTTTGGGAATGGGAGGTTTTTCCCCTTATTAGACCAGCTGAGAGGGTTGTCAAACAGGTATTTTTCCCCTGGAAGCTACACAGCATTAAGCAGTGAGGTACCCTCCCAGTCCTCTTCTCTCCCAGTTTTTGCACACACCTAACAGGAGGCTTTGCTCATGGATCACTGACAGCCATAGCTGCATGGTGGACACGTGCTCAGAATTACGTCTCACCCACACCCTCCGCAGGACAGGTTCGTCAAAACACAGTCCTGATGGAAACTTGTTTCTTTTCCTTTCCTTCAGATTCTGTCCTGAAAACCTCAGATAGGCTTACATGTGAAGGACGAAAAGGAACATACAAGAGAAAACACCCCGTCTTCCCTGCTGTGCTCCCAGGGAGTATCCACATTTTCTTCCATCAGGGCTGACTTTTCACGTGAATATCCCTTCACGTACTTGAAAGCTTGTGCAAATGCAAACATACGACAGTCCCTTTCCGGAGCCTGAGGAAGTCTTGTTTCCTCCATCCTGTAACTGAGTATCATGAGACAGAGTAAGAAATTACAAGGGCAGGCAAACTAAAGCCCATTTGATACCTACTCCAGAGGCTTCTGCACGGGCTTGCTTGGTCTCCCCTCACAGGCTGGCCTGCCCAAGCTACTAATTTCCCCCTCTATCTGCAAAGTAACTACCTCCAGAGTTTGGCTGGAGCACTTGCTTCCTCCCCTCCTGAGCTGCAACAGCAAAAGCACATTGTGATTTTAGGATTGGTGCTCTCTGCTTTTAGCCTGGAGTTTAGCAGCAAAATGTATTTCTAGGGAGAAAAAGCACTGGCTGTTAAAACCCGGGGCTGTTGTTCCAGCCCACGGCAATCCTCACAGCTGAGAGGTGCCCAGCTGCTCCTGCTCCTCCCTGCTCAGGGACTCGGTGACGTGGGCTCTGCTTGCAGGCAATGGACCAAGAAGCAAAGCTTTCCAAGTGCCAAGGCACGTATTTGTGTTGACCTGCTCATCCAGGTCAACACAATCCCTGTGCTGCCAACAGATGATGGAAGGCTGGCACAGAGGTTTCACCTTCATGCTGTGTGGCAAAAAGGAAGGTGATGCTGGGAAGGGCATGGTATTTTTCAGTTGGAAAGCAACTCAGAAAAAAAAATCTTGGAGGCCAACTTCTTCCACATACTTTGTGTTTGAAGTGAGTCCTTTGTCTACAGATCTGTCATCTCTCTGGTTAGCTGATCACCCAGTCATGGTCTCTTTTGGCAAGGAAATCCCAGGAGCTACTTGATGGCTTCCTTCATGGGAATAAAGTTTGTTCCAAGCAGGAGCAGTTTTTCCTTCAATTCTAAACAAAGATAATTTTTTCAAAGTTTCCTTTAAATCCCGGTGCCAGAGGAATGAGGAGTCAGCACAAGAACAGGAAGAGCACTAGAACAAAACTAAACTTCTCGTAAAGTTCAAGCCGAGAAAGTTGAAAAGCTTAGGACCCAAGCTTGTGATGAAAGCTGTGAAGTATTTTTCCTGAAATGGCAGATCCCAGAAATTTTTAAGGGGAAAAAAATTCTTTTATGTTTTCCAGGTTGAGCTGGTAGAAGGATGGTAAGTAACCCTTCATCCCCCAAAATAGCATCTTGGGAGAGAAGGAACTTGTGAAGAGCAAGAGTCACTGGTCAGCCAGATGCAATCCAGCTGCAGGATCACAGGCCATTGCAGCACTCTCTCTCCCCTTTTCTAAGCCTGCTGGACAGGCAGATTGCAACATATACAGTGCCTTTGCCTCTCAAATCCCATCTTTGGGAGGACTGGAAGAAACAGAGGTCAGTAGAGAGTCTGCACATGGACTGTGCATCTGTCGTAATTCTGTACTGCAGAGCAGAGACTGGTAATACCAGCATGGCCTCTCACAAACCAGGAGAGGTTCTTTGAGGCATTTCTTGTGCACATCTTCCAACTCCCCTCCAAATGGAGAGCTGTCAGGCTAAGTGAGGGCATTCGTATCCACGTGAAACATGAGTCAAGTAATGAGTGCCAAAAACTTTGTTAAAAGATGGTTCATGCCTAGAGAGTAGGTCACACATCCCATAATTATGTACTACCCTCTAGTTATGACATCAAGATTTTCATTTTGTGGCTTTGAAAATGTTTTCAAAGTTCAAGGGTCCTGATGCAATAATTGCCCAAAAGTGTTGAATTCGTAACAGTCCTGCTGGTGAAATATCTATTTTTGAGAAAAACATTGGCTCCCATTCTACCATTGACATGACCAATGGAGAGATTAGCTTCAGCTAAAATAGAAAAATATGTTTGTCTGGATCTTTCTTTATATTTGTTTTGGAAGCTTTCCCAGTTAATTGTAGCAGTACTCAGCTCAAGCTGTAAATGTGGACTTAAAGAAAGACCTGATGAGTCATTCTTTACTGAATGCTACTTTCTAAAGGTAAAGAACTATAGTTTAACTTTATTTTTTTATTCTAACTCTTCCACCCTCTACAGAGCTGTAATCCCTGTAAGGTAGATATTGCTTAACAGCATAAATTGTCTTTGTGAATTCAAGAAGAACTATTTGTACTCCTCCTGCACAATTTATGACTATTGCTATGGAATAACTCAACCAAAGAGCAAGCAGGACTGGAAATATCACACTCACAGCTCTTGTAAAGAATTGTGAAAGGTGGTGGATAATATTATCTCACTTTTTGGAACCAGAGAAAGTCATCTAATTGGAGCATGCCAACAAAAAGAGCAACAAATAATGAAACAAAAGAGGTTTCTTGTAGATGCCTGAGCAGAACTTTGAGGAGAAGCTAAGTAAGTAGCTTAAGCTCTGGAGACACATCGAATGACTACTACTGCCTTACCCTGATGGTGTCTGTCTTATCTGGGCAATCTCAGCAAAACATAGAAGTTTAAACTGTCTAATTAACACTGACTGTGAGGTTGAAGATAGCTGGGTTCAGTACACAGATACAAACAGGACCATCAGTGTTGAGAGCTCATCAGTAGCTGCACTTAAGCCCAGTGTTATCAGGAGGAAAACTAGAAAGAAAATAAATTATCAACAAACATATTGTGGCTAACAGCAGGTTCACAACTGACCAGCCACAAGCACTTATCGGCATCTCACCCAGCAGTCAGTCATTAAGCCATGGCCATGAATAATCCTAAATGAACAGTTTGGTAAATGAACTGGTTCAGTATATCACAATACCACAGTCACAGCTCTGTAGTCTACTGCATGTGCAAAGCCTTTCCTTGTTGTTATTCTTAGTGCTTTCATTTCCGTGATTTGTTTGGGGATGTGCCTGAGACTCACATTTTCTGACTCTAGCAACAGAGAGGACACAAGTGCCCAGCCAGCCCAAGCCTTTGGCAGTCCTGGCATTGGTAGCAACAAAGTGACCATGAGCATCTCCTCAGTTTAGGTTTCACTATTTCACCAGGCATCATTCTAGAAAAACAATCCATGTCCTTTCCCTCTTTTCCTCTCTTTTAGACTTGCCAGTGTGTTAGAGAGGAACTACACAAGGAGAAGGATTTGCTTAAAGTAATGGACTCAAAGCCAGGTGTAACCTGTGTGCTTCACTCCAGCTCAGGAGGGGATGACTCAGGAACAGGAGGCCATGAGTAGAATTACAGCAGGTAAGAGCTTACAAAAAAAGGTCTACAAAAATGCAATACAGATCTTAAACCCAGAGTGTCTGCCATACTGAAGGATTAAGCTTATCAGTAGGAGTGAAGAACAGTTTACTTCAAGCATTATTACTTAATTTCAAAATTAAAAAGTGACAGCCGCAGAATTACCAACTTGTTGGTGTCTGATACACACACTTCACTCTGCAGGCAGCTGACCAGCACTGTGGGGTTTTGACTGCTGAGGAATTTCCCACTGAAGAATGAATTCATGAAGGACTGGCAAGTGCGTGCTGCACACGAAGTTATACAAGCCCTTGTCGAAGGCAGAATCAGGAACAAAACTGTATTCTCTAAACTTACTTTATAGTTGGTTGCCATTTCACAGCACTGCTTCTAACACTGCAAGTTCAAAGTTTTCATGGGATACTTTCAAGCAGTGAGCTGTTATTCATAATGAAAGCTATATTTTCCTTTAAAAATCTCCTTTAAGAACAAACTCAGTTGCTTCCTGTTAAGAAAATAACTCCAGGAAGCTCCATACATCAAATATTCACCTCTGAGACCTTTGCAATTAAAATATCGGTATTTTATACCTATAAATGCACACATACTTTTGATGAGTTTTCTAGATTTCTACAGAATTTGAGCAGCAAAGTTAGCTCCTGGTTCCTCTTACTGCCAGTATCATCCACAGAGGAGTTTGAGAAAGCAAAAAAAAAAAAAAGAAAGAAAATTAAAAATATCCCACACAGTTGAGAGCAATTGAATTTTCTAGAGACACTTGTACAGTTTGGACTTACTGAAGCTGTACATGATTGAAGTTCACTCCTTTAAAAGAGGGGAAAGCTCTCCCTGCCAAGGAGAGATGCGTGTCCACCAGCCCTGGGCAGTCAGAGCCCAGCTGAGGAGCTGCTCAGCCTCCCTGGGGCTCACGGGTGAGCAGGTGGCTCTGGCTGTGCTGATGGACCAGAGACATCACAGCACGCCCTGGTTTGCCAAGCTGTGGCAGAGGCTTCTGATCAGATGAGCAGTATCTGCAGTTATAAAAAGACAAGCTTAGGAAAGTCTGTCTGGGCAATGATGACAACCAGTTTGTCCTCTTTCAAATACCAGCAACTTTTTACTTTCTGTTTTACATCTGAAGTTGTTTAAGTTTAGTACTTTTATTTTCCAACATAAGACCCTCAAGCTCCTCAGCATTGCGCTATTGAGGGAGGTGGGAGGGAAAGGAGCCTTTTTGTTGTCCAATTTTTGCTGGCTCCTTCACTCAATCCTCCCTGTGGTGTTGCATGATTTTAGAAGACAGAGATGTCTTTGTTCCTGCGGCTCCCATGCAGTGTTGCCTCGCCAAGCCTGCTCTCTCTGCGCTACGCCTTTTTGTGTGGTGGCCTGGAGCCCATACCAGTCCCCTGGGCAGCATGCAGGACCTGCCAGTGGCACTCCTGCTGCCCTCCAGGACAGCGCACAGCCTTAACACAGCAGCTGCCTCCTTCCCTGCTACAAATGGGTCATTTCCTTTGCTCAGGGAAGAGCCCTTTGCCTCACTCACAGATGCACAGATGAGGCCACACCATGGGGTGGCAGAGCAGGGAGTAAGTAGTATTTTGTCAAGGCAGTGCAAGAAGTGAGCAGCCCCTGAGTGCCAGAGTGCTGCTGCCCACCACCTCCTACAGCACCAGGGATGGGCAGTTAAGTAAAGGAAGGTGAAAAGTGCTTACAGCTGGGTGGAAGAGAGCAACCCAGTGCCAAGGCTGTGTAAGTCCATGGTAGTTGTCTGTTTGGGATTTCTATGTGGTTTCCTCACACTGAGCAAGCCAGGTGTTCCCAGCCTCTGGATGCAAATCCGTACAAGCCACCAACATTTTACGGTGCATGCAATAGTCCTGGCCAGCTGCCACATCTCATTTCTTGTGTTCTCCCTTTGCTGGAAGGAACAGGTATCCTGATTGAATTCAAACAAGTCTAGGATAAACCAGACAAAATAGCCCCTCAGAGGTGTTCTCTCCAAGAGACAGGTATTGCATAGGAGCAGATACTCTGGAATTTTGTTCCCTGGGTACAGTACATACTTAAAACTCTTTAACTCATGCAAATTTTTCTTCCGGCCCACGTGATGTATTGCAGTGGATGGTTTTGTCCTGACAAGGCTGGCTGCAAAAGTGGGGCGGAAGTTCACAGAGGACCTCAGATAGGACCAAGACCTTATTAAGCTGGAGTCTTGGAGGTTTTCCCAGTTTTCTCTTGCACGTTCCATCAGCTAAAAGCAGCACATGTTTTTGAGAAGCCAAGTTTCCTGTATGTTTCATCCTTTTCTGTTTTAAATTAGCCCTGTGAAGTTATTAGGCATATCCTTGTATGACTTTCTATACTATGCTCAGCTTACTACCAGAAATAACAGCCATACACTCTCAAATTGCATCTACTCACTCCAGGCACTCTCCATGGCTGGGTCAAGGTCCTCTTTTGCCGACCTAAAACAACAGCTGCCTGGGGCAAGCCGAGGGGCAGAAATCCCACCAAGAGTAGCCCCCAGACCATGTCTTGTGGTCAGCCCACTGTCCAAGGCTGACTAGGACTTCTCCAAGCTCCCTTGGAGCACTGGCATCCCCTCTGCGGGAGACTCACTGCCCACAGACAGGGCCAGGGACCCCCTGGGATGGGTGTTTCTCACAGCTGCAGGATGCCAGACCCAGGACACCTGCAGATGCCCTCTCAGCTGCTGTGTGTGGGTTCAGGCCCCATGCCTGCATCACGCTGATTGCCATGTGGGACAAAGGAATTCAGCTCTGCTTGGGGCTTGCCAAAGCTCCACCTGAAGCAACAGTTTCATGAGATATGCTTGAAGTGATTTAACATCCTTCCAGCCTAAAACTCTATGGACATCGACAGCCGTGAATTAAATGCTGAAGTGGTACAGAGTTGCCATCGTGAAATGCATAACCCTCTTAAGCGATAACAGGCTTGAACAGCTTTTATCTCCCTAGAGAAAGACTCTGTTATGCAACGGAAAAAACATTCCCAAGCAGACAGCACACACCCAAAAAGCTGTGATCTTACCTGTCTTACAGACAGATACCCTTAATGCTCATCTGCCTCCCTGGGCTCAGTTTATCTTACACGGATAAAGCCTTGTTGAAAGTAAAGCTGTAGTGAGAAAGCAGAAGGGGTGAACAGCAAAGCCTTTGTTAACTGTATTTTGCTGTCTGTTGAACAAATACTTAGGAAAAAGGTTTTAAATGCTCTTAGCAGTTCTAGTGTCACCATCTGTATGCAAGGGCCAGCATTGCATTGGACAAACCTCAGATCCCTGGTGTTTCTAGTAAAATTTTAAAGGAAAAAATACTGACCAAAAAAAAATTCCTTTATATGTGACTTTTAAGGTCCTTTTGATGCCTTGGGTTTTAACTTTTATATTGTTCAAATCCTGTACTGCCTAGTATGTAACTCTGAAGTTTCATGTGGCTGTTAGCTGCTGCTCTCTCATGCTGGTTAGACATAACAAGCCTCTCCAGGCCTGCTCTCCAAGGACACCTTGGATTGTCCCAAGCCCCAAAATGTGTAAACTAAGGCCTCTGAAGAGGAGGGCAAACTTTGGGTAGTTACATCATTAACTGGGGTTGTAATTGGAGAACTGTTCCTGATATGCAAATGGACCAAACTTACAAAAGTGTGAAGAACCCGTGACCCAGGGTCCATCTCGGATGTAGCCTTTGGCCTGCCCAAGGTGTACCTTTGAAGGCCCTTCAAATAAATACCTAACTTTATTCCCTTATTCTTGTCTAGCCTCTGTTTTTAGGTGTCCATCTCAGGCATCACTTTCAGCAAAAATAAATTATTCGAACATTCAAAAATTGCTATTTTCTATTACTGTTTCCTTTATTGTAGCATTACCTCCTGCCATTTCTATGGTTAGATTTTCTTCATTGCCCGCCCTGTGGAGGTGTCAGCAGTGCTGGGGGGGCAGAGCTGAGATGCACTGGTGATGCATGAAGAATATGAAGAATTACAGTGACCACAGCAGCAGAAAGGATTCAAGCAATGAATTGCAAACTGCAGCTGGCAACAGTGGGACGGGGACTGGAGAAGGTGGACAGAAAAGTCCTCCTCTGTTAAGCTAAACAACGGAGTTCAGCCTGGGCTGAACAGGCAGACTGTCAAAATCCTTGAAGCAGCAGGTCCTGGGGCTGCGTAAAGCAGAGAGGAAATGTGAAGAGCAGTGTAGACGAGAGGTAAGACAGAGCACCGTGCCCCAGCAGAGTTCATCTGGCTTCATCCGTCTCCCCCAGATCAGTAATTTAGGCAACAACACAGCCTGCTCTGTCGCTGTGAAAGTCATGATAAATAACCCCTTTTAAGTCTTCCCTGGTGAGCTTCTGACAGAGCACTAGTGAGGAACTTGCTCCCTAACAAGTTCTCAGGCCTCCAGAGGTCTGGAAGGTGGCAGAGCAGGCACAGCTGAAGGCGTTTATGTGGGGGTTTCTGGCAGGGATTTTGTGGGCACATCACTCTCAGGGAGCACAGAGGTCACCAAGCTACTTGGAGGAGAATGGATGAAGAATGTTTATTCAGCATTTTGACAGTAAGCAGTGTGGCAAAGACTCAAGAAACTTGTTGGCTGGGTCCAGCATCACTGTAGAATCTGTTTTTTTCTTGCATGGACTTACCGTGAACTTTGTGAAGCGTTTCATCTTTGTCTTCGAGGCAGCCACTGTGCGCGAGGGACAGAGCGTGGCTGACGGTGGGGCTGTACCCCACTCCCTGCACA
Organism: Struthidea cinerea; assembly: GCA_013397865.1. NCBI lineage: Eukaryota > Metazoa > Chordata > Aves > Passeriformes > Corcoracidae > Struthidea > Struthidea cinerea. Next base: position 1,629,984 of record VZTI01003491.1, read on the forward strand.
AGCTGGCAGGAGAGCATCGGCTACGGCTCCACGGCTGCCTTCCACTGTGGGTGGGCTCCTGCATGTGCTCAGCTTAGGAAAATGTTTTTTCTTGCTGGGATGGCAATAAACAGAGCATGGCTAGAGCCACCTGGTGATGGATACCTGACTGTCCACTCAGTGCTGAAGGACAAGCACAACACTATTTCATCCCAGTATCATCCTTCTGGGTGAGCAGCAGCCCACATTTAGTGGGATGCCAGGATGACTGATTCTGCTGGGGACTTCTAAGCACAAGTTCATTGCAAGCCACGGCAACTTGACAGAGGACACTAGAAAGAGGAGCTGATTTTTGTACTTGGGGGCATAGACAATGTCACAGGTACCTGTCAGAAGCATAGAGAGCTGGGTACTGGAGCAAAGGAAATGTAGTTTCTGCCATAAACCTGAAACAATCCCATACTGCCCACATCCTGTTTTTTTCTCCCTGGTTATCGAACCAGTTATTGAGCTGCACCTACCTTGGAAATCCCCGCCTGCTTTGCTACATTATTTGCTCTTTCACTCTCCCTGTGGTAATACTGACCATGGTAGGCAGCACTTCCCAGTACATACGTGCAATTCCCTCTTGCAGTTTCATTTTCAGACTGCTCCTTGGGCTGATTCCCAAGCCAGTCCTCAGGAAGGTCACCAGGATCTCTTCCAGCCCCTTGCGTCCCCGCTGTGGGTTTCCCACTCTGCTTTACCCTCCTCCCCCCGCCTCCAGCTTCTGTTGTCTTTGCTCAGAAACCTGTTGTGGGGCTGGAAGCCAGTGGGGGAGTGGTTGGGGTTCAGCAGGGATATGATGCAGCCCAAACATTTTCACTTTGGATCTTGTCTCAGATTTTAGTTAGTCCTGCAATAGATGCAAGTCACTTCACTGATTTGTGTATACAGAGCAACAAAGCTTTTCTTTTCCTTTACAGCCTGCTGTAGCTTAACTGCAAAAGAGTAAGAGCAAAACAAACCATGAACTGCTCTTGCTGTGCAGAGCGGGGATGGCTGTGTCCATCATTTTGCAGGGGTGCTTGTCTGCACAAGCTGTGCTGCCGGCAGAGGGATGGGTGGCTTGGATGTTCAGGGAACAATGGACTCAGGATTGCCCAGAAAATGGCTGGTGCAGAGACGCTGCAGAGCAGTCGGTGCCATCGGTACGGCAGCGATAGCACAGCGCTGGCAGGGTTCACTGGCAAGTGCTGCCCTGCTCACAATGTCTCCCTGCACAGACGGTACCATGACAGACAGGGATTCTGTTTCTTACCAGAGATGCAAAGATTAGGATTTCCAAAACGTCAGCATGTACAATCAGGACATTTAAGCACCTGATGTGCACTCTTATCATACAGATGCTTGTGACATACACAAAAAGAAAAAAACCACATGATACTTCTGTGTGGTGCACAAAAATATGAACTTGGTAGAAATCTGCTGGGAAGTGACACAGTAGTCATGCTGTAGTCTCACACCTGGTGAACCACTTCTCTTTTTCAATAGATGGACTTGGTGGCAGAAGAGAGAAAAAAATGCATGTTACAGACTAATAAAACACAGAGACAGATTTTATTTTGAACCAAAAGTTAAAATTTTATTTGGAATATCAATATACCCCAAAAAAATAAAAATAAAAACTTCCTTTTATGTAATGAAATAGCCATTTGAAAATGGTAAAATAAAGATATTTATCATACTATTCTCTTCTAGTTATTTTACACATATTAAGGTTGTTTTTATTTTTCTGAATATAAATCTAGCTTGAGCTTTAAGGCTCCAAAAAGCCTAAAGCATGTAGTGGCCCTTTTGAGAAAGCAGGTAAGTCAATCCGAGCTGCATTTTTTCAGCAGACAGGCCTGTTTGAAGCTGTCCAGGACTGGACAGAAGGGAGATTTCTCAGGAAGGTCACTGTTTCAGGGAAGTATTATTTTATACCCATTGGGAAATACACTCTAACCCCTTCTTCATGCAGCATTTTACATTACGATGTCCTGGGGAGGGCCCTGGTTCCCCTTAGCTGTCAAGTTAATGTGCAGATCCCATCTTATTTGTGTTGGTACAGTTGATTTAATTTAAGAAATTAAATCCTACCCTGTGGTGTTTGCTCTGCTAGAAATTGAGTCAGTAACAAGACCCTGGTGCTGCCTTTACCCCTGTAAGCAAAAGCCTGTGTACGGTGCACTGACTGCAATGGAGCGTTCACGAGAGCAGGGTCAGGGACTTGGCCTTTAGCTTGCTTTCAATAAAACAAATGGAATGGAAAATGTATTGGAATAAAACAGTGCAAACCCACCGACAATTCTGAGTTACAATTCTTCCCTTGTAGAGGGCTCACTGATGCTAGGCTGGAAAATATGACTGAAGTCCCACATCAGAGCTGAGTAATGGTTCATGTCACCACTCAGCAAAAAGGGAATTTGGGACTTGCATTACCCTCTCCAACTGGGCTCCAGTGGGCTGAAGCAAAGCTACCTGAAGTCACTGGACATCTCACCAGTAATCTCACTTTCAGCAGGCATTGCAACAAGTCCTGAATTAATGCAGTATAGTCTGAAATTGGCTTTGATTTCTTCCTTGATCAAAGCTGTCTTCATTACTTTATGTCTGTGTTTATGCTTCCTATACAAAGATGTTATACTTCTGCTTCTGGTTCCGAAGTACAGGATAGGCTACGACTACTAGAGACATTACAGCAGTAATGGATTATATCTGGCACTGCTTACAAAGGCTGCTGTTTCATGGTCACAATAATTGGTCTCTTACAATCTTTGCTGCCTGAAACCATCTGAACATTGATCCCTGAGGTACCGTCATTTTCAACTAAAATGTCCCAAGGTTTCACTTTCAGGAGAAAACAATAAGATATACTCAGGACTTGAACAAGTTATCAGACCATGGATGTTCCTCCAAACAAATCCACAGACCCACGTTTGCACTCCAGGAGCGACTGCCTAATTAACTTCTGCAGGAGGGACCCCTACATGGAAGCTTTATTCCACCAGCCACCTCATCCTGGGCACCTGACACTGTGCAGCCGACCCTCCTTCCACATCGCCTTCCCTCATCTTGGAAAGGAGTGAGTGTTCAGCCTGGAAATACTTTGTCCTGGGATATGGAAGAAATCTCCCTCTGTGTCTCTCCTGCAACTTGTGCTCAATATTTTATTCCTACTACCTTGCCTGGCTCTTCTGAGTGATTCCTCTTGCACACTTCAGCCCTAATCCTGCACGTAAAACTCGTGTCATTTTACTGTGAGATGCTGGTGAGAGGTCTCTTTTGGAGCCAGCTGCTCCTAGTTAGGTGTTATCAGTGAGCCCAGACAATAAATCATTTGTGACTCTGAGTTACAGAAGGTCTGTAAGAACGAGGGGTTTCTTTCTCATCACAGGCACAGTTTAAAGAGGATGCAGAATTATCCAAGCTTTTGTTCTTTCACTAACTAGTTGAAAATATTTTCCTTAAAGTGTTCACTACACAGAACTAGTGTTAAGGAAGAGCCAAATTCTGCTGGCAGCTGCCTAAGCGTAAATCCATACTGACCTTTCTGGTTTTATTTCAGTACATTGGATTAATGCATCAAAACATAAAACACAGACTTCGACCCTGGTAGAGTGACCTCATCACCGGTGGAACTTTCCTGACTTTAACAGTGGATCCCATAACAGCATTTCCAGCATCTCTCATGGCTGTCACAGGTCTCAAAATGCTTGGTAAATTTATATGAAGTTTGAGTTCCCCATGGCATATGTGAATACAATAGAATTACAGATTTCTTTAAATTAATTAGGGGAAAAAAGGGTTCTGGTAGTGGACAGAAAAATCTGAAAATATGATTCCAAGACTCAAACCAAGGGAAATAAGAAGGACCCAAGTAGCTATGTTTATATCTTGTGGCTCAAAGGTTGGAACAGCTGGAGTACTGTTGAGGTGTCATTACATTCGGGTTGACAAGCTCAGTGTTTAAGTATATGCAAGTGGGTTAAATGGGATATCTAAATATGATGCATGTATGTTTTAGGGGAAAAAAAGTAAGAAAATCAGTGTCAGGTGTTTTTTGTCTTATTGTCAAATTCTTTAATGCCAGTTACCACATTTGGCTCCAGTGGAAAACCTCAGAGGAGAAGCCCAGTGGTACAGTAGGGCTACAGGACCTGTGTAAAGGCGTGTGTGATGTTACAATTTCTGAAGCAAACGGCAGTGTCACAGCCAGTTCCCAGCGTGACAATAAATGTTCCCTACTATGTCACTGTACCCTACATGTCTGATCCTGCTGCTGCCCCCTTCCTACAAGAGTGCTTGTCTGCAGCCCAGTCACATGCCAGGATGCCCCCTGAATTTGGTGCTGAGCTCCCCCTGCACGCCAGGGGTGCACCTGCACTGCCTGCTGAGGAGGTCACTCAGGCTGATGACTGCACTGGAGCCGCTTCCCAGGCAGCAGGGAAGCTGCCTCTCCCACACCCAGCCTTGTCTGGGAGGGCAGTGGGCATGGCGAGGAGCAGGTGCTGGGAACAGTGCAGCGGTACGCACGAGGGCTTTGGGAGATGGGGAAAGAGCAGGGGAATTTCTTGCTCTGCTGAAGTCAGTGTTGGCATTGCCAGCATTGCCATCCAGCACCTAGAAATGTGGGGTTTTAATCCTATGCAATTAAGGAAAACAGAGTATGAAATAGGGTAGGTGGTTGTTTGCAACCCACACTGTTTTTGGCCCGTGGTAAACTTAGGCTGCAAGTCCTTGCCATGCTGTGATGTCACCTGTCATTGAAAAAGGTTATGGGACTTTTAAGTCATGAGCCATAAGCCTCAAGTTTGCAGGAGATGTGCAGGGCTCCTCCCCCTGTGCTCAGATAAAGGGTCAGGCACACTGGCTCTGTTCAAAGCACAGCAAAGCCTCCACTGACTTCAGATAGTCCAAGATTTCTGTTCCAGCTTCAGCTCCAGACACTGGACCACTTCCACCCCTCTTGCTCCATCTGAGAGACTTAAGACACACAGGACTGAGGGTCTAAATGGCACAATGGTGGGCTTCTACTAACGCTTATCAGCTAATTACAGTTGACTTTAATTTTGCCTTTTCCACTCTTAACCAGTCTTCTTAACCTGCTTTTTAGCCAGGGCAAAATTAAACATGAGGAAAAAGGCTTATTCAGCATTATAATTATCTACTCCCAAGCTGTATAACAAAATGGTTTACACATTTAATTGGTTTTGTCTAATATTTTCACGTATACAGTAGTCCTATTAATGAATATCATAGCTTCATTACTGCATATCACATTTTGCTATGTTTTGTACCATAAAATAATGTCAGCACATCAATAACTTAAATAACACAAATGTAAACTCATTTTCTGCTTGTTATAATTATGATTTTAGCCTGAAAAGGCGTTTTGATTTGTAAGACCATCACATAATATGGAATGTAACTTTATTTGTTTTTCTTTTGTATATAATGAGACACCGAAAGCCCTTGTCATCTCTTAACAGGATACTAAAGCAGCTCTGCTTCATGAATGACAGCACAATTAAAGCTAAAAATCATAATTAAAAAAACCCCTTTGTACTGTACAATCTCAAATTAAAGCAAGAAAGATAATGACAATCTTTTGCATTAGCCAGGAAATGTGATTCTCTGCCACTGGGCTGTTTTTTCTTGTTGACAATTCACAGAATGTGTATATGGGTGTAGTTATAGGTGTGTGTATATTCTATGCAGAACAGCAGTCCCTATTTTGTTGATCTAGTTCTTCTAATTGTTTAGTTTAACTACCTAGCTGTTACAATTTAGAATACTACATTAACACATTTAACACCAAGTTTACATACTTGCGTCTTTGAAATACTAGGAACTTTTACACATTTTATTTGGCTTTGTAAGGACTGGAATACCACAGATAATGCAACCTACTTGTCTTTGAAAGAATATGGCTGTTCTCAACTAACTCTCTAAGGTTCAGAGTGAAATACATTTCTCCTTATATCTGTAGCTGACTTCAGAGAAGAAAGAGTGTCTTCTTAAGCGGTCAGTCTGATGTTACAGTACAGATTCTGCAGAGATACATATTTATTTAATGAAGGATAATTCTCTCTGGACTTTAGAGTCATGCTTTTGCAGCAAAATTACTTCATTTAGACTATTTTTTTCTACACAAATCTCAAGAAAAACCTATTCCAAGTATGTTTTGTAGTAGTATCTCCACATGACCAGAGGAGGGCACTTTGAACATCTTTGCACTGCCCAGGAGGCAGATGCAGAAGCACAGTGATACCCAATGTCGCGCAGTCCTGCCACCTCTCCCAACCCAGGCAGGCATCCTTGTGTCTGCAAAAACACAGAGTCCCGATTGTACCACAGGGCTGTGTTCTGAAAACAGTGGGCAGATAAATCACTCTCTTCTCGCTAACTGCGATTTCTTCTGATTTCCCCCATTTAATTCAGTGTTGCTGCGGGCTAAATTAAGAGTAATGGATAATTCCTAAAAACCTCGTGAGGAGAGTTGTCTCCCTCTCCTTCCTGAACATCCCTCCGCTATTAGCCCCTGGTAATTTAGCAAATATTGATTGATTTAACCCTCTATGACTTATCCTGCTGCAGAAATTCCTTGCCTTTTAACCTAAAAATGCACTTGGAAAATGCACTCTCTGAGATATGTATTGCATCTTTTCACATTAGACTCTTGTAAAAGTACTGCTCCTTTCCGCCTTCTGAGGGAGGTCACGCTGTGTCCCAGATCTGCTCTCCTGGCAGAGTACATAGCAGAGAAATCAATCTCTTCTCTCTTCCATTCATAACCACAGTGTGGAGTTCAGCCAGTTTCCATGCAGGAAACACCTTTTTGGGCTTCATTTTGGCTAAAGGTATCAACCTTCTATGGAAAAGATTTTAATTCTGCAATCTTGTTGTTATTATAGACAGATTTTTTTGTCACCTCTGCTTTTTTTTTGTTTAATGCAGAGAAATTATTAGAAAGGATTTAGAAACCTTTTTTTTTTTTTTTAAGTAAGAGTCTCTCCTCCACCTTGGGTAACACACTGCTTATTTAATGTACTTTTTCTCCCCCCTTAACATTATTCCATTTCTCTTTTCTTCTCTTTTTTCTTTCCTTTTTTCCTCTTCTTTCTTTTCTCCTTCTTTTCCAGAGCAGACAGGTACAAGAAGGAAGTTGTCTTTCATCAGCAGTCCTTTGAGATAGAGTAGAATTCAGTGAGTCCTCACCATGATAGGATCATAAACTTACTGGGTTAAACCACACTAACTTTCCCTAAGCTGCCAAGTTTTAACTGCACCATACATATATGTGTTTCCTTGTGCCTTTTTTTTCTTATAATTTTGTTTTTCTTGATGACCCTGAGCTATGGCTTCTCGTTTCTACCACTAGTCAACCTTTCTTTCTTTTCTGGTTTTGCCGATATAGGCCTCAAAGAAAAAATGGCAGAAGAGCACAAAGTAGCTGAGGTACATGAGAGAGGACCAGATGATATTCTGCACGTGGGAATGGCACTGGCCCTGCTGCATCCAGGAGAAGACCAGGTAATTGATCACGCAACCGATCAACATCTGAGTGATCTGCGACAAGGTGATGAACATGGCAAACTTGCGTGAGACCCTGAAGCCAGCAGCTCGCAAGGCATAGTACGAGTACATGACGGCGTGTACTCCATAGTTCATGGTCATGAACCAGCCACCGCCAGCCACCATGTCCTTGTAGGAATACCAAGAGTAAAGTAACACAGTAATGTGATGGTACCAGTGTAAGAAGATGAGCTTCTGCTTCCTAAGAATAATGAATATTGTATCACCTGTAATAAAAACAAAACACAAAAAAAAAGAAGAGGGGTGGCAATGAGAAACATATCAAACAATTCCGTAATTAATGCAGTGCTCTCTTCCCTTTGCTGTTGCTGGAGAATACACTGCTTTAGAGCATGAAATCCACCTCACCTCTACATCTGAGAGCCTGTCTAACCCGAGAGCCAGTTTGGCTCCTAATCCCTATGCAATCTTTAGAAAACCAATGCATCTGCGTTGTCCTGTATGGATAACTCCATTTGGAAACTCCAGAGGTTTACTTGGTAGCCCTTTGCTGCAAACATTATCCACAGAAGTCTGAGGTGAGGTAGGTGGATGTACATACATCGTCTCTAACTGTGAGACTGTCCATTATATACTGTGAGACTGGAAGAGAAATGCAGCTTGACAGAGAGCAGAAAACCTACAGGAAGCAGGCACAGTGTCCTCTGATTCAAATGTCTGTGTGCAAACTGGACCTAGTTAAAATCACTAGAGCCCTTTGAGCTAATACACAAAAAAGCTGTTGCATAGGCAACCTACCATAAGGAAAGAGATGCTTCCAGAAAGACATTCGGGTTATGTCGAAACACACATCCCTCTTCTGCAAATCCACCTTACCATCATAGAAAAGTAAATATTATTCCTCTTTTTTGCTTTTTTTCTTCCTTCTGCTTCTCATGATTGCAATGAGCATCTCAATTAGATATATGGATATGTATGTATGCTACTTGTTTTCCACTGTTATACACATGGTGTTACCAAAAGGATGCCTGAGATCTGAACCTGGGGACTTAGTTTGATATATGAGTATCCCAGGAAATCTAAGTCATGAATATTAGTCATGGATGTAAGCAAAACTGCACTGTCTTCACAAGGTCTATAATAAACCATAATGCTACTGTTCACTTCATTAACTGCAAGATGTTGGCTCATATTTTAATAAGTAATCATATGTTCAATTTATTGTTGCTGTGCAGTTCTAGCTGATGCTCCTCAGTTTTAGCAACTAAATTTCTGTGCGTTTGCAGCAATTTAAGCAGCAGGAGACCAAGGGATTCTGACACAGCAAGGCAACTGGTGTCCGTCTCATTCTAGTTTTAATGCTGATGAATTGCTGTCCTCTAATTTGCTGAATCAAATTACCTGCTGAAAGGTAAAGTCTTATTTCTGCTGTACACCTGAACATAGTGAGAGCAGCAGTCCTTTGAGGTTTAATAAGGTCATACCCTGAAATGAAAGCTGGTGGGCTGCTCCCTTCCATTAAAACAACCCTTTCTTACACTAATAAACCACGGATGAGAACACATGAAGACTGATTTCCAAGTTGGCTTTCACATGTATATCGTAAGTATCCTTATCAAGAAACTGCTGCAGAGATATAAATTTATAAAAATCAGGACTGGAAAAGCTAGGGATATTATAGGAAATTGATTTCTACTTGGAGGAAGCAGACAGCCACAGCTTTCAATGTCTAGGGAGGAAGCACCTTACTGTTCATAATTGTACACTTAGATGTGTATTAAAGAATGACAGCTGCAGAATGGAGGCAGAGCCTGACTCAAAGCTCCTTGCTGACACAGCTGCTATAGCCCACCCTTCACTTCTGTAGCCATGGTGCGTGTGACTGCCGATTAGGCCACTCCTATTTGCCTACAAGTAGCTCGGGAAGAGGCATGGACCAGATTGCTTTTGCTTCTTGACTGCCCTGCTGTGTATAATCACTGCAGTTTATTCCCGGGCTGGGAAAGGTCTTATTCAACTGCACATTGATCTAACTTCAGCCAAGCTGAAATTAGACTAGACTAGAGACTAAAACGTGTAGTTTGGGGTTGGTTACACTTACTCAGTTTTCCCGAGACTTAAATGAGATTTTGACAGTCGTAAGACCCTTCTTGTGCTTCCTGCACGGACATTTCTTCTCTAAAAATACACATATGCATATGAGAGAAAGAGAGAGAGGGTACTCACCTAGTTCGGGTGCTTTGCTTAGCACAAATGCATATGCCCAGAATTTGCTGACAGGTCCAATGTAAAAACTCTGGTCACACACTGACTGTTTCAGGCCTTTGGTCATCAAAATGTACAGCATATAAGCACCAGTTCGAACAGCACCGAATATACTTTAAAACAAAAAGAGAAAATTAAGAAAGGTCAGTGGACATTTGAAATCTACATGCCATCACTCCAAATCATTATGAGGAAAAGGCCATAATTGTGCTGAAATAGTAAGTTTGAGACAGCTTAAAAGCTGGAGAAACTCTGCTGGCTTCTAGGAAGTTACTCTGAACTCAGACTTGTAAACTGGACTGCAGCCACATCCCCTGGTGAAAGTCTGGAATGGTAACATCAAGTGTTTTTTATTTCATTACTACAGGAATGACCCTTCAGTTTTCAGGAGCATCTATTTCAGCTCAAAACAACATGCAGAGTTTCGATGCTGATGGCTGCGAAACTACAAGAAATGAGTTGATAAAATGCTGTATTAGCAACATAATCAAGACCCACTCCCTCTTCTGATTTCCTCAGAGTTTCCTCTCATTTCTCCCTGTATTTGTTACACCCGCAGGCGCTCTGAGCACAGCCAAACCCAGGTAGGGCACACAGATTTTGATGAGGAATCTCAGAGCCGGTGTTTTGGTGCACATGCTTGACTTCATCCCTCAACAGGTCATTGCTAACAGAGGAAACAAGTAGTTAATTCAAGCTGTAAACAGCAGATTCACCTTCACCTCATCAAAGTGAGATGCAAGGTAATAGTGTTCTGTAAATGAGAAGCATCAAGAGATTCGTAACGGTATTAATTAGTGCAATTAGAGAGGGGATAGGTTGACATCCAGCTCATGTAAGGAACAAAGGCTTCTGTCTCACCAGCAAGGAGCTTTGCAGAAGGAAATGTCTCACTGTTTTATGGCAAGAACATGCCTGCTCACTGTCTACCATTGTAGCTTGGTGGCCCTTCATAAGGTGTGATAAATCCTTGGTGAAGGAAGTAGCTTTCAAAAAAAAAGGAGCAAAGACAGACACAATCTATTTTGGGATTGAGTATATCTCACTTTATGCCTACATCACATGTCCTCATCCCTCTACCCAGCTCATCCTCTAACTTCTTTGTGACCCTGACCTACCCTGGTTCGCACTCTGCCTCATTGTCTTTTGTGACTATTACGTGGCAGCAGGCAAAACAAGCCACCTAAAACTGGTGTACAAACACACGTGGGTAATGCAAGCTACCATTTATGCAAAATGTGTGGAAGAAGGAACACAAAGTTATAGATTCTCTGTTACTTTTCCTTGTCTTGTGAAGTCAGTATTCTTTAAAAAACATGTTTTAAAATCATTAAGGCAGCCTCAAAAGCTGAGTTCTATGGCAGTTTCTATGGTACCTGGTCAGACTAGATGGTTCTAGTAAGCCTACTGAACATAAAAACGGCTGACCTAACTTAGATATAATATGCACAGCATATTTAGATTCCCAAATCTGCAGCATTGATACACCCAGTCAAATCTGCCTGCTGCTACGGAACAATGCAGAGCGCTCGCCCCTGTCCCCTGCACGGAATCTGCAGCCCAGTGGAGTGCCACAATGCCTGCTGCTCTTCGGGCTGTCAGCGGCATCACAGATGGGGCTCTACGGCCAGGTCATGCCCATGGAGAAGTGCTGCATCCTGGCTTCTGCACCACTACCTTTTGATGCCTGAGATTTCACTGTGCCATCAGGAAATTCAGACAATTGTCAGCAAGCTACTATTATTGTCTGCTATTTGCACAGTGGTATTTGCTCATAGGCTCTACTGCCAGACGAGTCCTGTTGTGCTATGTGCAAATAAAAAACACCCTGCTGTGGTACAGGTGTGCTGAAGAAGTTTAGCTGAGTCTGTGTTTCCCATTAGCATTGCCCAAAGCAACACACACATTCCCAGGCTTAGGCAAGAGAGGCACTGCAGTCTCTCACGTTCATCCACCGCCGCATGCAGAGGAGACAGCGCAGTGCTCTCAGCCTCTACACAGCCCATAGTGCATCCTCTCCATGCAGGGTTGTTTCCTCCCAGAAATGCTCTCTCAGCGCACTTTTCTCATGTCTTTCAGGCATCGGTCATTTTAATTCAGCTGAGAGTGCCAAAACCCGCAGGAGGAGTTTTGAAATGAGGTGCAACTCATTCTGTATCTTCTCTTTGGTGTTTAAAACATGCTCCTTTTTTTTCTCAGGAGCTGCATTTCTCATTCCCAAGAAGACAAGAGATCCTGACAGAGATGTGATCTGATCACTTCCTGAGGCAGTGAACTCCTCAGGCTAGCCAGGGCATGCTGCTGCCTGCTCCTATGGTTTTGGGTGGTTGCAAAACTGGGTGGAGGAAGATCAGGCAGAATACCTAATGATACACTGGTTCTCCCATTAGCAAGTATCTCAGTGCTGACATTAAAAGGGAGGGAAAAAAGGAAATTTTAAATTATGAAATCGAATAGCTGCAAGCAATACGTCTTTCTCCATAAAGAAGCTGTACTGCTTTTCTAAAAAGTTGTTTGTTACTGAAGTTTTAAAACCAAAGAGAATTCTGTGCCATGAACACAAATGCAAATGGGAAGAACACTTGTGTGAGCAACAGGCAAACAATGATCTAAGTGTGACTGAGTATGGACACCCAAACAATGATCTAAGTATGACTGAGTATGGGATTTAATCGAGACTGGTAACAGAGCCACAGAGTCTGTACCCGGTGGGGATTACAGTGTCCCTTTGCTGTCTTTGAGATTATGTTGATGTAATTCTGCCTGTCTTTCTGTTTAGCAACTACAGCAGAGCTCTCCCTGGAGTGCACACACACACTGATTCACACTCACACACTTTTCTGCAATTCCATGGGATGGTGGCTTCCTCTAGTTCCATGACTCTAGAAGTGACTCTAGTTACAGCTCTACACGGTGTGAGTCAGACTAATCTGTATTTTTTTATTGGTAGAAACCAAGTTATATTTTCACATGGAAGGCTTTATGAAAAAGAAGGACAGCAACTCCAAGTAACTGATTCAATTACCTAAATAGACACCACGAGTAGGTAGCTGCTTATGAGAAGTGCTGCATGCCAAAACACTACCTTGCCAACAAGTATACACCACCCGAGACTGAAAAAAGATCTGATGCACGCCTGCAAATGTGTCTTGGAGCCAGAGAGCTAGGACTGTTTTTTGTGCCTCTGCCACTTAATCTTGTTTGTTCTGTAAGGTAAAGTCAACCAACAAATTTCTATCTTGCAAAGACATGATGTGCATCAGAGTGATGACATTGCTTACTCAGTAAATCACTTCTGCTTCATTTTGTCCTCGCCCTGCTTTCTGCTGTAGCTTTTGTGAGGTATTGAAATGAACTGCATACCAAAGCAGTCTGTCTGGTGGTAATCATCTGCAGGGATTTTCAAAATAAGGTAGCAGTGAATTACTGTACAATTACAGTCTTTTACAGCTAGAGAGACCGATCAGAAACAAACGGCACCATCTAATGCAGCTTTCTCATCTATTCAGGCTCAAAATGTCCTAAATTCTCCTCCCTTCAGGCAGTGACTTCTCTGGTAGGTTAACAAAAGCCCAGTTGATATTTTACTGTCCATATTATGACCAAAATATATCCAACAGTAAAATACAAACTAATATTTTTCCTTCTCAGACTTGTTTTCAAACAGGCATTGGGGGGTTGACTCTGGCTGCATGCCAGGTACCCGCTAAAGCTGCTCTATCAGTCCCCTCCACAACTGGACAGGGGAGAGAAAATACATGAAGAGGTTACTGGGTTGGGATAAAGGCACAGAGAGATCACTCACCAGTTACCATCATGGGCAAAACAGAGTCAGCTTGGGGAAATGACTTTATTACCAATCAAATTAGGGTAGCATAAAGAGAAATAAAAGCTAAATCTTAAAAACACCTCCCATGTTCCCTTCTTCCTGGGCTTAACTTTACTCCTGAATTCTCTACCTCCTCTTCCCCAGTGGTGAGGGGAGGAGGGGGATGAGGAATGGTCCTCCTGCTACCAAAACCTGGCCACAGAAATCCAGTACTCAGAGGGCCTCAAAACACATCCCATGCATGGGTTAGGCACAGAATTAAGAAGGAGGCAAACTGAGGGCTGGAGAGCTGGCTGACGGAAAGACAGTGCAAGTGTTATTGTCTGAAGCCTATTCCTACTTTCTGCTGTCTCCATCCCACTTGCCAGAAGGAAGTAAAGTATTTGTTTCTCAAAAGCCCTAGTGAGCAGCAGGTACCTCAAGCCTTCAGGCCAACCCTAGCTGGCGTTGTAGCAGGCTCAGCTCCTCCTCACAGTGGAGGTCACCGCCCATTTTTGCTAGGGCTGCTTTCTATGGACACCCACCCCTGCACTTGGCTCCTGACACCTCTGGACACCCCAGTCCAGGATCAACACTGCAGAATTGAGCAGGGAATGTGACTTCCAAATAAGAACAAATTTAAAAGTTCAGCACAGAATATAGCAACATACCCTGAAGGATAATTACAGAGTGGAAAGTCTCTGCTCTGGTTTTCATCTTTAAAAAAAAATTAACCAAATCATGCAATCTGTATATGCAGAACCAGATCAAGATGGCATTGAAGAGGACAGAAGTCTTGACTATGGCTATGGATAAATGAAAAACATGTTAGCTACAAGCTGGAGGTAGGTAGTGGAGAACCTTTCCGAAAGCATGCCATCCTCTGTACCCAGCACCAGCAGAGAGCAGCAGGGAGCCCTCAGACAAGACCCAGCTGTGCTGCACAAAATTAAGGGCTGGTGGGGACTTCAAGCACAACCCTCCTTTCCCAGGCCTCTCAGGCTGTTCAACAGCCCAAACCACTGGCACCCAGCTGGTTCAACCAGTCTCTGAGGTGTTGGACTACACTGTGCTGTGGTTGTGCTGGGCTAGTCCAGCAGCAAGCCAGCCGGCCACCCAGACAGAGTTCCCATGGGTCCAGCTCCAGCTCCAGCTCCCAGTCTGGAAAAGAGAAAAAATATTAATTCTGCCCTGACCTGCTTACATGGTGACTCACAGGAGTCCTGGCAGGTGAGTCTGTGCCCTGGGAGCAGAAGGTTATGGCAAAAAGCAAAACGTCCTCCTTTGTGAAAGCCACATCGAGCAGACAGCGGTCCTGGGAAAGCAGGTGAGATGACCACACTGACTGCAGCCTGCTTGTACCATAACAGCAAGAAAAGAGGGGAAGCAGGTTCTTTAGTTGTTTGTTGACTCCTTTTTTTTCATTTTAGCATGTCAAATATTTACAGAGGGAGCACTCTGAATTCAAAGGACGTGTCTTAAGGGCAGCAGGTGAAGAATGTGGAGCTTCCTACACCTTCCTTCATGACAAATCAAACCATGTTCACCTTCCTGTTCTGGTCAGCAGCAGTACTTTGGCGGTCATTCCAAGCTTCCCTCCTGCTGCTGAAGAGTTCTCTCTTAACACAGTAAAATGGCCTTTCTGTGCCCTTCTGATTTAAATCCCAGGGTCCTCAGGACAGAGGAATGAGTTGCGCTGCTAATGCTGAGGCACAGGAGCGTGGGAAGTACAGCGACCCCTCCGTCTGTCAGGTCTGAGCAGCAGGGCAGTCCTGAGAGCACACCCAGAGACAGCAGTTTCTGTTAAAAGGGGCAGCAGAGTATTTCTGTCCTTAGCCAAGCACAGAACGCATGCAAACTATGAACTGATACTGGGAAATTGCAGGGAGGAAGCACATATGAGAAACAACTCTCAGAACGAATTTTCTTGAAAAGAAATGCAGCTTCATCAAACATTGATGAACTCCCCAACAGCACAGTTGTCAAAACAGTAAAGAAACTCAGAAACTCCTGGTATTACCAAGCACCATGTACCAAGGTAGGTGCATGTCCATGTCAAAGAACATCTCACATCATTCAGTCATTCCCTTGCTGGGCTTTTTAACTCATTCCTAAAAGTAAGTTTGTAACAAAGCAATTTTTCAACGTGAGTGGTAGGTATGTTTACTAGTTCTCTGGAAGTATTTACAGTTTTTCTTCTCCACCTGGTAAGGGTGAACTTCTTTCCAATCACTCTTATCTTCTGCAGTCTTGTGAAACCCGGTCCCAGAGTACCAGCTCATCAGTGATGTGCACCACAGATAACACAGCAGAGACAGGGCTAGGTGACAGATTTCTTAAGAAACTGATGGATTTTGCTGCTGGAAATTAGGCTGTTTGTAAATTTCCTTCTGTCTCCCATAAGACCCTGCTTTGGCCATGTGAGAAAGAATGGTAGTTTTGGCTGACTCAATAGACATCAAGGCACCTCCAGAGGATGCAGGCACTGAAGGGGGCACTTGCCAACCAGCAGAGGGAAGGGTTTTTTCCAAGTTTGTATTATTTTTTCCTAGGTGACTTCAGATAAAGTTGGCAGACCAGCGTTGGGAAATGGCCTGTTCCAGGGAGGAAGGACATGAGGATAGGTCCTACCTAGCGAACAGGGCAGGAGTTCTGGGAACGTGCATTTGTATGGCGACCACACACTAAATATATGTTTACAGCTCTATTATAGGAAGATAAACCTAAACTATTACCTGTGTGGACAGGTGAGGTAGTCAGATCGCAGTGTGCTTGCTGCGCTGCTATTGCTACCATGACAATACTATCAGCCCAGTGGGAAAGATGGAAGATTTAATGAACCATTGGCCTGCTCCTAATCTAAAATCTGTCTTTAAATTTTGTGGTGATTTCAGGTCCCCTAGGAACAGAGTACTCTGGGAAACTGCTAACCTTAACAGCAAAAAGACAAGACAGTCAAACAAAATTTTAGTAGTCAAATCAGAATGCTTGTGGGAGTCTGCCCTCATCATCTGGAAAAAAAAAAGAAACTGCATTTTTTTCAGTCCTCCCAGGTTGTGGCTACAGAAAGGGTAGTTTCTTTATAAAGTTGAGCAAAACCAAAAGGGAATGTCCAGGTTAAAGGGTTTATCTGGGCAATGACAAATGAGAAAAGGATACGCTGTGGTCTGGTTTGTGCTGACCAGAATTATGGACCAACAGCCT
Source organism: Struthidea cinerea (assembly GCA_013397865.1). NCBI lineage: Eukaryota > Metazoa > Chordata > Aves > Passeriformes > Corcoracidae > Struthidea > Struthidea cinerea. Next base: position 1,646,800 of record VZTI01003491.1, read on the forward strand.
ACTGACTTTTACTGGTGCCTGGGTGATTATTCAAAGACTATTGTTCCAAAAGCTTTTGTGGGTAGATGTGCCAGACTGTTCTGAGGCTGGGAAATGAATTGAGACCATGAGAGTAGCCTCCTTAAGAGCCTGTCCGACAGAGACAGCATTCTGTCCTCCACGGGGAGGGGACTGGTGAAAAACCTGCCCACACACCAACCTTTCAGTGTACTGCAGCAAAGGACAAGTGAGAAATACATTTCCTGGCTAATTAAGTTTCCTTAAACTTTTGTGTCCATGGGTTACAGGATACCACAGAGAGAGAATGTGGGCTCTGTGGGCCTCACTTTCTGGGGGGTTGATGTGTGCAGGACCTAGTAAAGGAGAAGCACAACCCACCAGAATTTGCAACTGTTTCGATCTGCTTTCTGATACCCAAGCTGCTCTTGGGGTGTTTGTGGATTGGTTAGATTTCATTGCAGCTGTTCCTCCACTTCTTTTTTTCTAAATGAATCACCTCTTAAGTCTTGCTGTGATTTTTTTCCACTGATGGACGTATTCGTCCACATCTGGCCAGCTCTGCAGGGGGAAGGGAGGAGCAGCACCAAGTTCACTGGGCAATGTGCAATATGTGATGGTGCAGTATTAAAAAGAAAAGTTGGATTTTCCAGATGGAACAAATTTTCTAAAAGAGAGAAGGAATCAATTATGCCTATGAAAATCTTAATATATAGTGTCACTAAAAGGTTGTCAGACTACCTAAATGTTATCTCAGATGTGACTCCTGTCTTAGCTTGTCTTGATGGTATTCAATAAAATTGAAGTTACATAAGTTCCGTGAATTACCAAAAAATCCTGGATCTTCTTGTACTTAAACTGGTGTAGAAACTATATGGTTTCTTCAGACTTATCTTTGATTGAAAAATCATGATATTTGTACTGTACGGTGAGAAGCCGATCATTTAAGTACAAATGAAATGTGACCAATGACTGAAAGCTATCATTTGGCTGTTGCTCCATGTAGTGACCAACATGGAATTAATGGCTCTTATTTTGATTTCACGGAGTTAATGAGATCTGTTGTTAAGTCACTGCAATATAATGAGTCCTCTAAACTCACAGAAAAGCAGCCTGGAAAAGGATCTGGCACCCAACATCCTAAATGGTCAGTGTGACACAAGGGCAACCTATATGAAATATTCATTTGTATTAATAACTGACTAGAAGAACTAGCTTTGTAAGTCTGCACCTAGTTATTAAAAATATTTTGCTAGGTTTGTGGAAGAGGTTTAACTTTCCTAATTAAATTAATCAGTCTCTTGGTCAGTGAAGGATACACAGCGATGCGATACTCACCTAAATGATAAAAAAAGTTTGAAAAATAATGGTAATGACTATGGATTTGGTCACTCTTAAGTCTAAAGATAATATTTTTGTGGTGTTTTGTAAGCATTTAAAAGACAGGACTTCTTAACAGTGAGTTACCTTGAAATCCTAGAGAGACACTTGTTCAAATTACAGCTGATGAACTCAGCCCAACTGTTACTTTTATAAGAAATGGCAAAGAAAAATAATGTAATTAGGCTATTGTTTCATCATCTTTCAACATTTCCAAAGTGCTTTCAAGCAATGCCAAGGTTAGTGATGGAGAGGGAGACCTGTTCCTGCAGAAAGACTGTTGTAAGATACTTGTAAAGCACTTCTCTGCTTTACCTCCTAGAACCGATCCAGGTACCTCCCCAGAAGGTTCTGTCTCCTCACTGAATCCGCTTCAGATGAAAAGGACATCTCCATTCCCCCCCCACAGAGCAGATCTTCCTCTGCTGTACCAAAATCTTGGTCTCCTCTGCTTTCCAACAGTGAAGACCTAGCACTTCCAGCCTGGGCTATCCCTGAGTTACCAACCTAAATAATATTCAGGCCAGCAACTGCTTTAGGTCAGACATTCCTGTGTGAAGAACTACTAAGTACAAAGCTGTTCATAAGCTGGGGTCGATCCAGGTAACTTCCTTCAGACTTCTGTCTGTGTTGGCATCTCCAAGGCCCTTAACATTGTATTTGTGAATTCCTCACAGAACTTTATGTCCTTTACTCGTGTTACAGCCTTGTAAGGTGGTTAAGTATAAAATCCATTTCAAAGACAGACAGGTGAGGCAAACTGAAATTTAATTGTCCTGTCAAAAATCTGCGTCTGAGTTGGGATAAGAAATGACGTGCAACTTCGTGAGTCCAAGGTTGTGGGTTCAGTCCCCGTATAGGCCGTTTCCTTAAAAGTTGGACTCGATGATCCTTGTGGGTCCCTTCCACCTCAGGATATTCTGTGAATCTGTGAGTTGTGGTTCAGTGCCCTACCCACGAGGTCTGTTTGACGTAAGCAGAAAGAGGTCTGACCTCACTCTGTATCACTGAAAACAGTATAGCTGAAGTAACAGTAAACACACTGCAGTAGGAGGAATTTTCTTCACAGTCCTTTGACCTACTGTAGATTTTCTTTCCACTTCTTAAAGTTGCTCTCTGAACCTTCAAGTCCAAAGTCCTTCATCTTAATTACCTCAGGTACACCTATATTTTTCAAGACAGTTTATAGACATAAAAGCTATTGGTACACCTCTTAACAACACTTCATTGCTTGTATATTTGATATTTTGGCAGCACACTTTCAAGATCCAAAAACACAGACTGAGGTGCACAGACACACAGTGCAAGTTTACAAAGCTGTGCTCTTCTAGAAACACCAACAGCTGAAAACCTTCTGACCTAGCCTGAACATCGGATGTGCCTTCCACAGAGGCAGCCAGACCCTCGATTTCCCTCTGTTTTCCCTTAGGAAAATAGGTTAGGCAAACACCAGGGTAGATTTGGCCTGACACAGCTGAACAGAAGTGACAGGGAATGGGAACCTACAAAGTGAGTTTCAAGAGCATTCACACTTCTACCTCCTCCCCACTGTCACACCTTCCGAGTTTGCTTAGACTGCTGCAGACTGCAGCAACTGACCTTAACCGTAAGAGAAAATATTTTAATTTTCTCTCTCATGGAAGTTTTGCAGTTGTTTTAACTATTGTAGTTGTTTTGCACCAGGGAACTCCAGAATAAAATCAGGTATGGATCAGAATCCATGATGGGGTGCTTAACTCCTTGCGGTATGACCACATACAAAAGTGGACAATTCAATGCCAATATTCTTAAAAACTCCTGTTCTCCTTTACTTATGTCTTCAATTGATAAAACTACAGAAATGCAGTTTTAATCCTATTCAGCAGCAACAGAGCCTGTGGGAAACCCATTTTAAAAGGCTCCTATCCAGCCAAGTCTATGAGGGAAAAGCCTGAAGACATAACCAGTGAGTCAACCATGGACAAAAACAGAACCCTGAACTCTCACTGTAAAATGAAAAAATCTGATTATTTCAACGTCAATCTTTCAGAGGATTGCAATGCTTCTTTCTGTATGTTTGGGATTTAGGACTATCATAACTTTACGGAGCACCTAAGCTGAACTCCTTTCTGCTCTGTATTGTTTGCATTTCACTGGGGGAGAAAAACCAAAAACACGCTGACTACAATTTTCTCACTTTTTCCTTTAAGGAAAGTAATTTTGGGCACAGATGTGAAAAAATGTCACCAAGTTTTCTCTGGTGCTGATGAACTATGGTAACTATTTAAATGCTCATTCTATATCTAGCAATTTTAGTGTAAAACTGCAAAAGCAAAGAAGGAGGGTTTTGCCACCATATTTTACCCCTCGTTAACTGCATTTAGACAACCATGTGCTCAGTTACTACAATTCAGTTGCTAGCAGTTAATTGAAAGCACAGGAACAACTCCCTCATGGCCTGTGTCCTCCGAGGCCTAGCCTATAGATAAAATCATTTGGGACCATTATTTATTCTCTTACAACAGGCAGGAAAAAGAAAAAAATATGGAAAAAGTACCTTGGTTCCATGATACACTTTTTTCTTATGGTAACTGAACATCTTTAAAAGCACTTTTTCAAAAATGAACAGAACAGTCATTTAAGAGCACTTATGTTAATCTCATTCTTTAAAAAGAACATAGAATTCATCCTCTTCAGCCCATGTGTCTGAAAGGCTGCAGGGTATCTATAAAATGACTAAACCATTGTAATTAAGAGCACAATTTTCACAAATGTTTCAGACTAGAAAATGTCTTTAACTTCCTAAACTGCCTGAAAGCTTGTAATGACGAATGCCTTTGTTCCCACTTGAAATTTTACCTCTCCAGCTGAGAAAATGTTCTATTTGAAAATGTTCGCTTTCTTTGGGAAGGTGAATGTGATTACTCGCAATGGGCATTCTCTGTGGCTCTTCTCTGCTCTGAGCTCCTGTACCCATGCACCCCACATGGATGGCCCTCTCATGCTGGAGCTATCCCACCCCTCCACCCACCCCACAAGCAGGCTGCTGCCTCCAGTGCCCGCTGCCCACCCTGCTGTGCTGCTCTGCCTGGCTCCATGGCCACGCCATTTGCCTGGACTCGTGAATGATGCAGCTAAATAAAATAGTCTCTCCTCCACTTTTTAATGACATCATTTCATTGCTCTCATTCACAGGCAAAACAAAGACTGGGGAAAGCAGGAGCCTTTCCAGCCAGCCTTGGCACTAGAGAGTTCAAAACATGGCACCGTGCTCTGACCAGCTACTCTGCTCTAGGAAGCCATTTAAAAGGCATTTAAGTCAGTGGTTGGCATTTCTTCTGGATCTTGTTTCAAATACACTCCTTTACAGGGCGACAGAAAATCCCAGAACTGACTCAAAAGCTCGGAAATACACAGGCTACAGTTGAGAACGCAGCAGGAATTGTACCAACGCTGTATTAGGTACCATTATGTTTATTACAAATTCTATCTCTATAATCCACTGCTCTGAATAACAGAAATGGGTCCCTCCAAAACATACACAAATGCAAGGGCTTGAGAACACCAAGAATTTAAGAAGCCCCAACAGTAAAACCTTCCTTCTGATGTTTTGCTGCCTAGCTGCTCCTCAGCCTCTCCCCCCGACCATTTCCTAACTGGGAAGGAAAACAAATGGATCTTGCAGTTCACACACAGAGTCCTCCTTTACCATCCTTGAAGGTGAAGGAGACTCATTCAGGGTGGAATCCAAGCCACAGTAATGTTAAAAAAAAAAAAAAAGTAGGAATAGGGGAAGATGAGGAGTAACACTTTTTTTCAGTATGGTGCTTGCTTATCCTAAAATCTGCTGGTTAGAAGCACTGGAAGTGTTTTATAATGAGGTTCTCTGGCTTTCAGGACCATGTGTGTGAGCACAACTTGTGGTGATCTTTGCAGTTATTATCATCAGTCTTTTTGGCAGAAAGCTTTTCTTTGCATAAATTCATGCATACTTCGAGGTTTGGGCTCAGTCCTATCAAAATCCCAAAGCAAATTTCATAGAATTCCCCTTCCATTTCTAAAAAAGACCCCCGTCACTGAACCAAGCACACAAGCCTTGCTTTTCAGACCTGTCTACTGCACTGACCCAGATGCCTTTCTAGAAAGCTTTTCAATGCAAATCATTTGAGTTTTCAGCTGGGACCAAAACCTGAAGTCAGGCCAGCCCAGACTGATTTAGAAACTGTGCAAATATTATACATGGCTCTAAGAAATAACAGATCATTTATGCAGTTTTATAGACCCCTAAGCATATGCATACATGCCTGGGTGGTGTTAGGATCCCATGTGATAAATTTTGGGGAAGGTAATGAGGTCTATTAAAGTGACGGCTCACTCTGTGGTTTCCACGTGAGGGCAGATACTGTGCGTCTTGCATCAGCCTTTTTTCCTCCTTGGCAGTAAATCCCTCAGTGTGGGGCCACTCCCTTCAGCCCTTCCCTCTTGTCGGCAGATTTCTTAGTCTCAACTCACCTGGCTCCCCAAACCATTTCTTTGTCCTTTTTATTGACAAAACTGGAAGGAAAGCCAGACCTAACTTATTTCTTTCCCTCCCCAGGGACCTCATTAAGCATACCCAAACAGTGACGTGTCTGCAGGGCTCCCGATCAATGGACACTGTCATCTGGAGATTTTAATCACATTAACACCACAGCAGAGGGAAATCCATCTGACTCTCCCTTGCTAAAGTGGCAAACTCAACAATTCTGCCAACTGCTGCAACTACTACTCGTACGGTTTATTTGTTTGTGTGGATAAAAATCAATCTACCACAGGTACTGCCTTCCAGTCTCTCCTCAGGGAGCCTGAATTACCTCTCCAGGAAATGCAATTTGATCCCCCAGGCCTGCCTTCCTTACGATTGGGAATAGGTATATTCAGACAATCCTGAGAGCAGAGCACAAAAAAAAAAAAAAAAAAAATAAAAAAA
>VZTI01003491.1:1653137-1711215 GCA_013397865.1 Struthidea cinerea
AAAATCAATAAAGTGAAATTTTGTGAGCTGGTGGAAGAACTTTCACTGGTTACAAAGCACAGTAGAAAAAAAAAAATGCTGGGTGTACATCCCTACCAGTAGTCTGTGCAACAGAGGGGAAGATAACTGGTGAAAGCGAGAAGAGTTATACTTGCATGGAGAGCCTTTCCCAGAGCACTTGGCAGCTATGCAAGGCCCACTGGGTTTTGGTGGAGATCAGCACAGAGCAATGGTCAGGCTGAAGGGCAGCTGCACTCAATCATCGCCCGAGGAACACCAGAGAGTAGCGTCAGCTGCTTACAGGGACACCCTTGTAACCATACACTGCTGAAAAACACATAGCCGTTTTCTTACAGAGAATGAAAAATAATTTTCCAGCTCTACCCACGCATCCCTGTATCTCCTCTGATTGCCAAAGAGGCAGTTACAAGCTAATCAATAGTAATTACCTGTCATCTAGTTTTACTCTCTTCAGTGGGCTGCTACCTGACATTGCTTCCTGGTAATCTGGCACATGGAGGGTAGGAACTTGCAGGAACAATGTTTCTTGATGAAAGCTGTTACTTCTCAAGCAATACCATCACTAAATAATAACTGGACTTTGTTGTAGCTGAAATTCCCTGGCACCCTGTGAAGGCTGCATACTCAATGAGATATTTTCCTTTCAAGAAGTATTTCCTAGTTCTTAGGCATTTATTTCAGCAAGTTTGGACTGTGGCTAAACTACTAAAAAGGAAAAAAAAAATCCATTTTCATCTTAAGCCTTGTGTTTGGTGCAAAATCTCACAGGAATAAGGAATCCATCTGAGGATTTCTAAAGTAGCCCATGAGGATTCATAAGCACAGTGTGCCTCTTAAGCAATCCTTAATGAAAGCGTCAGGGGCATTTGCACTTGTTCCTGTGTTGTTACTGAAATTATTCTCAGCATCCAACATCACCTCAAGGCAACCTTAGAGTAAGTGTAGAATTGCAGTGATTTAAATGATAATCCAAAAAAGCGGCATTATCTAGTTCTGCAGGATAAATGAAAGATACTTACAGGATCAAATATATCAAGCTGGCAGAGTAGCTGTCATGTATAGCACTGAAATGTATGTGTTCAGGAGTTTGAAATTATCCTATGCAAATGAAGCCAAACACTAATAAAGTAAAAGATTAAGCAAAGAATCAGGCCAACCAATGAAGTCAGCCATCAGTAAAGCCGTAAAACTGGCAGATAACCAAGTAAGAAAAATCTAAGTTACAGGGAAACACTAGCATTTGACAGAATAAGGGAGGCTTAAAGAAGCTAAAAGTTATAATACAACTGTAATGAGCTGCTCAGATCCATAAATTTAATAACAATTGCAGGCCTGGAGGCACTGATCTTCTTTTTTCACTCTGCCCTCAGTGGGGCAATACTCCTGCAAGCACCTAGAGAAGTTCAGGGATTCGCCTACAACTGGCAACTAATTTGTTGGGATTTTTTAATTCAGCAACCCAGGGGGAGGATGCTGAATGGTGCAAGCACAGGGAGACACATTTGTTTAGAAGCAGCTAAACTTGTGACAAAACAGTGACTCTGCTAAGACACGGCCGACACCCGTACGCAGCCAAGCCCTGCGTGCGAGCACTGCTGGGTCTGGCAGTGTTTATTAACAGCTCGTCCGCAGACGAGGCGCTGGATTTGATAGGTCATGCAAGTTAACACCTCTCAGTGCTGTATTCCCGCTGCCTCCAACAAGCACAAGCTGTCGGGGACTTACTCGGAAGAAAATACTTGGAGACACCAGTTCCCCAGGGATTTCTGCATGGAGGAGGCCCTTTTACCACGTTCACGAACCCAGTATTGAGGCTGAGTAAAATACAGAAGTGCTGCCACATGGGGAGAGAAGGGAGGTCTGATTCCTTTTGAATTAATTATCTGCTTTCTCTCTAGTACAGTTCCCTGCTTAAGTCACCAGACAGATGTTCTTTATTCCCCAAATAACATTTCAGTCTGCTCCCTCTACAAAATTGAGAGGCAAAATTTCACTCCTGGGGGCTCTGCTTTGGGTACCATTCATGCTGAGTGGTGACCTGCGATGGCTCCCATGGGCTGGGACAGGGTGACCTCAGGAGAAAGGTGTAATTCAAGGTGACACACTGAGTGTCAACACACTCATTGATTGCGAGAGAGGGGAAAGAACAGGGGCAAAATGAGCACAACAACAGCTTTTCAAATAATGTATTGAATTCACTTTGCTAAGATGTTCATTTTCCAGCAATGAAGACAAGCAAGCCAAGTTAGAGAGAAAGAAAAGGTTTTAAATAAAGGAGGCCCAGCTTAACACTGAGAAAAAGAGATTTTCATAATAATTTTTAGACAGTCCTGTCCGTATCTCCTGTAAAGTAGAACCAGCCAGGTCTCACAGTGACTCCTTGGCTTACTTTTAATTAGGCATGAGTAGGCAAAAACAGTAAAACCAGCCTACATTCAAAATTACTTTGATGGACACAGGAGTCCACAGGAGTAACAGCAGAGTGAACAAAGGGCTGAGATTTCAGAAGATGGGCACAGCATTTTGTCACATGGCATCAGTTACAATTCTGAGAATAAGGATGGTGTTTTACACGGCATCGATTCACTCTACACAACATTGTTTGCATTTTCCGACCAGAACTACAGTAACTTATGGAAAATAAACTTTTCTTCTTAAACTGTTAAATCTCATTCAATGGATTTTTTTCTTCTCTCCAATCATTCTGAATTTCTACTGTTCACCCAATATTCAACTTCAGCTCCAACATGGTAATTAAAAAGATGTTTCTTTATCTATTATGTAAGAAAATCGGGTAAGCATGTAAAGATGAACATGGTCCTATAGAAATAAATTGTTAAGTAGGTGTGTATTAAGCCTTTTACTGATTTGGGTTCTGAGAAATGTCCTGAGAATATGCATTAATGCTTTACAAATATAGGAAATGTTTCACTTTGAGTTAATTTCCTTTAAAATTTATAAGTGAGAAGATTATTAATTCACCTTAAATGCTGCTTATTAATTTTAATGTTATTTGGCAAACATTCCTCTTTTCAGTAATTAATTTTCTCTTTGAATGTACTGTCAGGACCTTATAAAATTTCAGAGTATTTTAAGATTTTGATGGATTGCTCAGCAACATATGAAATTAAGTTGTGTTTAAATCTCCATGGCAAGTATATCTGTGAATAGCAGCTCTTGGGAGGGGACATAAATCTCAATCTTCTTTCATCGATTTTCCTACTTATAAGCACGATAACTAGAATGTATTACAGAGTCCCAAATCCGAGCAACTGAAATTTTTTCTTTAAACATATGTTTTGTCTTTTCTGTTTAATTCAGAATTGAGCTCTTCACACAAAGACGTGTCTCGGACTACCTTGTCAGGGGCCCTCTTGTGGAATGCGTGCAAACCCCTCTACACATGCTGCTGTGCTTCCAGTAACGAATCAGTCAACACCAGTCCCGTAAAGGCAAAGTGAGTCACCTTCTTTTAGTGAGTCTTTTTGGGTTTGTCTTTCAAATGTAAGACCTGCTGTCGTGGGAATACTTTGCTTTTGAGGCTCTGGTTAGCTTTGTGGCAAGCAGCTAGCAACCTTCTAGCTACATTTGATAGCATTTCTACTACTTAGAGAAAGTGCTTACCAGGAAGAAAGACATTTGGAAACCCTGTACTGACATCTACTCATTTCCACCACTGCTACAAAAGCATAGCTGGGTTTGGATTAGAATCTAAGTGATCTCGGGATGTAAGAGCCTTAGAGTGAGTGGTGTGGCTTGGCTAGATGAAGAGCTATTCCTCCTCTCACTGCACCCACCAGCCATGGTCAAGCTTAGCCTCTGCCTACAAATGATTGCCTCACATTACATGTTTTAAGCTTCTTAGCCTCCTGTACTGATGTGCCAGAACTCCCTAGGGAAGACAACCTTTTACTATTACTAGTTAGAGCCTTGACCCTGAAACTTCTGTCGTCAGCCCCTTAAGGATGTGCAGGAAAACGGTGCCATGCTGCTGTCCTCTGTGAAGACAAGGAGATCAAACACGTTTAAGCTCCTTGATAGAAATGCTACCCATACACAGACTCCGTGGCCTAGAAAAGGAATTACAAAAATCCATCTGAGATGTAATGAAAACATGAATTAATGACTTCGTATCTTTCTGTGAGTCCTGGCCTCAGCTTTGCTGATTTCTATGGATGCCAGCATGACACTTTTGATAGACTCCAAGTAAAACATTCAATGAATGGCCCCAACTTTATGTTCAAAGCGTCACGAATATAAAACTGGCAATTCAGGTTTGATGTGTTTTGCATATTTTTAACCCCAAGAAATATTCAGAAATACAGGACTGACTTTGATTGTGTAGGTGAAACAGCAGTGGTTTCCTTGGGGTCATATGGGACTGAAGAAAGACCTTTTGTGTAGCTTCCTAACAGCAGGTTCCTGTTAACAGAGAGCAACACAGGACTGCTCCCCCGTGACCTCAGTGTGTAACCAGGCTGGGTAAACACACTTAACTGAAGTGTAGACAGCAAAAAGAAACAGAACAAAACAGAACAGAACAAAACAGAACAAATCCTCAATGACTGAAACAAGTCAACAAACCTGCTAGGGACCAAAAAACCAAACCAGCCCAGCAACCCCAATATCTCAAACTGATTTCTCTCAGCAAAAGCATTTCAGGAGATGATGTTTTCACAGTGGTTTCCAAGTGAAAAGCAAGATTTACTGTCATTGCTCCTACTGAAGTTTTCAGAGACAAAATGTTCAAAACTAGTCAATGCTTTCAAAGGGAAATAAAGCTGCTTTTTTTTCTCAGGAAACCTGCTGGCTGCCAGTGTTGACACAAAACTTGCTCTTGACCGGGCTCCTGAATGCTCAGCAAGCTCAGCAGGGTGGTGTAGTTGTTTTGTTTATTTATAAGCGTGGCAAGTTTCCTACTGTAGCAGCTACCGCATTCAAATGATCTTGGCAAGCGCGAGGGCATACAGGATACGTTCTGAAGGAGGACCATGTCATTGCCTGGCAGGCAATTTCCTTTTCTTCTAAAGCCCTAAACACATCTTTTCAGCCTCTGCTAAGTGTTACTATTTCTGAGGATATTTGAAGGAGGTAAAATGGTAGGAGTGCTAAAAGGGAGATAAACAAGGAGTCCAGAAAAAAGCCTCACAATGACCTTGAGGCAGAATACTGAGGGCTCTCCAGGCAGGTTTTTCTTCCTCAGTACAACCACTCATGGCAGACAAATATATTACTTAGAATTTCTGCAAGGTATTGTAAAAGTCATAGCATTTTAGCTTCCCAGAAAGCCAAAGAGGAAGTCTTTTGAAATTTAAGGAGCATTTTCCTGGATCCATAGCAAGTCTACAGTCCTCTAAATGTATCTGAACCTTTGGAGGAAGCAGGAATGCCTTTCAGACCAAGAATGTATAAATGCAACACCTAGTTATGACAGGAGCCAGAAAAAAACCAAATCCAAGTTACTTGGAAAGTTAACAGTATTTCAAGTGCTGCTTGCTAAGGGAGTCGGTAAGGCTGTGACCGATGGCCCCAGAAAGAACAGTGGTGCTGAAGCACCAGGTAATGGATGTTCCAATGAATACTTTTATAAGAAGTCTTTGTCTCACGTTTTAATGAATTCTTTGCCTGTTTTCCTGTCTTTCAGGCAAGCAGTCAAGGGGTTTTGTATGGGATTGCATGTTACTATGGAAGCTACAAAGGTTTCATGCTCTGTCTTACTGCAAATATTTTGAGTTGGTTTTCCCCTTCCCTACTTCACTCTTCTGCACACTACTCAGCACTTCAGAAGAGCAAAGCACAGTCATATAATTTTCATAATCAACTGATGCCAACTGCAAATCCAGCAGGGTAAATGTACTGTACTTCTGTGCAGGCCAAACATCTCCCACACCCACTCCACCCTGTTTTCTCTTTTCCTAACATACAGAGGAAAGGGTGAGCTCTGCAGTGCTTGGGGAACACTTGTCCCTGAATGGTGCTATTTGAGTTGATGGAGGAAGCGAACTATGGAGTTGTGAATCCCTCTCTTAACTGTGCCCTTCTGGCCAATGCTTCTTATCTGCACAAGCAGAGCTCCCCTTGAGTACCTGCACTGAGGTGGTCTCTGTGGCAGATTGATATTGGCCACTTGTACCTTCAAAACATGAAGGCCACATTTTTCACATCACCCAGCATCACTCAGCAGCTCATGCTGGCCATGAGTTAGCTATTTCATATAGTTATGACAGGAAACTCCAATTAGCAAGTAATGAATGTGCTAATTTCAAATTCCATCTGGACAGTGTAGTGTAAATTCATGCTATTAATTGATCAGTGAATCGATCACTTGTGATTTTGGGAGGAAATCAGCTAGTGAAACTGCTTAAAAACCCCACACTGTGAATGTCAGCCACATCTCAAAGTGATTTAATTTTTAAGTTTGCTCTAGACATCTTCTACAAAGGAGAGTTCCAAAATCATGCTTCCCCACCTCACACTGAGAATTAAACTACAAACGCTTTGTGTAAGCCAGCTAGTTCCTAGTGTCCACATTCAATAGGAAAGTGCAATCATGATTGGGATCCTGCTGGCAACAAACCACTTTACAAACTGATCCACAAATGAAATGCCATCTAGGAACCAATTCAACAGCTGCTGAGATTCAGACATTTCTGAAACAAACGATGACAATTGCTTACAGGACCTTAAAGCAAAATAATGTTAGACACACAGCCAGAAGTACAGCACCAAGTGCAATCAAATGAAAACCACAAATTTCCAGTGTTAGAACTTGCTCTCAAAGTTATCCAGACCACTACAAGTTTTGTCTGCTCTGAGATATTCTTTATCATGTTGATGAACTGTTAAAAAAAACAAGCCAAATTACAGTTTTTCCGTTAGCATGTCCTAGCTATTAGAAATACAATTTATTTTCCCCTGCCAAAGTTTTGGAAAGTTTCAATGTGATATAATCTTGCAGAAAAAAAGGAAAAGCCATGAAAAAAGCCAAACTTCTTCATTTCTGCTTTATTGCACTCTGTAGAGTCTCTCAGCAAATACTATTCCCATCCTGCGAAAAATAATGCACCATTCACACCTGCTCAGTAAGCAAACCTGTCTTATGTAGTTGTGAGTGAATACAATCAGGAATTATTATATTGATATTAGAAAAATACAGGTAGCAGTGTTCGGTAACGGGTTGTGGATGGTCTATATGTTGTTGAGTGAGCTGTAACTTACAGTCCCAATAGTCACTGAAATGAAGGAAAATCCTCAGGTCATCTATGTACTATTACTAGTAATTTGTACCAAAGTTCATGTGTCAGGGCTACTTTTATAAGCATTTGTTTGTTCATTCATTTAACTTCAGCCTCATTAAAAATTAGCATATTAAGCAGATAAAGTGGAATTCAGGTTGGTCAGTTTTGCTTCTGACTTCAGCAACTACCAAAAATCTGAACATGACATTCCCCATACTCAGTGTGGAGTCAACACACAGCTGAGAGGTGTGCATTACTAGTAGAAAAACAGCCTTTCCCTGTGGAGCCACCTTTTTGCTACAGTCACAAGCAATTTGTGATGGAATAACCAGAAGTCAGCTCCTGATATCAATTACAGTAGTCTAATTTACCTGTCATCAAAGCAATGACTTTTGGTTTACCTCACTGTAATGGAGATCAGAGTCTTGACTAAATATTCCATATATACACACACATACCATATAAACATACTACTACTAGTAAGTGAGAACAAGACTAACATCTTAATGTGTTTATTTCCATTTGTAGCTTGCATGGTAAATGTATTGCAATGACAGCCACTTTTTCTCATGTCCTCCTTCATTTTCACCTTTGTTCTTCGAGAGGGTTATTGATTTCTCCCCTCTTCAAACACTCTGTGATCTGGTAAGTCAAAGGGGATCATTTCAGTGTTAGGGAGTGGATCAGGACACAACCCTGAACAGCAGAAGCAAAGAAATGCCACGTCTGTGTGAGCCTGTTGTCGCACTAGCAGTGCTGCTGTACGTGAAGAACCCCAAATCTCTTCAGGGCCTCTTCAAAGGCAGGTGGTATGAAGAAGTGCCTACCTGAAGACGGCGAGGCTCAAAGACCAGAGCACTAGCGGCTTCCTCAGTTCAAATTTTGCTCGTTTGTTCATTAGGTGCCGACCACCAAATATAAAGGCAGCATACAGAGCTGAAAACAGGAATGATTTCTTCCTGCAAAACAAAACCAAAAAACACCTGTCAAGTGTTTAATTAGTATTAGATACACAGCAGAGTCACATACGGACATCACTGCTAAGGGCTTGTGTGCTTCCTTGAAAGGAAGCTCTTTTGGAGACGTTCCGGCATCCCAGCTGAGCTTATCATTTCCGTATGAAACTACATGCCTGCATACAGTCAGGGCTGGGTGCAGGCAAAACTGACCCTGGGGAAGTTCTGGAAAAGGACAGACAAATTTGGCTCCCATTCTTTGCCAGTTTAAAAACACTGAACTTCTGTGAGGAAGAGAATAGACATTGCAGAGCCCAGACACACTTTTGCAAGCAAAACACGGCTGGTACTTGAACCAGGTGATCACATTTTGCGCCTCATTTATCTTTTTCATACGATTTTTTGTTTCCTGCAGGATCCTCCCTATGTGGCAATTTAGTTTCCCACTGTTTCCTCTAAGAAGACACTTAAAGATCATGAGCACTACAACACACCATGATGAGCCCCACAAGAAGCAGAGAACCAGCGAGGAGAGGTCAATGGCCCCATGAAGCAGCAGGACCATGCTGGGCAGCATTGCCCTGTGGCATTGCCCTGCCCATGAGTGCTGGTTCAGGAAATCCAGTGCATTTGCTGAAAGGTCAAGCAGGGCTCTCTTAAGGAACCTCAATTATACTCTTCAAATTGCAAGTTTTATTTTTAAAACTGCCTGATAGTAGTCCAGCTCAGCAATAATCACCCAACATTTGAACTCTGCTACTATAACTCATTGTAAATCAACCATTAGAGGTCAAAAATAGATTCAGCCTGGGATTCCTTCCCACACAACACAATATTACACTGACTAAGACATAATGAGGTACACCATTAATGGTGGCCTAACTGGAAGGGTATCTAGTCAAGAATAGAATTTTCCCTACATAATTTATCATTACATTCACAAATATAGGGTGGACTACGGTTTTGCACCAGGAGGTTCCGGTTCCTATTTACCCCAAGAAAGAATGACAAATACTCTCAAGAAAGGTAACTACTTCATTAACATCACGGAAAAGACAGCAGCAGGCTACAAGACCTCTAGTTCCTTCTGACGCTGGAATCCCAAGGGCAGCAGCAGCAGACAGGCCTATGATCAGGGCATGCCACACTGCCCAGGCTTCCCATTGGGAGAGAGGCTCACCCACATTGTGGTCTTCAGAGTTTTCATAGGATTTTCAGCTGGATGTTTAAGTGACAGTATGTTGCTTCACCTCAAGAGAAAGACAAGTATGTGCCGTGGTGTCACTACTGGTACCACACAGGTGCCACCTCCAGGCTCTTCCATTAAGGTTGGCCGGCTGAGGTTACCCCATGGCAAGGAATCTGTAGAGCACAGGACGGTCCTGAGGGCCAAGCACAGAGTGGCACAGCACGTGCCTGTGCCGCCTCAAGGCAGCTGGTAATGGATCACGAGACCCTCCATGGCCAAGGGTCGTCCTGGAAGGTTCAGAAAAACTAAGAAAAGCTGTAGCACATCTGACTGGAAATACAAAGAAAGCACATGCAACCTTCAACCAAGGCAAATGAATTGAATTTTATGTAAGTTTGAAAGCTAAAAGAGAAAACTCCAAAGAGACAGATGTGTATCAGTATGCATTCTGCAGCATGCCATTTTCTGCCCACTTAGAAACTCTGCTTCTACTGATGTATTTATAGCTCTGTGTTGTAAAACACAGGTAACTGCATGAAAATCCACCTGATGCTCTGAGAAGGGAGGACCCAATGCCTGTGGTCCACTGGGTGAGCTTTACCATCCATGCTGGCAAAAGCCCCAGGCCGACCAGGATGACAGAGCCAGCACCCTCTCACCTTGTGCATTTAGATGGCCTAATTGCCATGGCAATGGTTATCATGACCAGGTTTTGAAAAACACAAAGCCTTGGCCCTTATTCATATCATAATACAGAAAAAAGCATTCATTTTTACTTCACTGGTCAGGGAAGGGACAGAATCACCAAACTGATAGCATGACTGCAAGTTTAGCTAGGCTGGAGATCAGTAAATATTTGTTAACCAGTTTGGGTAATGATGAACCACCTCAAGCTTGCTCATACTGAACCACCTAACTGTTCAGACAAGATTTATGGGTTACAAGATAGAAGCAGGCTCTCAGTGTGAGTTTAGACTGCATTCCCATCTCCTTCCCTCTGCAGCCTTTTCAGCAGCGGTGTGAAACGCAGCCCATTGCCGCCCTGGGCATGGGTGAGGGAAGGAAAGGAACTGTGATGGACCCACAATCTGCAGTCCTGTCCAGGCTGCTCCGGGGCACTGGGAGAGATGTCTGCTCGGCCTGATTCTGCCCCTTCAGTCCCACAGAAGTCTGGGCTTGCAGCGCTCAGTGCAGACAGACAGCAATGCACATGACAAGGTATGGAGATACACATACACACATACGGCCACTCGAGCCAGGTCACGTGCAGGTGGCCACACAGGAGGGGCCCTGCAGCTCCACACCATGAGGGAAGTGCAAACCCACACTCCACAACACTGCAGTGTGAGTCCCCCACACCAGAGTCAGGAAAGGTCTGTCTTACACTGATCCATGCATGGATCTCCAAAGCAACTGAGAGCAGTGCAGGATGACATCCCAAGTAGTGCAGGGGAAAAGAATGCAACACAGTGCTGCCATGCAGCTGTCAACATGGCACAGGTCATGCAGGCTGGCACGAGAGGATGTCAGGATTCACGAGCTAGAGACGCTTTGCAGGAAGGCAAGCTGGAAGCAGTTTAGTTCTAGATCAAATACAGCCGAGACTTCAAAGTAATGGTTCAACTTCAGTTCCAGTTCAAGACAAAAAAAACAGTCTGAATGAGTTAGCAGTTCAGGTCTATGTTCTGTTTGTCTCCACTTGTTCCTGAGCCAGCTAATCTGTATATCTACACCAAGTAACATTTCATTTTGCTTCTTAGTGGTGAAACTATCTTTTGTGAGTTCAGTCAGTTTGTTGAGGTCAGTAGTTACATTACACTAATTAGAACCGATAAATTTTAGGTCGCTTTAGAGCTTTGTAATGAGTACAACATTATTTACAATGATGGTAAACTGTACTCCCAGAGTATGCAGCTTTGTATCAGCAGTGGCAGACACGGCAAGATTTGACTGCACACATGATGTGAACTGCAGAGAGCAGCTGTAAGCAGTTTCAGACAAGGAGGGACACAGTAGTATCATCTCCCATCAGAGGTAAGCACAATACTGAATAATGATTAGGCTGATTTTGAAATCATCACTGTTTTGATGCCTGCTACTTTTTGCACTCAAAGGACTTTGAATTTTCCCCACTTTGCAGCATAAAATAGTTAAAAGAACTGGGCAGGCCAGGTGACAGAGTTACAAAGAAGCTGCAGAGGTATGTACTCTTAAGATAATCTGATTAACTGCATTACACTGGTATTAACCAGTTTCCTACCAGTGTTTTTATGATGGATTTTCCCAAAGATTCATGACTAAAGTCTGGCTAGTGACACAAAGCAATGGCAATCTGACAGAATTCAATTAGATCTGATTTTAGCCAAAGGAGAGTAATATTGAACAAGCATTTTGAAAGACAGAGGTCTGGAGTTGTTCTGGAGCAATGTAACTTTTACTATTACCTGAAGAGAAACTAAACAGACCAGGACAATGGCAAAAAAAATTAACCTTGAAACTGAAAAAATAAAATCCCTCAAAGTAATTCAATAACAGACTTGCATCCAATAACTTAAATGTTAGCACATTCATATGTTTGTCTTCAATTCTGTTCTGCAGGGTAACACAGTAGACATAAAGACAGGGCTGCCAAATCCTCCACATTTTTCTGGCATTTCTGTTTCTCACAGTTGTCTCCCACCTTCCTACATTTTCAGACTTCAGGGACTAAGTACTATCTCTACTGAATACAACTCCATGTTCCTCTGACAAAAGTTGCCAGCTCTTTCCCCCTTTATAGGTTTCTGGAGAACCGATAAAAAGCTGTATTTGGGCTTACTACAAGAGAGGGAGGCAAGAGGGGCTACAGGCTGAAGATGTGAGACAGATCTTCCAGGACAGAAGCACAGAGGTGGCTGTATCGTGAGGCAAAGGGACAGGAAGAAGCTGGGAGCCACGATGGGAGAAAGCGAAGAGAAAGGATGAATAGTAAGCAAATGAGGGGAGCTGGCAGCCATGAGATGGACATGAAGCTGGGAGAGCATGGAAGGTAAGGAGGCTTGAAGCCCCTTCTGTGCTGGAACCCCTGGAAGGGTGCTTCCTGCATCCATGGGCAAACCTATGGAAGAGGAACAGAGACAGGAAACAGGAAAAGGAAAAGTATAACTGACAGGAAAGAGGAAAAGTATAACTGAGAAGAGGGAGGCAGAAAGTGAGGATGATAAAGCAAGACAGGAGCAAAGCTTCTCCTCATTCCCACCCAGGGAGTCCCACCCAGGAAGGTCCACTCAGGCACCAGGGAGTGACAAGAAGAGATCAGTCACCCAAGCCTCAGGCAGGAAAACACAACACTGGGAAGGGGAAGCAAATAATCCAAAGAGGAAAGCCATGGTAAACAAATGGCTAAGGAGTAAGAAATCCTGACTCCCTCAGAAGTACTTATTTATAAAATGCTGAACACGTAAGAATTACCACAGTATTCTAAAATAAGGGGCCAGAGCCTGAGGGTGAGCCTCGTGTGCAGCAGCGTGAGACATCCCCCCGTCTCTGATGCAAAGTGAAGTAGCCCTGAATATTGCAGTACTGCTGAAGGAGGTGGTTTCGAGCCCAGATGCACTGTTGCCATTTTTTCCCCTGAAAATAGCAGACTGAGTCATTATTGTAGAGTTCTCTGATGTTAATGAGTAAACTGAAACAGATATATATACGTGTGCATGTGTTATAAAATTGACTATTTCCACAGGATTTTCCTTAATCATCAAGGAAAGTCTTTATAGAAATGCCCAAAGGACAACCTATCACGGATTGTTTATCTTTTATCATGTAATACAGGATTATCTGCATAACAGTATTCAGTAGGGGAGCAGTAAAGTGGTGTTAGCCCCCTCTTTCTACATTCTGTAGGATTCTTAAAGCTTTTTTTAATCAAGACGTATTTACTTTGCACATTCAAAGCTCATTTTTAAATTCACTACCACTCCTTCATATGCTGTAAAGGGAGCACAACGGGTTAAAAAATCCCCACTGCAGTTGCCAGAGCAGAGTGCTGCTGGAAAGTAAACAGGCAGTTTCAGGCTCCTGATGTTTTTCTTTTGGCCTTCTTCATCACCATTCTACTGATGTAAAAAAAAATAGATTTACTGAAAAAAAAAAGAAATAAAGGAATGTTTGGTTATATGAAATATAAGGGAATTTTCCTACTGCTCTCTCCCAGCTTTCAGCAGAAAATAACAACAAACACTTGTGTTTATAATGGAAACTGCTAACTTGAGACTCCAACTAAAGTGCTTTAACCTGAACCCATGTGAATCACACACCATACCCATGTCCACAGATCAGCCAGTGGGGCTGGTAGCCTTGGCAAAGTTACCTTCTCTCTGGTACTTATTTAAAAATCACACATTCTGTATAAAAAAGGGTGTGAAAACGCTTCTCAGTCTCTCAGTGTTTCTACCTCAGATATACTGTCAAAGCAAATCTTTCTCTCTCTCTTCACTGATATAATTTTGACAGAACCGGCAAGAAGAGATCCGATGTGTGGATATGCCAGATCTGTGTATGAAAATATAACCTGTAGTCCTGGCTTAGATTTGAGTTTCTGCAGCTGCTTCCCATTGACCGTAGCAGCCTTCGTAATGGAGAGAGAAGGACACACAGAAGAGGAAGATCTGTCTGATACAGGCATGCCAACACAGTCTGATTTATTCCTACAGCTCAATATCCTTTGACATTTATATTTAGCACAGCAATGATGATAGTCACACACACATGTAGGTGATTCACTGATGATGGTCTTTGACGTAAAGAGCTATCAGAGAGTAAACAGGGACATATCTCATACCAATCATCTGACCCCTTGATTTCTAAAGCCTGCCTCTCAAAAGGCCATTCAGCCTCCTCGTGACAGGTACTGTTGGATGTTCAAGTCTGTGCTTCCCCCAAGGCTGGAGCAACTCTCCAGGCACCTCTCTCCTGTCTGGGAGCAAGGGAAGAGGAGTCAGAGCCCTGGGGACACATATGGGCCAGGGACTGTTATTCCCCGACATGTGCCTTCTCTCTGGGGTCCTGTTCCCATCACCCAATTCATGTCATTACCGCCAGACAGTACTTGTGTCACTGCCCCGACTCCTTAGCCCACAGAAAGGAAAGAAGGAAAGAAACATGGGGCCGGGAGGCTGCCAGGAGAACTGCTGTGGGAACTGTCCCAAGCACAATGCTGCTGAAAAGGATGGAACATGAGGAAGACTTGCAGCTCTGTGAGTGCTAATGGCTGAGCTGAGGGGCAGCCTGAAGTCCAGGTTCCCCACTGCCCAGGTCAGGGTGCGAAGGGTGAGAGCTGCGGGGGCAGCAAGCTCTGAAGAGCAGAGCAACTGCTTTTTCGTGGTATTATCACCAGCTCAAAGCCTGCTCTGGTCCAGTGGAGATAGCCCCAGTTCACCACCAGCCAACTTGCATGAGCACTGTCTCAGGGGAGCCAGGGGCTGTGCCCACCTGAGCCTCTGCCCACACCGCATTCAGCCAGACCCGGGGGCAGGAAACCACTCCTGCATTGGCAGGGCACCCAACAGCCCTAAAATTACAGAGAGGAGGAACGAGGGCACGGAAGTGTGGGGGCATGGGGGAAGGTGGCTCATGTCCTGCACCTCCCTGATGGTTGCATTTGTTTTGTTGAAACGTTTGCCAGTAATTTGTAACACTCATGTTTGTAAAACATATGTGTTACAGATTATTAGTCACATACTTAAAATGTGTGCAGCTAGGGACAAAAACAGCAGCAAATCTTTCTTGTTTTCTCTGTGAATGGGAAAATATAAGAACAGCATAAGGGTGAGAAAACAAAGTTAAAATTCAGGAACAATTTTGGGTTTTTTTTCAGATAGAAGGGGAAAACTCAGCTCTGAAGCATAGTCCCCTGTTCTTTCTAAGCCTCATAGAGGCTTGATGGAAGAAACCATATTCCTGTAAAGAACTCATAAGCTACAATCCCAAATATAAGCCATGTCACAAGAGAAAAGAACCTCTCAGATAGAAAGCAGTTCAGAAAAAAACCCCAACACAAGTTCCAAACTTTGGGTTTTGAAACCAAGTTGCCAAAATTATCACTGAAGGAAAATCAGCTGCATCTCTGGCTCTGCCCCAGATTTCCTCCACTTACGCTTTGAATGGGGACCCACCCAGTGGAGACAGTAGGTGAGTGTGCTTGCCAGGACAACAGCCACTCCTGAGTTTTCACCTGGCACAGACAGCAGTGGAAGCTGCCGCCCAGTGGGTTGGGTGACTGGGGTGAGCCACACCATACCCTCCTACCCAGTTGGCATGGTTCAGCCTAAGTCAAAGCCTGCATCATCCCATCCTCAATGCCACCACACATCCTGGGGATGGGCCACATCCCAGGGGTGGCATCTGACCTCACTGTTACTGACACTGATCATATGTAACAAACATTTTTGCACAACCCCTCCAAGATTTACACTGCCAGTGCTAAGAATTTAATCTAGCCCCAGAGGAGTCACAGGAGCCTCCTCGAAGAATGATGACCCATCCCTGTCCCTGTTAAGAGCCTTTACAGAAGCTCAGTGTAGTCAGAGAAACTCCTTGACTGGGAGCCTCTGCTAAATCCATTAGTATCACTCTGACAACATATCTAGTTCTTAACGCAAAGATTTGGGGTTATAACAGGTGACAAATTAGGGTGTCCCAATTCCCCTTGGACCCACCACAGGTTTTTCCAGGCTTTGCTGAGACTTTCAGGCAGTCGGTGGAGAGATGGCAGAAAGCAGAGAAGCTAATGTAGGTCATAGGCACTGCAGTTCTGATGAAAAGCTACAGTACTTTCACTTTTAATTTCATCAATGTAAACGTAAACCTCTGGCCTCCACAGTAAAAACCTGGAGCTAGTAAACACAACTGCAAGTGAACTTGGGGACTACTAACCTACATCCTTCCCAGCTGAAGTAATTCTGTTTGTTCCCACTTCTCACCTGAAAGCAGTTAATGAAGATGCTAGTGGAGATATGTCATACAGACATAGCATGAAAATAACTAGATATCCAAACTGCCTTACTCCTTTGATCTGCTTTATCTGATCAAATTAATCAATGGTTATGACATTTTGTAATTTTACACTTAAAGGAGTACATCAATGTAAGTCCTTCAGATCCAGGAAGATCCCTGAAGAAACTCCAAATGTTACTTACATTACAAGTGCTGCTTTTTAAAACTGCTTAGCAGATAGATATTTCTTTATTAAACAGGACAAAACACAACTCAAGTAACAGATCAGTAAGAATATTTTATGGAAGCTGCCTTTGCCTATGCACCTGCAGAACGCCTCAGCACCACAGTGGCAAGCTCACGTTCCTCTACCATTGCAAAGGCAATTTGTAAACGTTCTGGAAGTAGTGTCTGTTGGATCTCAAAAAATATTTAAGTAAAAATAAAAGCAGTCATTCAAAATGAAACATGGAAGATGCAGGGGTTGTGAGCAGTGTGTTATTTTTCTATCTATCCGCCCTAAAAGACATTCCAGCAGACATTGCTCCCCTCCAGCCTTCTGCAATACGACCTCAGAAAATGATGTTGCTACAACTGTCAGTGGATTGCAAAACACAAACAAATAAAAACTGTTCTGATTTCCCTGAGAGTGTTCTCAGCCAAAACAGACATGCATGATTTTCCTGTAGAGCGGAGCGCAATGTTAGAAACAGGACAGCAAAAAGTAATGCACAAATAAGACCTTACAGCCAGGGCTTGTTGATCACCTTATAGAAAGCATCACCGCGTAACTCTTCCACTGCCAGAAAACATTAAATTATCCTGGAGGTTTGGAGGAAACCAAACTAAGGGGATGCCTAAAAAGCATAATAATTTAGAATACTGTCCTGGTTCTGGCCAGGACAGGGTTAATTTTGCAGTAGCCAGGAGGGGGCATGGCTCAGACCCAGGGGTTATTCTGTACCACCACATGTCATTGCCGAGGTTGGAGGGAAGGGAGTCTCTTCCAGGGAGAAGGGGTTCCTTTTGGTCGAGTGAGCGTGGCAGAGGGAGCTGTCCAGTCCTGTCTGTTGCTGGGGGTTTTCTGTGGGAATCCTTCCTTTCCTGTACCCTCTGTCATTAGTATTGTTGCTGTTATCGTTTGTTTTCTTATCTCATTGCTCTTTGCAGTAAATTGTTCTTATCTTAACCCATGGTGCCTCCAATTCTCCTCTGTAGCAGGGGAGTGGCCAGGAGGGGAGTGAGTGAGTGGAATGCAGGTTTTAGTGGGAATTCTAAATTGGGACATACCATTCCTAAACCATGACAGATACAAACTTCTCTTCCCCACCTGAAGACCTTAAACCATATACGTGGATGAGAGCAGGCCAGCAATACCATTTGGTGGCCTAGCTTTGATTAAAAGGGGATATTGGTACCAGTGATATTGCATTAATGGAACTGTGGAATAAAATGTCTTGCTTTCAAAACTTGTGAATGCCCAGACGACCTGTGGAAGAGAAGGGAGCAAATGGAACTCATAAAAAAGGACATTTTGGTGGAGAAGCAAATTAAAGAATATCTTCCAACAACCCCTACTGAAGAAAAATCAGGTCATCTTGAGAACAACTGCCTGCTCTGACTGGTCCCATAGTACTTTTTGATGCATGATGTCAAGGACTGCTTGATGTATCTAATAAAATCTTCAAGGACATGTGACCTTGGTCTACGGATAAGAGAGCAAATGACAAAGGATGCCAATGGACATGCAGCCGTGAACCTAGACCTAACTCTTGACCAATAGGAAACTGGCAAAATCCAGACAAAAAAATGGGGCAATCTTGTCAGAATCTTTTCAGTTACCACCCTAAAACAAAGAGCTTTGCCCAACAGCCATTTCCTTCTTAATCAACTGGGAATCAGATCAGAACAAACAGAAAGGTGTTTCAGCAGAGCTCAGAACTTGCAACAGCAAGCAGTTCCGAGTAGCCAGGAGGCAGATTTACATGCTGCTACCTCCTTTCAACACAATGTTTTTCCACTTGTCCAACGTGTCCACTGGCAGTGAAGGTAGCATTAGCTGATTATGTTATCATTACCAAATGACATTTTCGTGAACTAAGCCTCACTACTACACACTTAAGAGTTTCTTGCTTTTCATTCCAAGTGGAGGCTCCAACTGTCAGAATAACCTGCTAATAAATTTCTGGGTACTTTCAACCTGTCACAATTCCCATGTCACTGATTGTGACCTATAGCTTCTCCATTAAATCCAGAATTGTTTTACTTGAAATCAGTCAAGGCAGTATCTTTAAAGCAGACCCTTTCAAATGCAAAGGTAGAGACATACTGCCTTGAATCCAGCTAAAAGTCTTTGAGGAGCATATTAAACACCATGAGAAATACTGCAAGCAATAAACCAGCGGAAGTAATTTTCTAATTATTGTCAGGATTTTCAGGATCTGAGGTGGCCAAAATTTAAGAGGCAGGATGACATTCCTAAACCTGCAGTGGAAAAAATGGGACAAAGGAATGTAGCAAAAGCTGGGCAATTACCAACACCTGTTCCTCAGCTAAATATCACAGCCTGGCTGTTTTTTGGCCATTTCCTGCAGATATCCCACCTGCACTTCTGAACAAGTCCAAAACAATCGGCATAAAGCAGCAGGAGTGGCACAAAGCAGTACAAAGTACATGGCATTAATGTAGCTTATCTCTATCCTGTCAGCAATATGGTTGCGACAGCTTGTTCTGGCTTTCCACCTCTGCCTACAGCGTCACGCTTGGCACACGCCCCTTCGTCTCTCTCAACAGGTGGCAGGACCCACCGGGTCTCCCAAACTAAAAAGCCTGAGTCTTTGTTTTTGTTTCCAGCCACAAGGGTTTGACTGACTGCATTCTGCCCTTAGCCACCCCCTCACCTAATTAGATGGGATACTAAACTGCTTAGCAGTATTTCACTTTCCATCACCGTATAAGAAGACCAGGTTACTAAAGGATTAGGAAGTATAACATTAAGGTGTTACATATACAAAGAGAGTTGCCTGTCCTAGTCTCTTCTAAATCTTGCTCAGAGGGGACCTGTTAAAAGACAGGAGACGCCACAAGGAAAGAAATCCCGAACAAACAAGGTAATGAATCCGGACTATGGTGTAAGTGGCTGCATACACAACCCAAGAGAAGGAAAAGGAGCATTATGAGGAGACAGCAGTGATTGACATCCAGCTCTTCTGGACAGGCAGACAAATGGACAAGGGCATAAAGCAAGGGCATAAAGATGAATACATTTTTAAACAATTCACCTACATCAACAGTCAGAATTTAATGGGTGTGGTCACTAAGGGACAAAAAGCAGAACCAGCTCATTGCAAATGAATAGGAAAGCCTGTTAGCATGTCAGTGATACTGCTTCAGATTCTTTTCAGACAGGAAGCAGCCTCCCGTGAAGGTAGAGAACTTCAATAAGTTACCTGACCTTGGTTTGTTCCCAAAGATCATGTAACCAAAATTTGTTTTACATCTCCAAATATATTCCGTTTGCTGTTCTTTTCCTTAATTGAATTGTACACCACTGTAACTTGTGGATTTTGCTCAAATTTCTCTCCATGGCAGGTTTACTAACTTATGGGTGGCCTATAAAGAGGTAAAAAAAAAATCTGTTCCAGTCAAAAGCCAGTCTACTCCTACATTAATTTCTGTATCACACAGCTACTATAGTAGAATACTCTCCATGCTCATCACCTGTGCGTACCACTTTTCTTTCACGGGGCTGTTGTAAAGTCAGCAGTAAATCTGCCTCCTGTATCTGCCCACCGTTCCTCTCATGTTATGATCAGATGACACACGAACCCATTTATATTGTATCTCATTCACGGATGCCCTACTCCCTCTGCAAACGGAATACAGGAGGCCCTTGGCCCCTGTGTGCAGGATTTGGTGGGCAAGAGAGGGGGAAGAAAGTGATCTTCCCAAAGACGCTTTTCTCAGAGGATGTCCTGAGGTCCTCCAGTGCTTTACAACTCTTCCACCAGAGCCCACCGGTCAAACAAAAGCAACACCCAGGCACTGGTCACCCTCACTGCCCCTGCACCTGGTGGCCCCATCACAAAACTCACACATGCAACTGGGAAACCTTTGATGCTTTCTTGCTGAGCCTGCATGATCCAAACACCTACCACAGTCTCCAGGGGTGGGGCACTCCAGTTTCTGGGCATTAAGTACACATTAACAGTAGCCTGCTTTTATGAGCCTCTCCTCGGGAAGGTAAATGCTGTCTCTTTGAGGTTGGTAATGATCAACGAAACTGCACATTTGCCACCCAGCTAACCTAAGTGCGCAGAGAAAAAGCTGCAAACCTGTGTATTCAACAAGTTTTTCCACTTCCATGATACCCTAGAGCAAACGGCAGTTTGCTAATGTTTACTGCTTTTGGTTTAGCTTCTTGTGTTGCTGTAGCTTGCTTTGAGATCCATGAGTGTAAGCATGCTACAAATGCGTATTAGAGACTTCCACAATTACTCTGCATCTGGACCGACACTTCACTCCAGCCCATTTTCCAAAAGGCAGACAGTCTTGGAATTGAGAGCACCAAGGGGAAAGTTTACTCATGTTTTAGGGAACTATGCCAGTGATTCCCCTTCTGCCCCTTTCCAAGGGGTTTTCTACTTTGTTCAATTTCTCCAGCTCACTGGGACTCCAGCTCACTAAAAGCAAAAATACTTTGAGAGACCTTGACCTGCACCACCACCGAGTGACCACCAACACAGACACGTGCCCCTGTGTTGGCCTGCATCCTGGCCACAGTTCGGCTATGCTGCAGTCAGCCTGTACCTGCACTGAGAGCCAGCAGTGATGGTCTTGGGCATGAGCTCTGCTTTGCTTCTTTGGGGCTCCAAGCTGCTACACCCACATGGTCAGCACAGTGCTGGGGTGCACCAGCTCACATGGACGTGTCCAATGCAGCCCTTCATTCTGGTCCTTCCCACTGGTCTGAATCACCAAGGTGATGGCATGTACAGAGGGACAAGTGACAGAGAGAAACCTCTGAGGAAAAATATTTGAGTCCTCTGTCTTTTGCCAAGAAGGAACAACATTCATGCTCAAAATTTTGGTTCAGCAGTTTCAGTTAAATTGGTAGAACAGGTTGGGCCAAGCAAAAACACAGTCAGTTTGTGATTCATTGCAATTTTTTTTTTCAGCCTACAGTTTATGTTTTAGTCCCTCTACCTGTCTATCAGCAAAAGGAATCAGCAACTCCCCACCTTAGACATTTAGCAATCTCACAGGACACTGGTGACTTGCTCAAAGATAGATCAAACCTGTAGTTGCAGAAGTTTGTTTTTTTGGGGACTGAATTCTTACAGCTTTAAGCTTCTCATCCACATTTCTGGAAAATGCTGGATCTGTGTTACAGCTGCCCCTCTACCCATCCTGCCCCACCCCTGGTAGCTTTTGCCCTAAATAAAACAAGGATATTAGCGTGGCTACAAACCAGATGACGGACCTAACTAGACTTTAGTCACAACCGTACCAGTCGTTATTACTTAAATCAGCCTGTGCTTCCTTGTTCTTCTATCTCTGTATTTAAACATTGTGTGGATGTACACCAAGCTCCCTACAGCGCTGTAACACACTTCATTCATGTCTCACATGTGCTTGTTTGCTTAGATGGTGGGGAGAATAAATCCCACTTCTACTCCTCACTCACTCCTGTTAAATAATACCAGCACTATGGATAAAAATTAGATACTACTGATAATACTGCTACTGATAACATGCTAAATGAGCCTCTTAAATAATAATTAAAGAAAATGGATTTACAGAACAGGTAAGCAGTTGAGAATGTGGCACCATGTAATTGAAACTTAACCCCAGTGCTATATTTGCATTCACAGAAAGACCATAAACATCGAGTAAAACTATATTCAAATGATTTGGCTAAATTTGGTGCTCACAGGCTGTGCTAGACTGACACCTTTCTGAGAAGGCTCATGAACTGGTTCCATTAGACCTTCTAAAACCTACTGATGACAGGATGTGTTAATAAGCAATGGAATTTGGGGTTAATAAGCAAATGGGGTTTGGGAGCTCCTTGAGACCAAGTAAAAGCTGGTAACGTGTCAATGTGAATTTACTGGCTGCACTGATCCAAAAGAGCAACAGTGCAAAAACATTCTCAAGCAGCTGCTTCTCTTCCTCACCATTGCATACTGAAGCATTTTAAACCATGCAGTTGTTTAAACTATAGGGGTGGCACATTAAGCACCCTTCTGGCAGACATCCTGCAGCCAAAATGAAAATGTCAAAATCCTGGTACAAAACCTAATCATCCTGCAGCAAATATAACTGAAAAGTGACAGAATAATGCCTTGATGTCCTGGCATGGCTTATTCTTGTATGCTAATGCATTTTGGAGAGAGTGAGCAGTCCTGGAAAACTCTGCATCCAAAGCTCCACAAACCCACCAGGACTAGGGCTCCTTCACTATTTATCTGGTTTCCCAGCAAACTTTGTGAGCTTTCTGAATGGTGTCTCTGGGGGCAGAGTTTTAGACCTAGAGCTGCAGTTCTCTCCTTGCACTAGTCAAAAGCTCTTCATGAGATGTTTCTGCAACTTCAGGTCAGCATCCTGCAAGGGAGCTCATCCCAAATGCTCCCACACCCACTGCCTCTTAGTCCGTCTGGAAAAAAAATCTCTGCTTCCTCCACATTAAACATTTTACAAAGAGGTAAAACAGGCTGGGGAAATATTTGTCTCTGATGGGGCTGAGGAAGAGAAAGTCAGACAGGCAGCGATGAGGTTGGGGAATTAAAGTCCCTGCAGCTGCCTGCCAGCAATGGGCACACATCACTGCTCCCATGGCTCCCTGGGCTGCAAGTGTGTGTCACATGAAGTAAGTCCATACCTGATGATTAAATTTCTAAATCATTGTTTCCATGCAGTGAAACGGGGCGAAATATAGGGCTCTGTCATCCTTCCTGAAGCTGTTAATACTGGACCAAAAAAATCAGAGGAAAAGAGTGGAAACAAAAAGCTGAAGGAAACTAAATTCAGGTCATGGCAGTGAGTTGGGTCAAAGAGCTACAGAGTGAAGGCAGGTCTTTTTCTTTTCTTTCTTTCTTTCCCTGCTCAATGCCAGACTTGTTTAACAAGACTCTCCTTGGTGAATTTTCTTTTGTAATTAACAAATGAAAAGGAAACATGCTTCTCTGCCTTAAAAGAAAAAACAAAGAAACAATGCAGCTGCCTTTTGCAATCCATTTCCATTTTTAATACTAGGAAAAGTTT
The DNA here is from genome assembly GCA_013397865.1 of Struthidea cinerea. NCBI lineage: Eukaryota > Metazoa > Chordata > Aves > Passeriformes > Corcoracidae > Struthidea > Struthidea cinerea. Next base: position 1,676,780 of record VZTI01003491.1, read on the forward strand.
ATGCTGCCTCTGCTTAAGTACAGTCTTACTTTTCAGCCTTCTTTAGTTCGGGCGGGAGAGGGGAAAGAAGTGAGCGTCTTAAATGATTGAGGATTTCTGCATTCATATTAAATGATAAACACTAACAAAATAACAGTGAGAAACAGTTTCTAGCATGCAGGCTGGGCAAACTTATCACAACAGACACAGCGGGTGGTTGATCTCACAAGGCCTCCAAGATTGTCTTGCTCCTCAGCCTGTGCTAACCGCACATGCTTTATTTTTTTAAAAAAGATCTTTTGATGCCTTACAAAGGCTCACACAACTCTTCCCTGCTTCATGTCTATTAAAAAACCCTGGCAGGTTGAGTTTGCTCTCATGCAAGAGGGAAGGTGAGGAAGGTACATAATCTCTTCAGTTTTCTTGGCACCAGAACAAACCCACAGACGCCAGCCACCACTAAGTATAGGCAGGAAGATGACTCCCAGTCATTAGGACATCCAAACTCTGGGAGACTCTGCTTTCCAAGTGCAGAAATGTTTGTCTGCTTCAAAGATGGGGCTTGGCAAGTTTGGGAAAAAAAAAAAAAAATTAAGGACTAGGTGATGGGCTGCATGACCCTTCAGGTCCCTTACAAAATGAAACTGCGCGTGGGCACTCCTGCCTGTACCCCATCACTTCCTGTATGGCTGTGCTGAAAGTGATCACTGGGAACACAGACCCAGGAGAAGAAAAGCTCGATGGTGCTGGGTACGGCTGGGTGTGACGCACAAAGGTGGCAGACAAGTCTCACCTCTACCCTACAACAGAGTACCTGCAAAGAGAAGCATGCAAACGTAGCACCTTTAATTTGCAAAAGCTTCTCCCAACACAAATCCCCCAGGCTGCAAGGCTGGGGCTTGTTGAGCAAGATGTACACAGTGAAACTCTGACTGAGATGCCTGCACAGCATGACAGTGTAGAAACAACGATATACAGCCGTCCTCTGGGCAGGAAACTTCCTACAAACTGCATACGTAGGAGAGCTGCAGAGCTATCAGCAAGGAAGGGAAATCTAGAGAAGGAAAGAAGGAAAGGAAAAGTAAGTTTGCAAGCATTAAGAGACACAAAGATCTGCCCTTGCACAGCCATATAGTGACTGTCAGCCCAGCTCATTTGCTGTATCATCTTCTGCATCCTTGTAGCCCAGCGGCAAAGGATGGTCTCTATCTCCAGGGCCCCTGAAGAGAAGTGCTGTCTGAAACACTCAGACACAGAGACCAGGAGCTGGGATGACGCTTGAGAAATGTCTCATTACTCTGGACCTTGAGATGGGTTGGAGCAGCTGCAGTGGCAGTGGGATCATCAGGGATCCCAAAGAGTCCTTGTGATGGTATCAAGTCTGCCTCCAGCACAGTGCTCTGCCGACCCAGGGGTTTTGGCTGCACCAATAATAGCTGGTAGCTCAACCCAAAACAAATAAATTAAAAGTAAGATTCCTTTGGGGCTGACTCATAGCAGAAGTGTAGTCTTTTATTGGCCTGTGCTTCCCTTCCCCCATGTGCTCGCCTCCCTCACAGCAGAATGATGAAGACTTACAATTTACCAGTGAACAGGCTCCCACACCTCCCCAAGCCAAGCCCAGTTTTGCTCAACACTCCACATCCCCGCAGCTACACAGTTTAAAAGGCTCCAGTTTAGAAGGCAACTCAGAGCCAAATGTTTAAACACCTTCCTTGCAAAAGCTCACCGAGCAGTGCCCATGCACAAATTCCACCTTCTTCTTTTTATTTGTTTTGCCGAAATGCTTTGCTGCATCAGTGCATTGACTGGGCTGACAACAGTGAGTTCCTGGGAACTAAACAATAACCTATTTGCTAGCCCATTCCTAGCAAATATGTCACTTGTAATAAGAGCATATTTTGTCTGGCTTGGTTTGGATCAGTGGCATTTGTTATGCATCACCACAGAATAAAAAGAGGATAAAGATTTCAGAGTTTGGCCCTACACTGTGTGTGCAGAAAGGAGAGAGAAAGGGAGCCTGGCTCTTAGTGATAACAATATTTATCTGAGCTCAAGACTTGGTAAGTCTTGAAGTTTTTACCAACTGATGTTGACAAGTGTTTTGTAGTTTCAGTCCCCTTCCCAAGAGACCTCTTTAAGGACAGCGCTGCACTGCACTGACGGCACTTGGCAGCTCAGCCATTGTGGCAGCCGACACCAAAAGGGCTGACAGGGAATTAACTGAGTCACTCTCTCACTTCAGTTCAGGTCAGCCCAGGTCATGGCTGAGGTGATGTGGAGAGACCTGCACCGATCAACCTGTACGGGTGGAAAAAGGGCTGCCAAGCTGATGTTTGCTCCCAGTGCTAAATGTGCTTTTCCACATAATTCTCTAGCTGTGACCATGCGTGTATCAAGAAAAAACAGAATCATAGAACCTTTTAGGCCAGAAAACAACTTTAAAATCATCGAGTCCAACCATCAACCCAGCACTGCCAAGTTCACCTCTAAACCATGTCCCTAAGCATGACATCTACATGACTTTTAAAACCACCAAGAACGGTGACTCAACTATCCCTCTGGGCAGCCTGCTCTAGCGCCTGACAACCCTTCCTATGAAGAAATTTCTTCCCAATATCCAGTCTAGACCTCCCCTGGTGCAACTTGAGGCCATTTCCTCTTGTCCCATCACTCGTTACTTGGGAAGGATGTAAAGAGGAGGGAACCAGACTCCTCTTGGTGGTGCCGAGCAGTAGGGTGAGAGGCAATGGGCAGACACTGGAACACAGGAAATTCCATCTGAGAAAGAATTTCTTTCCTATGAGGGTGACTTAGCACTGGAACAGGTTGCCCAGAGAGGCTGTAGAGTCTCTCCTCTGGAGATATTCAAAAGCCATCTGGACACAGCCCTGAGTAACATGTGCTAATGGACCCTGCTTGAGCAGGGAGGTTGGACTAGATGATCTCCAGGGGTCCCTTCCAACACAAATCATTCTGTGATTCTGTGAAAAAAGACCATCCCCACACCTCACTGCAACCTCCTTTCACATAATTGTAGAGTGTGACAAGGTCATCCCTGAGTCTCCTTTTCTCCAGACTAAACAATCCCAGCTCCCTCAGCCACTCCTCATGGGACTTACCCTCTAGACCCATGACCAGCTTCACTGCCCTACTTTGGACACAGTCATAAGTTAGTGCAACTTATTGGGAAGGGAGGGCAGGGAATGACCCTTGCTTAGGGCATAAACTGGCAGAAAGCACCGATTTCTATAGCCGAGAAACACAGCTCAGCAACTCCAAGCCAAACATAAATGCTGCAGGCAAAGCTGCTCTACTGCCTGTCAAAGAACAAACATATTTGTATCCTGTCCTTTTTATCTGCACGGGCCCAGTGGGAAATAACAGAGAGAGGATGCCAAACACTGCCAAAATATGTGGTGAAACTGCACAGAAGCCAGAAAAGCTTCCACCTCTCTCTGACTGCCAGAGAAACACTTAGGTCTGGCCCAAGCTTAGGGGCATTAATAGAAAACGCCTTAAAGTTTCAGAGCACTTTGAAAAAGTTGCATATTAATTGGTGGACCCTGTTTTTGTCATTTGACATCCCTAAGTCAGACAGCAAAACTCAACAGCTTTAACACTCTTACCTCTTAGTCCCCCAAGTCCCTACCCAATGCTTTTTCTTGATTAAGCAACCTTTCTTAAGGGACTGATCAGCTTTCAGTGATCTCTCTTTCTGTGTAACCTATTCACAGGCAGAAGTGTGCTGAACATCTATTCCCCTTCCCTGGGGTGCCTTGCAGTACCTCTGAAGTGTTTCATTCTACCTTTTCCTGACTGGATTGGAAAGATTGCCACTCCCTATACGGGTGTGTTGACTATACCTATATTGCTTAGTAGGTGAAAAAGAAACATTTCAAAAAGCTATTCCTCATGTAAAAAAAATCACGTGGCCCAGCTTTCAAGAGTTAGTTAAACAAAGGTATCTCAAGGGTGGAACTACGGATCTGACCATGTTCCTCCTGTGGTCAACTGCAGGAGTCAATTCAAGCCATTTACAACCTCTGCATCCTTACAACAGGCATTAGCTAGGAGTCAGAAGGGGATAGATATCAATGCAGGCTTGCCTTCCCAATTCCTTGTATGATTCCCAATCACTGCACACAGGTGGCGTCATCCCTGGTCCCACTACAGCTTAGCTTCTTCCCAACAAAAACTGAGAAGTCCCTAGGCTGCTGAGGAACATTCCATACAAAGTAAGAGCAAGTTGCACTCTACTAAAGAAAAAACCCAATTTGTCTCTTTCTATTAATTTTTGGCCTGTACAACCCAGCTGAGCCCATTACAGTTCATTTCATTGGCATTTGTGGCAGTGCTACAAGACTGTAATTTGCACTGGTGCCAGGTTGTCTGCATTGTGAATCTGCACTGTACAACTCCCTTATACTTACTCCAGTGCAGGTTTCTCTAGAGTGTGTCTGAAGAACAGAAACTAAACCAGAACTTACCAGGAGCAAAAGTAACTGAGCTTCAGCTTACAATAGCTCACTGGATGCAGCATGTATGTTATATATGAAAGTACCACCTCATGAACTTCACTGTAGGTCACTTGAAATATCTTGGTTTAGTTATCCAGATGTAAAACAAATATGTATTTTCTATGTCTGCATCATCTTCTTAAAACTTTGGAGACCCCCACCTCCTGCAACATCCTGCAACACAACTGTTTGCTGGAGCCTGCTTACAACACAAAAATCAGAGATAATAAAGCCAAGAGGGAAAACTATCTTTTTGCGCTCATTTCTCATACCTGTGCAAAATGGCACAGCATTATGGGACACATAAGGACGTGTTATTATGGATAGATTCACAGTAACAACTACCCATATACAATACTTTTCCTAACAGTGGACTGTTGGTAACTGCAGCTGACTTCAGACCATAATTACCACATAAAGTGGTTCATCTGCTTTAAATGCCTATGTAACCTCGTTACTGCTCACGTTCTTCTCACACTCTGCCATTTTACAGACAGAAGACTGTGTTAAAAAACAGACTTGACCACAGTCTTACCTGTGCTTTAGAGTCCCTTCTGTGGGGGAATGCTGTCCAACAGCAGAACTTAGCAGGAACAGATTCAAGACTTCTTCCCCTTTCTCTCTCCTCCCTGACTCACTCTCGTTATACCCAGGCCTCTATATATCCAAACTAATCTTGATACTGGGTTGCATTTGGTTTTACCCAAGTCAGTGCCAACCTTCCTGCCCCACAATCTTTCTTATCTTGCAGACTTTTTGGTGTCTGTGGGAGGAAATAAGGCACAAAATATTGCCCAAGACCCTGCCTCTACTCAAGTGCACTTCTGATTATCCACTTCATTAACTGACTGCATCAGGGAACTGCAGCATCAAGCACATCACATGTAGGGCACATCTACATTCTCCTTTTTAATACATCTTCATGATTTGCAATGTATTTCTCTCATTTAGAAGCAGAATAACATTTCCCAACACAGACTGAATTTATTCAGATGCATAGAAGTCAGCTGTCTTTACCACTGACAGATGCACTTCAATGTAATTAGTTTCATGACTATTAATGAAATAACTCATTTGAGCTTTTGCCACTAAAATGTTAATGAGTAAGACCAGATAGTGGCTTGGTAATGGGATATAGATCCTTTTACAGTTTGCTAATTTAGATCTGGCCCATGTCCACCATGACCAAAGGTCATTACTACCTGAAGACTATTTGATAATCTGCATGAGACGAGCTGGTAGTATTAAGCCCATGCTTAGCAAGAAACAGCCTCATCATTTCCTCTCAGCAGAAACACAAAGCCAAGGAGGGTCACTGCTACTTTTACGCAGCTGTGGTCAGAAGATTTCAGTCGTTAGGACACTTCACCCAGCATCTTTCACCAGCAATGAATTCAATGAAGGTGAAAGAGAAATAATTGGGAGTTGAAAAAGCTTGTGGATTTTTTGTGCAAGATACAATTAGCCTCTCTGACTCACTGTCACAGATTGTTTGCTTTTAGCACACTTGTAAAGACAACAGGAAAAATAAATAAATACTAAACCCATAAAAGATCATACTGTGTCTAAGGTTTAGCTAGTCACTCATTAGGTTCAGAAGTGAATTTAGGGATGTGAACCATGTTAATCCTGATATATTGTGCCCTCTTGTCAGTCCAGCAAACCAAAACAGACACGACTTTCAGCAGTAGCCAACACACAGTGTATCCACTCCTTTAAAAAATTATACTCTTCTGTTTGGTACTGATATAATTCAGCCCATACATAAGCACATATGAAAATTAATAAATTCACCCTGACAGCATTCCAGTGCAAGCCTTAAAAAATATTGCTACCTCTTCACAGACAGTAAAATGTGACATGGACATGCAACAAAATTATTTGTTTAAGGATTTAAGTAAACTGGGACTTACTAAGTTTTCATGGGGAACTTTAGGATGGGTAGGCACAACAAAATTACTCAAACAGAAGTTCCAAGCACTCAAGCTGGCAACCCTTCTCTTATGACTGCACATGGGGCTTGACCGAGGTTATGTGTCTCACTAACAGGATGATACCTCCAGCACCATGTTCCTTCACCTTGCCATCTAACTCTTGCCTTTACTCGGAGTCACAACACCGACGCGCAACGAATCCTGAACAAGTACCCTCCTCAAGCACTGATTTTGACAAAATAGGCAATGTGTGCAATAAATGCAATTCCCTAGCTTATCTTAGCTTTCCCCTTCTTGAGTCTCCGAAAAACAGTTGTATTTGGACTGGATTATCTTCTCCAAGAGATTAATGGTGGGAGATCTCACAAACCCTCACCATTGTTTTGGCCACGAAAAATGGAATTAAAACTGCCAAGTGGCACCCAGTCCTCTGTGGATTTTACACTATCATCAGAGCACTCTTTCAAATGTAGTTACAGGCTATGGTCTTCCAATGTCCACATGTGCAGACGTAGGATAAATGACATGCTTGCAGGACACTGTTATTTCATCAATTTTTAAAAACTAATGATCAAGACTTAGCTTTTAGTCTTATCATATAAGACAGTAATTCTAGCTTTTTTTTTTTTTTTTAAGAAAAAGGATTGCAGCTTCAGTAAAAACCAGTCACTGCTCTAACTGGGAAGTTGTCATATATTTACATTTACATGTGTATGACTGAGCCTCAGCAATTGGCAATACATGAAAGAGCCAAGAATAAGTTTTTGAGCAGTATTGTCTTAGCTGTCGCAGGGGATAGTGACTGTAAATGCCTGCAGCTTTCAGATGCCAAGATCCTGGCAGCCAGTCTGGTTTTCAGAGCAGAGCTGCTCAGTACCCTTTGCAGACTCTCATAAGGTGTTTCTGACTAGGAAACTCCCGGGGAGATATTATAACCATTAGTCACTTTGAAACCCTTGAGACACAGTAGATATCCAAGATTAAGCATCTCACTTCATGCACGTTTCAAAGGGAAACTTTCACATTACATGGTGCAGCCTTAACTCCATAGTTACTGGCTCACAGGCACTCTTTTCCCACCATTTCCAGATTTCACACAAATATTGCAGCAGAGTAATGAATGTCACATATTAAGATTCAAACAAGTAATTCTTTAATTAGTTAAAACCCTCCAAACATGACACCACTTTAACAAACATGGCTTTCGCCTAAATTACACATGCACCCTCCAGTAATAACCCAGCTGCTCTGTGCCATCACTCGTTCGTCTCCAGCTGGGATATGGAGTCACCCCTGCGGTCCTTGCATAAACACCTGCTTGCACACAGACAACCTTTCTAGGTAAAACCCTCAACACTAAAAAAGGCTTCAACCAAAAAAACCTTTGAGACACTGCAGTGTCTTGATGAGTGGCTAGTGCTTTTCTCTAGGAAGCCACACCACCAGTCAATGTTGTCATCTTAACTACAGCCACATTCAAATTATTTGTTTGTTGACTTAAATACTTATTCTAAACAGACTGGATGGCAGCTTCCAAAACATATTGACATTACAAGGCAAAGGCAACAGAAGAATTACCTCAGTGTAGCAAAACCGAACCTGAATTCAGTGACTCGACAGGAGGAAAGTGCACTTTTAACAGCACTGCTTGAACACAAAGCTTTGATTCTCTAGAAATGGGGCACTTTACTCTGTATTTATATTTTTCCTCAAACAGCAAGGTATGGAACTGTTGTACTACTGACAGATCTTTTTACTGTTTGCAATGATAATTTCTTTTTTTCCAAGTATTTGGGATTCTTCTGAAGTGGGATCTTCTGAACTTCACAGTGACATTCCTGAAATAACTTTGAAGAAGAAATAATGAGCCTCCCCTTACTTTACAGGTTCTCTAATACAACATAAGCAGCTTTACAAGGCTTAGCTAGTCTCTGCTGACCTAACTGCATATTTTACTCCTACAATAAACTAAAATAAGCAGGCTGCTTCCACAACAATTGACTAATTAACATAGTGCTTTTGTTACTTACTAAAAAACAATCCTAGTCTTTCAAAAATCAGACATACCAAGTAACAGCAGAGAAGATTACCAGAAAGAGAGAAAGACAGAGACACACACGTATCTCAATAAGCAGATCAGTGTGCCGCGGTTGTTGTGTGGCATTTGTTTTTGGTTGCTGGGGTTTTTTAATTTCCAGCCATTTAGGGTGGTTTTTTTCATTGCCTCTGATTCATTTTCTCAAGTGCAGACACTGTTCAAATCCCTGTTGGCTGCTGCGTTTGAGCACTCTCCAATCAGTGCTACGGTGTTTACATGGGATCTGTCTGCTACTGAGTCACTGTGTCCCTGCAGAGAGCATGAGGTCACTTGCTGCTAGATCAGAGCACCCGCAGGGACCGCCCGGAGCTCAGCTGGACAGGGGAAACGTCTTTTACATAAGAGACAGGCTCCTCTCTGCTGCCCACCATCAACTGTCCTGCCTCTGCTCCAGAAGAACCCAACAAGGGGCTTTTTATTAACACAAACTTTTAGGAAAGACAGGCTTGCAAAATTTATTATCTGGAACATCTATGTCTCTTGCCCTGAGCAAAAGCGATAGCTACACACACCCTATACATACCCTGTGCATACTGATATTGGGAAGTATAGGGAGGAGAGGGCATTTAATTGGAACAAACCCCAAAACTGCTTTCTCAGACCCAGCCCATCACACGTCTGATGGCAGACAGCATTCAGATGTGGTGTCCCCAGTCTACTTCTTTTGTGTTTGCCCACAAAGGAATCAGCAAACAAAGCTTTTAAATTGTTATCATTAAACTCTCAGAACTAGTGCCTTATGGAAAAAAAAAAAAAAAAACAAGGCAGCATTCAATTCAGTTCAAGCAGTTGGGCAGAAAATTACATGTTGATGCAAACTTAATTCACAAGGGTTTAGTAATTTTTTTTCAAGTATTTAGTACTATTTTATCTGAAAAGTTGTTTTCTGAAACCCAAGTGGCTGCTCTGAGTAGCAGTATTTGATCAAAAATTCTGTCATCCCCTGGTTTTACCCACTGCAAGCACTTTTTGCTTTCAAAGAAAAAAATGGTTTGCTACCATACCAAAGCTCAGTGGCCTCAGTGTTTTTAGCTTCCTCATTTTCCTCATTTTAGCTTCACTGGGTGGCTGAATAATTTGGTCACGGGTATAAGTAAACAAACATGATAATCCAGAGAAACATGAAAGGCAATGGTACTTCTAAATATTGTTATATCCACAGCAATAAATAAATCTAATGTAATAAAACTATACAGGTAACAGACAGAACATACATTTAAGCTGATCCTCTGAACAAGAAGAATAAAGAAAGGGGTGCATCTTGTCTCCAGCAGCTGTTTACGTGACAGCGAGCCTTGTGTCCCAGAATGCTGTCATCAACACTGGTAACACGTGAAACGGTACAGATGAAGAACTGTGAATGGCAGTTAAAGTAATACAATTTTTGAACCTTGTTTCACTACTGATGTTCCAGAAATTCTACATCAAAGGCCTCTTCCTAGAGACTGGTAAGACTATGTGCTTTTTCTAAAGATGTGACTATCACAAGAAGAACTCACAGGAAACACTTAAGGGAAGGACAAAATTTTCCTAGGCACCAAAACATTTTACAGTACTGTCATTATATAGGTTACTAATTTGCTTCAATGCATAATCAGGCTTATTACCAGCCACAAATGCTGTGCATGGGACTTCACCTCTCAGGCACAGACCCTTGTTCATCCTCCCTTTACAAGATGGAAGAATTCTTCAGTGCTCAGTATTTTCTTTCCTTTCTGGCGCTAACATGACAATTTAGGATAAAATCATCAGATAAATGATGATTTTATCATCATTTTCCTCAGAGGGCATCTTCTGCAGCCCTTGAATCATCTGTGACTCTTTCACAACTTTTCCATCTTTGCAATAATACTGTCAATGCTGGATACATGCATAATATTCTTTTTTCAATATTCAAACTAATTTTTTTGCCTTTATCCCATGTTTGTCTCTTTGGACATTGACTCGAGCATGTTCTGTGGAAGGAAAAACCTGACCTGTCTGTAACAGCAAAACAGCTGATGCACCAGCACATCCTCCAAAAGAGCTGTTTGAAGTCACAGGACCCTCAAGCACACTGGATGTACCATTAAACATTGGCTGAGTGCACTTGATTTCTCTAAAAGGCACCTCACCAAAGATTAAAAATAATTAAGAAAAGCTGGGATTTCCTCCCTCTTGCTATAAAAAACAAATACCAAAGCACTCAGAGGCCAAGGAACAAGACTAACTGCAAAATGGTTAAGCTACCCACAAATGTTTCACTGGAGGTCATTCTCAGCCCTTGGGAAGAAGTATGAAAGCAGACAAACTTAGGATAGCTACAACTCAAAGCACCACCTAACACCTTAACCATTGCCTCATCAGAAATAAGCACCACAGCCCAGAAGAGCTCCAAAGTGCAGCTCAGTTTAACAGGTTTTACGTATCTTTCTTGGGATAAGAGGGCTGAAGAATCAAAGGAAAGGCTTTGCAAACAACACACTACGCAATTTTGAGGTGAAATTTTAATTGCACAAAAATAAAGGCCTTTGGCATTATCATTACAAAACCAAGTTTATCTTTGTCCTCCTGCCTGTATGGATTGCTCTTGATTGTGCAAGTGAACTAATCGCCTGGTTGTGCAAGTTCCAGCAAGGTGACATTTATTCAGCAAATAAGTTTAAGAAACTGAACTTCTAAAACATAAGATGCATGAATGTAATTGTTTGCTTTCCTGCAATTATTCTAGGCTGTAATTTAAATACCATCCTTCCAAATACAACTATGTAAAAAAAAAAAAAATTCCGCATCATGTGCATAGATTCAAAAGGCATTTTTTCTATAGGTATGGAAATATTATCAATCCAAACTCATCCTTCATGTTGGATGATCATAAAGTGCTTTTTAATGAAAATTCAGGGGGCAGAAGCCAAGTGGCACTTCACATGGAAACTTCTAATCCAACCAAAGTGATTTTCATGCACACATCTCAGTCACACCATGAAAAATTATCTTACCAAAGAGTGCATGTATCACCAGCCAAACAAACAAACAAACATTAAAAATTGATTTTAAGTTTGAACATGTATTTATTTTTTATTTACCTTTCTGTGTCTTAAAGCATTTTCTGGCAGTAATCCCCATACTGTGTCATTTCATTGTTTCTCCATAAAAATTGCCTTTCAGAATTTTACGTGTATGCATGCATCCATCCCTACAGCACAGCTACATATTCTGGATAATCCAGATGAATAACCCAGCAAATATCACAAAAAACCTATAGTTTTTAATTGTAGACTTACAGGGGGACTTTGAGAACAACTGCCTGCATCTTCCTCTGAATTAGCACTACAGAAATCTGGAAAGATCTTAGTCATCTTGAGCAATTCCAGAAGCTTTTAGGCTTGTGTGTATATGCAGTCAAATTCCTCCTTTGGATGCCGCAGAACTAATGCATCTCTGAAGCCAAATGAAAGAATGATACAATTCTGAGATCTTCAACAGTGATAAAGCTTATCAGTGGCATCAAGTAGAGTTTGATAGCATTGAAATCTTTGTCTGGTCTTGCTCCTTCTCAGTCAAGAAAATGGACATACCAAGCAGTTGGCAAAACAAAGCCAAGACCAATGTTTACCTGCTGCTCTGCTTTGGTTACTGCTATTAATTATGCACAAATTCCTTGAACTTTCGAGGAGTTATGGATACCCTGACGTCCTAGTTTCATTTTGCTGGCACTTACTAAACTTTCAAAGGACTTGCCTGCCTCACATGGTCTCATCCTCTTCTGATTTGAAGTTATGACCTTACTATTACTATCACAACATGACAACAAACAGAAAGCCCCGAGGCAAGTGGTGCAGCTCATCCCACAGAACTCAAAAGGATTATACATGGTAATGTTTATTTGTGCAACACACACAACTTCATGTGTGACCAAAGGGCAGGGATGTGTTCCCCAACCAGTGTGGCTACCTGCAACCAGAAGAAGCCATAATCATGACGATACTCCTCTGGGAATGCCTAAAGGGAGGACAGTGCCAAGCTCATACCATGCTTTTCCTCCCACGGCTGGTAAGAGGGTCACAATCTCTCTGCAACTCCTCTTGCATAACTGAGGACTGAATTCAGCCGTCAGGTTTTTTTAGATAGCAAACTGAGCTGAAACACCTTTCATCACACAAGGCAATTTGCCTTAATCACTTCCAAGCAGGTGTGTGTGTGTAGGCAGGTGTGTGAGGTAAAATCAGCCATAGAATCACAGAAATCAGTTAGGTTGGAAAAAACCTCTGGGATCATGAAGTCCAAACTTTGAACACCACCATGTCAACTAGACCACGGCATGAAGGACCTCTTGTCCCGTCACTTGTTGCCTGGGAGAAGAGGCCAACGCCCACAAGGCTACACACTCTGTTAAGGTAATTGTACAAGAGAGTGGTAAGGTCCCCCTGAGCCTCCTTTTCTCCAGGCTAAACAATCTCAGCTCCCTCAGCCGCTCCTCATAGGATTTAACTCTCCTCCTCATAGGATTTAAGTCTCCAGATCCTTCACCAGCTCCACTGCCTTTCTTTGGACTTGCTCCAGCACCTCAGTATCTTTCTTGTAGTGAGGGGCCCAGAACTGGACACAGCACTTGAGGTGTGGCCTCATCACTGCCCTGGTCCCACTGGCCCCGCTGTTGCTGGTACCAGCCAGGATGCCATTGGCCTTCTTGGCCACCTGGGCACACACTGGCTCGTGTTCAGCTGGCTGTTGACCAGGACCTCCGAGTCATTTTCCACTGGGCCACTTTCCAACCTCTCCTCCCCCCAGTCTGGAGTGCTGCCCAGGGTTGTTGTGGATGAAGTGTACGACCCAAAACTTGGGCCTTGTTGAAGCTCAATCAACATCCCTCTCACAACCAAGGGTGCAATTAAGGGAAAATTCCCAAATGGCTCAGCCCACAGCATTGCACAGGAAATGCAATGGAGATAGAGCGCTGTGTTTCTTCTCCAACTGGTTCCTGATTACATGAAGCCCAGCACTGAAGAGACCCTATAAAGGCAAACCCCGTAATTGCTAAGAGCCCCCCAGGTTAATCAGGTCTGCAAAGAAAGGTCCAGACCATGCTTCATAGGCTGTTCTCTTCTTCTCTTTCTAGTTCTCTCCATCCTGGACTGAAAGGAAGAGGTTTAAAAATACAAGGCCCTTTCCTACTGACCATTAAGCAAATTCAGGTTTAGCCACCTTTACACTTTTGAGCCGTATGGAGTGATCCAAAAAGATTAGACAGAATACAGCAAATTCCTTTTGGCCTTACACGAAATGGCGGCTTGAAGTTCCTTGCAAATAAGCTAACTTCTTAAGCCTTTGAGATGCTGACCAGGTTTTGGTGATTTTTTTTTTTTCCCCCTGGACTCATTCTCCAGTCTTCCTGCTTATTGCCCTACTATTTTAACTGCCTAAACTATACTGAATTGAACTAAATCTAATATAGAATTATGTAATCATTCTAACAACTGAGAAGTACAGGGCTAGCTGATTCATTCATTATGATCTTCTAAAATGACTTCAGAATTTGCCTTCTGTGAAGAGTGTGACTGAGCCTAAAAACACTGCAAACCTGTGATTTTTCTCTCCCCACATAGACACTGAAGTGCAGAGGAGAACAGATGGATCTCTGCACAGTTCTGCAAGCATGGGAATGGGGAAAGAGCGTGCAGTGTCTACATGAGTTTGCAGTTCGGGCTGTCCATCATTCTTCTATTGATAATAGGTAGTACAGGACAGCACATTGTCATTCTGTATTGGACACTCTAGTCTAGTCACACCAATCTGCGCAGGTTCCTGCACCACCTTTTGTTACTGAGGAATAGCTTACGTAAAAGTTAAGGTATTATCACCTTCTGAAAGATCACCAGTTAAATACAGAGTCTGTCTCCACAGGTAACTCCAATGTGAAGTCCCATGCAGAGCATCCAGATTCCCACGCATCACATATTGAAGTTTCAATGCTCTCAGGAATTTGGCTACCTGATTTTGCCTTATTTGATCTGTCAGAAAATTGGCAAAACACTACTGTGCCTGTATTTGGTCTGCTACGTCTATTGAATAGTAGGACAGTTATTATGGTCCCACCTATGGAGAGCAAAAAGAAGAAATACTAAATAAGAGAGCCTGGGTGTCTTGAGCAAAATTATTATTTTATAACTGAACAGCAATTGTATTAGAGATTAGCTGTTAGTAGAAAAAAACATGACTCTAGAGAATAGCCTGAAGTCAACAGTGATCTTTCTTGGGAGAGCTTTTTCTGCAAGGTAAGAACATTAAATCTTATTAAAACCTGTACTTCCTTTGCTTAAACCTTTGTGCTTTTTGATTCTGGAAGTCTGTACTTGATACTTTATTACCTACTTACTTAAGACTTGGTCCTGACTTATGAATCTACTTGCAGAAGATGACTGATTTATAATGGTGAAAACTCTGCTAATGTATACCAGACCATGCTGCTAAAATGACAGAAGTTTAAGAATTAGGTCTTCTAAATTAACCTCTTACCAGACTTAGGAATGTTACCCAAACAAAACCAAAAATGTACTGTACATAACTGAAGAAGCCACAGAATGGAATGATATACAAAAGAACAGTAACAGTGTTGTTCTATATTTCACTTAGAAAAAGTAACCCTAAAAGATTTTAAACCTTCTCTGAATTCAATGAAATGAACTTATATGAATTTAAAAATGTATATAGCATGTTGGGATTTCAGACCTAGTTCACATTCACTGTAGGAAATTAATAAGAATCAAAATAAAAAATTTTCAATATTCAAAAACTCTAACATAGTTGGAACCTGGGCCTGAATCTTTCACTTTGTGCATGCAGATTTGCTGCATCTTCACCCTTAGGTGAACTGGAGCAGCTCCCAGAGTGAGAGAAAGGGTACTACTTCACGCAGGACCACAGCCCAGGCTGGTACCAAGTAAAATGCAATGATGTAAAACACAAGAGTACACACCATGCATAGTGAAATGGAAACAGGGGTTATCCCCATGTGTCAGTGAATGCAGGTACAGTAACTCTTTACAAAACAATGCTCATTACATTTGCTTTTGAGCAGTGCCATAAAATTGAGACGCTGCATGATGCTACTCAAGGATGCCACTATTTTCTACTCAAGGGTGATAAAACAATGTTTGACATTAGTGTGACTGCAGCCTACTGGGTAACACACTCACCTCTGGTGAGGAGTCCAAATATAGTTATTTGCCTAACCTGGGTGAGAAATAGGATTACCATTTAAATATATTTCAGTGTCTACTGGGATAAGCTATTTCACTCTGCAGTTACCTAATGGCACAACAGACTCCTCTCTCTACAAAGCCCTCGGCACATTACAGAAGTGTTTATTGCTTCTGCTT
The DNA here is from genome assembly GCA_013397865.1 of Struthidea cinerea. NCBI lineage: Eukaryota > Metazoa > Chordata > Aves > Passeriformes > Corcoracidae > Struthidea > Struthidea cinerea. The sequence continues at coordinate 1,692,669 of VZTI01003491.1, forward strand.
ACAAGCCAGAGATCAAAAGATATCTTAAGCTAAGCGGATCATAACATGAAGAAGTGAGAGGCAAGCCATGGAAGTCATATGGACAAAGCACTGACACCAGGAACCAAAGACTACAGCTTTGGTTAGATCGGTTTCTTCACACCTGCTTAATCACTGAATTTAACCAGTGAAAGTGCTGTGCAGCCCTTCATGAACTAATAATCAGCCAGGAAGAATTTAGATGAATACTAGTAATGGTGCACTTATGGAAAATCATAGAATAGCAGAATGGTTTGTGTCGGAAGAGACCTTCAAGATCATCTACTTCCAACCCCCCTGCTGTGGGCAAGGACAAGTTCCACTAGACCAGGTAACTCAAAGCCCTCTCCAACCTGGCCTTGAACACTTCCAGGGATGGAGCATCCACAGCTTCTCCGGGCAACCTGTTCCAGTGCCTCATCACCCCCACAGTAAAGAATTTCTTCCTTATTTCCCATCTGAATCTACACTCAGTTTAAAGCCATAACCCCTTGTCCTACCACTATATGACTTTTTAAAATGTCCCCCTCCAGCTCTCCTGTAGCCCCTTTGGGTACTGGAAAGCTACTGTAAGGTCTCCCCAGAACCTTTTCTTCTCCAGGATGAACAAATCAAATTCTCTCAACCTGTTTCCATAGGAGAGGTGTTCCAGTCCTCCGATCATCTTCATGGCCTCATCTGGACTCACTCCAACAGGTCCACGTCATGTACTCAAATCAGCACTCCCCCTTGGTAATTTGTCGTAATTAAACAAAATTTGTCATGTGCAAGTACCTGCAATATGCCTGCAATACATCCGTAAGATATCAGCATCATCACCGCTTAAGATGCAAGCAGATTTAAACAGACACTGAGACGGATTTACTCATAAACCAGTCAAATATATAAATTCCAAGATTTGCACACATTACTTCAAGTTATTAAACAATGAAGGGTGATGCAAGGAAAGTCAGCAGACATGTAGTGTCAACATACACTAAAGAAAACAAGAGACAGAAAAGCTTGACAAAATATTTAGGAAAGTCACATAGGGATAATCTCTGTAAGAGAAACATTTATTTAAATGGCCTTGAGTCTCTTCTCTTTTTGGGTTAGCATTCTTTTACGGTGGCTCACGGTATAGAAAAAGCTTGTCCTATGGAAGCTTTGCCTCAGTAAAGCATGGCGGGGCTGGGTTTGCTTCCTGAAACACAATAGCAAAAACACAGCAGCCACAGGTAAAGAGTTAAAAACTGCTTTTGTACTTTTCTGATACCGGCCACAAAAGATGCCCCTTTGAAAAGATGAACAGTCAAATGAAAAGTACTCCCTCATGTGTGGCTACGGTTCTACAATTCTGAGTAAATCAGAAAATCATCAATAGTCCTTACATTAGAAACGAAACACTGATTCTATTTTTTTTTTAAATAAGGTGTACATATAATGTGCATTTAGTTTAAAACCTGATTTAAAAGATCAAAATGCCTGAATACTGGAGTACCACCAAATCCTACCTAGATTACTTTTTAATCACTGCAAATCAGGATAGAAATTGCCAGCTAGTAGAAGGCAGATTAAATGCTAATGTAGTGTAGAAACTTTGAAACTTAAAATTGAATTAGTGGAGAAACACTTTTAAGCCTAAAGAAAAGATGTCCAAACACCACAGAAAAAAGTGGTGGGTGATGTAGCCAGGAGGATGTTTCTCCCAGGGAATCTGAAGAGGGCTGAAAGCATCTTGTGCTAGGCTTCACTTCAGTGAACAAGGTCGCATGGTCTGTCGGGCAGCTTCTCAGACCTCCTTGGCTGGTACAGCATTTTATGCCTCATTTGAACCTAACCAAATCTGTTTCTTTCTCTCTCAGTCAGCCTTCCACCCAATACCTCTGCCTGGCAGACACATACAGGGCACCATTTTCAAAATCAGCCAGTGATGCTGCTTACAACGACAGCATCAGGCTCCTTTCTGCGGATGGCTTTAAATTTTAGTCCAAATGCAGATATGAAGTCTATGTTGGTTAACAGCAACAGAAAGAAATTCATCCAAGTATCTGGGAAATACAAGTACTTTTTCAGAGAGCTGCCAAATCTGAAGCTTTAAAAAGTATCAACATACAGTGCAAGCCAGTAAGTAGTACTGGATTAAACAGGAATTCTAAAGGTCTATTAAAATAATTAAAATTAACAACTTGGACTTAATAACCTCTAACTGCATTAAGATGTCTCAACATGCTTGTAAAATAAACAGCTGGAAAATCTGATCTAACTATCCATATAACTAATATATGGGTATTTCCTTGACTCTGCCTGCAGCCTGAAGCACCTTCCAGAGGTACAAACCTCTTTCTTTATCTTACAGAAAAAGCCAAGTGGCCATCTTAGGGATGGGGAGGAGATAGGGCACAATGCTGAAGAGTTAGCAGTTTGGAGGCCAACCAGGGTGGGAGTAGGCTTAGGGTTTCCAGCCTACAGGGTACTCTGGTAAGGCACCAAAGCCTTCTCCTCAACTCTCTAAAAGAGGCAATTTGAGAGCTGGGTGGCAAAGTCCTGGTTTCCATTTTAAACTCTGCATTGAAGCAGCTTTTCATCCCAGAAATTCATCATCCAGCTGCGCAAGGGAACATAAAACGCTACCGGGAGCAGGTGCTGCAGTTTGGAGGTGGAGAAGAGTTCATCTGTTCCAGCACCACCGCTCACCCAGTCCTGTGAGAGTGTGTCACGCTGAAGAAAAAGCTTATTGCTCACCTTAGGCAACAGAAATGAAGAAATATTTCAGTAGAGCAGACCTCACCAGAACCGGCGCTAGCACTAACTGATAAAGATAAGGCATTTTTATTAAAGCTCTCGTATTATTGTCTGTTCTGGAACTGGTTTCTGCTCACTTGGACAAATAAATCTAAATGTATGACTTACAAATAGGTCATGCCAGATGCTCTTTGCCAGTAAGTATAACACAAATTCAGAGGAAGCTGGGATAGAGGAGATGGACTAATTTAATGTAAAACAAAAGCTCTGCTCATCATTTAGTTTTCACTGTATGGGTTCATGGTGACAGGCACTGCTTTTGAGACTCAGTAAAAACAAGTGGCTTTCAGAAGGATTTGGACAATTTTCTTCCCTTTTTCAAAAACTTCTTCTGCTTTATTGCCCCACACAATGATATCATCAAGGTACTGCAGGTGTTCCAAAGCTTTATCCTGCTCCAGTGTAGTCTGGGTAAGTCCATGGCAGATGGTAGGGCTGTATTTCTACCACTGCAGCAGTGGATTTCAGGTGTACTGCATGCCCCTCCAAGTATGTAGCCTGCATTCTGCTGTCAAAGGGATTGAGAAAAATGCGTTAACAAGTGTACAAAAGTATGTGTACAAGCACACATTGTCCTGATATTGTTTGAATATATACTTGGTCCATTAAGTATTCAGAATCAATGACAAAAATGTAAATCCCAAAGTGATTAAAGCTGGGCACGAGCCCTTAGCATTGCCACCGAAATGCCTGGGGGGCTTTTAGAGCTAGATTCAAAAAGTTGACAGTCATTTCCACTATGAAGAAACAGCTAACAGAAGACATGAGAGAAGCTGCATGTTTAAGTCCCTCCAGCACTTACAAAAGTCACAATCAAAAATGCCAAGATTTTTCTGAAGTTTCTGTTTGCAAATGCTAAGTATCACTGATCTCATTGAATCTGGAATACTGAAACCTGCAATAAGAAAGCCTATAAATACTGTTTAGCTTGAGGAAAACAATCATGCTTAAAAAGAACCAAAAAGGCAGCTCTTTCCAGGCTGAAGTTCCTCAAAGTGTCCAGGCACTCAGAAGCCTGGTTCTGTTCAACTGCTGCTGTGCAGAACCAGCACAGAGAGGCCATAGTTTCAACACAGCGAGGGTTTTGAAGGCACCACTGACACTGGATTCCTCTTGATGATGTTGGGAAGTGCTGTCTGTCTGCACACAGACTGACACAGAAGTGGTGAGCAGGAAGCAGAAGGCACAGTGGTAAACAGCATGTTTGGTTTACAGCAATGCTGCTGCAAGGTGATGCTGTGTGGTATGATCTCATGGGAATGCACACATAATGCTCTTTGAACCATGAGGAAGAAGTTGTCTGCTAATTAGTTCCCTGGTAACTGGCCATGCAGTGTTGTTCCTTGCATGAGGACTGCTGTGAATATATTGGACATCATCTGATTAAAACAAGAGAAAGGAGCATTATGTGATGGCAACTTAATGAGATGGGCTTCAAACTAGACCTCAAGAAGCTGGACAAGAAAAATAAATGGTGGCTTATTCAGAAGCCATTGAAAAGACAAGACAGTTGCAACCATCTGTGCTACTCATACAAAAAGTTTAGGAGCCTGGGCTTTAAAGAGGAAAAACTTGAAGACATAATTGTTCTTGCATACTAACCTGAACCCTCAAACATTTTAGGACCATCACTTAGGATCACTGGTAGTTGAGAAGACACGTCAGAAATGAGCTGTACCTCCAGAGGTACATGAACATTGCATATCAAGAACAGGCATTCTTTGAAGTGGCAACAGACACGGACACTTAATGGCTCTGTGTGAGAGATCAAAGTGGGAAAGCATGCTGGGCTGTGAGGATGCAGGGCTGCTGCAGCACAGCTGGTGAAGAGCAGCCAGACGAAGCCTTTCCAGGAGAGCCCTACAACCAGGGTGGGTGGTTAAGCAGGGCCTCTGATCACCTGTACTTCTCCTAGAAAAGTAGGACAGTGGAGACCCAGCAGCTCTGCCGAGGTTCTTAGCCGTGCCCATGTACAACTCCCACTTAGAAAGTGCTTTTAGACACAGGCTACCTGAGTTAGTATCTTCTGCAAGTGAAAAAACAAAGCTGACAATTCACTTAAGAGCTGGACTTGAAGATCCTTATGGGTCCATTCCAGCTCAGAATATTCTGCGATTCTGAATTTAAATTCATTGTTCAAAACAGTTTGGAGGAGCAGGGCTTGAAGAGACAGCAAGACCAAATGCAGGTGGTGGTGGAAAACGCCAGGCAGTCATGCTGGGGATAGCCCTGCCCAAGAGCAGCATGTCCCTGCCCTCCCTCCCATGCCAGGGGGCTTCCGACCCCCAGTATTTTGTTGCTGTTATTCACTTGCGGGTGAATGATATTAACGTTTGTATCCAAATGTAAATACCTCCCACCGACACGGGAGCCAAACACAAACATGCTGATTATACAGTGTCTGGGGCACAGCCCTAGTAACAGAGATAAAAATCAACACATCCAGGGAACAAGAAAGAAAAGGCAGTGCAAGAGTGAGTCAGCAAATGTAAGCAATATGTTAGTCAGGCAAGCGTTTCTGAATGCACCACGAGGCTGCTCACGCTGCAAAGTCACAGCCCCGATAACCTGGAAGACCATCCTGGTGTGAGGGCCCCCACCCCTTTGCAAGGGGACCTCTAAATTTTCAGACTGGTTTTGGGAGGGCTTTAATGTAGATTTTTTCCATTGCCCCCACCCTCCCCCCATCCTTAAGCCTGAGAAAGGAAAAAAATCTGTGCCATGTTTAGAAAGACAGTGATGTGAGCATGGAAATCTGGTAAAGCAGAGGAGGCCGGCTGTGCTGCTGTCTCAGGTGTCATGATAAAGGCTGCAGGTTTCCAGGATTAGCCTGGTCACTTTGCAGGCCACAAAAGGCTCCACCGAGCCTGTTTAGCCTGTGGTTTGGCTCTTCCTCCTGCCAGCCTGCATTTCTCTGCAAAACAAGTGACCGAGTGCCTCAGAGCACTGCTGTGGCATGTCCCCACCAGCGGTGAACCTGCGCAACAGCCATGAGGAGCGGGGCTGCACGGCTCCTCTCTGGGGCCACGCACATCACAGCCCACTGCACCGAGTCCAAGGGACACAGCTGCGGAAAGCAGCGAGGGGGAAGAAAAAGCAAGGCACGAAGCCAGGAAGTTTTATAGAAGTCACTGAATTTCACGTCACCAGCAAACTTATTTGCAGTTTGTCTGATCTAAATCCTGTTGTTCCGCCACTTTGAAAATGCAGACTCCAATTAATTCACATTCTTATATACTCTGGCGCCTGAAGGATACTTAGCTCTTGCTTTATAAATATCATTTACAAAAGCATTTAATGCCTGCTTTACATATATCCATAACCTTCAGAATGTCTCCTGTGAGTCAACACAGCCTGACTTGAAATTACATCGTTCCCGTTTCTGTTCTGTAAGGCTTTCTGCAGTGTACAGCCACTATCCCAGAGCACGGCAGAAGGCAGCCTAAGACACTGCTCATATTAACTCATTCAACACTGGGTAGTTTTATTCTGGAAGAGGAGCACTTGCACAGAGAGGACTGCATGTAAGCCCAGCTCTGGGAAACAAGCCCTTTTCAGTTTAGTCTTCATGCTTTCTAGAGATCTCCCATAAATAACCATTTACTCCACAGCCAGATCCTGCATTTACAACTCTTCATCGGTATTTCTGCAGGAAGCCTGTAGGCTGGTGGCTTAATCCAACTTCAGCAGCACTCAGATTTCTATCTGCACCAAAGCTACAGGTAATGGTAGAGCCGTCTCACTACTCATCCACAAAAATTTACATCCTCTTCCCATTCACATGACAGATACATCTCCCACTGACTTGGATGAATCCCAGGCCCCAATTTCAATAATGAAGATCCTTGACAGTCTATAGGTCTCCAGACAGGTGCCTTACCCACTCTTTGAATGAAGCAGGTCAAGCAGGATAGTCTAGGGACCACACCACAGGGCATTATCACAGCAGACCGTGGGATCCAGTTAAGAGAGGGATGTTTGTCCAATTCACAAGAGTGTTTGTCCCCGCTCCTGCAGCTAGAATGAAACAGCTCAGACTGCATGGGTGCAACATTTTGGGCACATGAGCACCTGAGTATAGATGCCGTCATAGGTACTACTTAAGACACATCACCTCCATGCCATGCTTTCTCCAGGACTGCTTTCAGGAAAGCTACACAGGCAGCCTGCAGGCAAGGCAGCTGGAGCAGTGGGACAGTTTACTGCCTCTGCTGGTCCCTTCCACTCTCTCACAGGAGACCAAGGTCCCAGGAGGAGTCATGAAAGGCAGCTCAGTTTACGCAGCTGTAGCAGTGCTTCCATGTGTGTCGCATGGGGCCAAAGTTCAGCTCTGGGAAGCCACTCCAGTGCCAGCAAACCCAAGGCAACCCACCCTGACATCATCCCCTTGTGCAACCTGGCTGACAGGGAGGCTGCCCTTGTTGCCTCACAGACTGGCCGACAGTCAAGAGGGAGCATTTGATGCAGCAGCCAGGAAAAATGCATGATGGTACCAACTTTATGTCTGTACGTCAATGGGAGACTCTCCAAAGTTTTGGGACCCAAAGTCTTGCTTTCTTTTAATGTCACACAGGACTTGAGAGCTAAGAAGAGACCTCAGCTGAAAAGTCTGGAAATGGCCATTTTCATCTGGGAAGACTTCCAGCTGCAATGGCTTTGGGCAGCTCTCAGAGCAGCCCTTGTGACTGTGCGGATCCACCACTTTGAACGCATCCTTCCTGTTCTTAGAAATGCTGCATTATAGAGCTTTCCGTCATTAAAGCATCTAACTCACCAAGAATGTGACTGCGGGATTCTGTCTCGACCTTAGCAAAGGGAAAAAGTGTACTCAAAATACCGTAACTCTTCATGGTAATACAGTGAACACAAATGTCCCTCTTTCAAGATGTCCAGCTATTTTACAACACAAGAACTACCTTAAACTCCATCAAGTCAGGACTCATTCTTGAAAATTTAAACAAGGTAAGTGGGTTAACAATGTCTGAAGCCAAATTCGTATCCCCCGTAAACAGACACAACACTATCTAGTTTAATGAAAAGGAGTCTAACTCTCTGCCAGCAATAAATATGGTTTGTAACTAAGGTCATCAGGACACAGCCTATGAAGACAAAATGCTGGACCATAATCCTAAAAGCATAGGCGAGATGGCTGTGGTCTGCAAAAATCTCCCTCAATCCTACATGCCATTTTATTGGAAGCAATGAAGACTGCTCACAATACTTCCAACAGTTCACTGAGATACAGCAATGAGATACAGCAATGGACCACCCTCAGTATCTTACACACGTAGCATGCCTACCCTGAAGCCACCAGCATTCATTAGGGAAGATGCTCCATGACACCCCAACAGCTGAAGTCACGGGGACTGCTAAGGCAGGAAGAGCATTTGGAAAGCCTGAGGCCAAAATCTGCATTCCCAGCTTTAATGCCGATACATGATAGATGCTAACAGATCCTATTTTGTTACCCTGCTCCATTTTTCTTCTCCATCAAGGGCATGCCACTACAGAAAGCAGAGAAGGGAGCTCTGCTTGTTCACCCCACAGTAAAAAGCCGTTACGATTTCTCCCTAATCTCTGGATTGCCCATATTATGAGCCTGGTATTTTTTTCTAAATGTAGGCACAACTTCTTTCCTCTTCATTTTATTCTAACATCTTTTCCAATTATTCCATTTACAGTAATGACCATTTCAAAATATGTGAATTGTCATAATTGTTTTACATAACAGATGCTACATTACATTTAGCCAACATACACAAGTTTAGCAACTAAATCTTTTACACTGAAGCCAACTGCTGTTTTACTGTGGACTTTTTAGTATTTTTCCACTTAGTGACTGGAAAGTGGCTTTTAAAAGAGAGGGCCCTTTTATACCATTATACGATGGGGCTGCGCAAAGCTACAAGCAAGCACTCTTCTTTGGTTATTATTGCCTTATTCCAGAGATCAAGGACCAAGTGACTTTATCAGAAAGTGGCAGTGGGACTACCCTGATGCAGTGCTTTTTCTGTTCAGCCACAGACCGTGCTGCCCAGCTCCATCAGCCCAACACCAAAACACGCGCCAGCTGTTTCCCACCCTGCAGGGTGTTTTACAGAAGCATCCAGGGCTTGCCCAGCCACCTGTGCTGCGGACTTGACTGCTCCTAAAGGGGAAAAAGACATACGGAAAATGAAAGAGGAATGGGCAAAGGGTGGTAGAAAGTAAAAATCAAATAGGTATCTGAAAAAAGAAGAAAATGCATTATGGTGGACAAGAAGGAAGAAGGATCATGAGAAATAACTATGGTCTAGTTAGCTCCCCGAGTCTCTACATTTGGTAAGAGAGGGAGTGGTTTTACAATAAAACTTACTTCTCTCAGTTGCCCACTTCCTGATGACTCAGACACCTCACATAGCAGGCACCTGTGGTCAGACAAATGCCATCACCAGCGCCTGCAAGGTGCTCCTAGGACCTGAACGAGTGAACAGTAATATAAACTGTCTGTAATCACCAAATACCAGAATCCCGGACATGAAACAAAACATCCCAAGCAAACATCCCAAACAGGATCAAAAGACATCATATGTGGAAGGATCTGGGAAGGGCATCCACTGTAACTACCATCTTTATGCAGGGGCACCACTACCCAAGGACCACTTCTCATGAACATCAGGGTACTGGCTTTCAGAATGCTACTTTCAGCAAAACGTTTTCCTTTATTTCCAAACAAGTGTGAGCATCCTGGGTACAAGAGCCTTGTGACAGTCTGGCTCCAAGTATTACAATAGGAATAGCCGGTGTTGATCCTATCTGTCAAACAAAATTTTGAAAAATGATCTAAGCACTGATATAGGAGAGGAGCTCTTGGAAAATGCTGGAAAGCTTATGTGAATTTCTTAAAAATGAAAAATATGCATTTCAGTCATGATATTAGAAGTAGTGAACAAGGACACATTAGCTGAGGATTCCTTTCAGTGCTATAACCTTACTTTTCTTCATGGTCTTTGGCTGTTTGGAGCCATTCTCTCTCCAACGGAACAGAAGCAAAACTCCCCACTGGGTCACAGAGATGGCGGCAACACAGCTGCATAGATCAGGCTCCCATAGTTCAAGCAATAATTTACCTAAATCTTTAAAAAAAATAGTGAGTTTTGTCTGCCTGGGGTACTAGCTTAAACTAAACCCACAAGCTTTCAGGTGCAAGACAAGAGTTTTTGATTGCATCCATGGGCAGTGCCTTGCCCAGAAGGAACCTTGACTAACATGAGACTCCCAAGTGAAATTTAAAAACAATGTATTTAACTCCACAATATTTACAGAGTTCTAAAACAACAAATAATGATGTAACAAAATAATCTGATCGTCTGTGTACACTGCCATTGCAAGAAGCAATGTCACTTGCAGACAGTGTCGTGTGACCAAAACCAGTATTTTATCAGGCATGTGATCATAAAAGGGTATTTAAGCACACAGGAGCAGTCAAGTCAGATCGAAGGCTGAATTAGGCCAGTATCTTGTTTCAGACAGTGTCAAAAGCAATATCTTATGAAAAACTATAATGGGGAAATGCCCTCACAAAATAACGTAAAGACAACATTGCATCCTGAAATACTCCTACCCGCTAAACAACCTGTTTCATCATGAGTCTGAAACCAATGCTGCACACTCTCATCAGCAGTTCCACTTCGCACATCCTCACAGCTTCTGCTTTTACCTAGGAAAGGCAGTGAAGCCACCGGGGGCTTTGGGCTGGCCGCCCATGAGCACGGAAGATGCCACGCGCACACGGAACGGGATGGATCCTCATCCACACCCGTGGCCGGGGCTGAAGTGCAACAGGGTCCAGGGCAGCTGGCAGCCCCAGCTACTGTGCCAGCAGAGCAGAAGTCTTTGTGACAGTCAAGGTAGACAAGAGCATCTAGACATCCATGTGGTGGACAAAATAGCTTGGAGTTTTCTGCTTGGCTGTCAATTCAAGGAGGGTGAGGAAACAAGACGGAATTGAAACGTAAGGTGTCTACATAATTTCCTGGTAATAACTAATGTTTCTTTTGCTTGTGACCTGCAAAGACATAGAAAAGGAGTTGGACAGCCATCTCCTCCAGGGAGAACTAAAAGGAAGAAAAGCCATGGCTTTCAGCTGCCTGGAGATGATGTATGTTGGCAACAACAAAATTCCCATTTAATGTTGACAGAGGACCTGTAAACATTCAGAAAGCATTCAGAAGAATCACATCAGGGGATCTAGAGGGTAAATTCCCAATTAAAGCTAAAAGGAAAATGACAGACTTTGTAAACATTTGTTAATAAACCCACTATCTGAATGGCACAGCACAACAACTTTGGCATCCCACTTTTGTTTATACTTGGGGGATTTTACTGTTATCTTAAGCAGCTCTTAATGGCTCTAAATAAATAAAAAAAAAGAAAAAGGAAACTGAAACCCAGGCAATTTTATTAGTCAGAAGATAAGACTCCTCAATAATAGCATTCTGATATTTTTTCAAAAATTAACTTGGCCCATTGTTTCTTCCCCTTAACACTTTAATTGGCACTCCCTGGTATTGCTCCTTCCAGATGTATTTATACTATTGATGGCTCAAGACATACAGAACAGACCTTTGTCCTTAATAACACTCTTGACTGACCTTAAGTTTTATGTCCAGGGGTAACTGAGGCCATCAGATATCAAAATCAACACATTCAATTTGACGAGCTCACAACCTGGATGATGTCCAATTCATTTTTTACTCACTTTGCAGACTTCACATACTGAAACCAATTACCAACAAATTTTAAAAATTCTATTTAAAAGTTATCATCAGATGTTGAACAGTCTGCAGTTTTATTGGACTACGCGAAGGACAGTTCCTTTCATAAATTTGCAATTAAAAATGGTCTGGACTTTTGCAGTTTAATCCCATGATACCAACACTAAACTGCCTTGCCTCTAATATTACAGCAGCTCTTCTCAGTCCTCGATTACCACAATCAAGGAGACAAACTTTGCCCCACATCCCAGGCAAGAAAAAAGTATTCTTCACTGCTAGTACAAGTGTAAAGCTGCATAGTAATAGTGTAAGACCATTTTGTTTTCTGTACTGTTCTAATGTAGTTATATACAGGTCTTACCACCTCAGGATCACCTTTGTGACATGGCAGAAAACCAACTTTGAATATCCCCAGAAAGGAATTATTCCCTGTTTTGCAGCAGAGCAACTGAGGGACAAAGAGAAATTTTCAGAGATGACACAGGTCCTTGATTTCCATTGAAATGATGGAACTCAGGCACCTGACCGATGCCCAACTTCTGAAAGGTGGCTATGGCTGCCCTCAGTTTGAAGTCAGGCTCCCTATATCCTCAGATATCATTCCCCTGCATGCCATGCACTGCATAAACCACTGCCTGTCCTCTGCAAAGTCCCAAATCCCCTGGCATGAAGTAAACCACTGACTTGACTCTCCCCCTCTTCTTCCCCACTCTGAATACCAGCTCTTTCCACAGGAGGTCAAGGACATCTCAGCAGGTGCAAGCTCTGCCCATCATTTCATGCCATGCTGCTCTGTAGGACTTGGGTCCCTTCTCTAGGCAAACTCAGGTCATGTTGCTTTTGGAGTCCTTCCACCTTGCTCCTAGTCTGTAAGCAAAATTCACAGCAAAAAAAATTGCACAAAAGTCAACAAGACTTGCAATTGACAGTTTGCAATGGAGCACACAGTGCAAGGCACAACATCTAGGGCAGTAAGGTACCATTGCTACTCGGGATCTGAAAGCAATCACAGCATTTGCAAACCTTGCACATGAACTGATACAATTTTCTCCTGCTGTTAGCCTGGGTGCAGCCACAGCCTCGCTGTTGACAGCTTACAAAATGTTTAACTGGGTGCCCCTGCAGAGCTCCCCACGGGGCTGCACCAGCCTTCCCCAGCGAATCCAGGAAGCCCCAGGAGATGTGATACTGTGACACAAACAGGAACAGCACAGCTTGTAGTACCAGCAGTCTGGGACACTCTGGTCAGTGATGGGGCAGCACAGTAGAAAACAAAACCCTACCACTCCAACCCAGGGCAAGGCTCAAGTGGGCTGACAAACTGTTGGCAAGAAAAAATTTACTGGGTAGCAGTACAGAGGCAATGTGGTTACACAAACGTCTCACATGTTGATATAGCCTAAGCCAGTGAAAAGTTTATTTTATATTTCAGACAATGCTAATTTACAGTTAAAAATAATCTTTTAAGCTCTTCTCTTTTCCATTAAAAGAAAAAGCATCTAAACTCTTAACTAAGCTTTCCAAAAAGTGTTTTGGAACATCCATGTTCCTGAATGTCCATATTCCCTTCTAAAAATGATGGTAAGCTCCTAAATTACTCCTTGCTCCACTCCTACAAGTCTATTATTCCCAGAAGTACATGGTGTTTCACAAAGTAGAAGAGAGTAGAACTCTCAAGAGGTTTAAAATCACAGAAGCAACATGATGACAGAGGTGTCCATATTCTAGGGACAGAGTAAACAAAAGGCCTATGTTTCAGTGGTAGGCTGAATTCAGAAGACATTGATGTATTTATCTTCAGGACGATGTTTTGGTGTCCACCATATTTTTTTTTTTTTCCCAAATTTTTTTCCCAAGCCCACCCAGACAGAAAACACCTGAACTCTGAAAGGACATCTGCTGTCATTCCTCATTCTTCCATCCTTTCATTTTCAAGGAGCCAAAACCCTGTGATACTCCAATACATCAGTCTTTGGCTCAGAAAGGCCTGCAGGACGAAAGAAAGGCAAAGAAGTGGGTGTCCTCTAATCGCTGCCATGCTCTGGTGGCGCTGTCAGCTTCACAGCCAGTTTGCAAGAGAGCAGCAAAAATCCCCTGTGGAGAATGATGTGTGGAGGCAGGCTAAATTCTTGGGCCAACTGAACTCTGCTCAAGTAAAACAGTCTCTCTGTTGAAAACAATCCACATCTTCCCTTTGACTCCTTGCTAGAGCACAGAGGAAAGTACAGGGTGACTGCAGCGTCCCTCTCTACATCCTTCACTTGGCATCTAGTAAGAGCTCAGGGGAAAAAAAAAAAGTAGTTTACATCAGGTTTTGGCTGCTACGCACATATGCCTGGAGAGATACGCTCACAGCCACTCACTCTTGATTTCTGCATGAGGTAAGAGCACCTTAGTGGATGAGAAGAGCTTGTTCTGCACTTAGGAAACAAATCTGTCTAGGACAATGGCGCTTGTGTGAATTATTAAAAGGCAAGTGCATTTACAAATCCAAATTAGATGACCCTGTGCCCTTCCACATCTACCTCCAGTTTTGACTTGAAAGAAAATCCCACTAAAGGATAAATTTCTCTCAGCACTGACTGTATTTTCTGCCTCTGCCACATAAAAGTTTTGGTAACAAAAGGTTAAAAGTAACTTCTTGCATAGATGTTTTCTTTCAATACATAAACATTTATCTTCATCTAAGGTCCACAAAGTTGATTTCAGAATCTAGTTTGAGTTGCCAGATCCCTTTAAAACCAAAAAATTCCCAGCAGTCCTTATGCAGTCCTTCTCTCTTTACTGAATCATTACTTCTGTTAAATAACAAAACCAGCCAGTATCTGCAGCAGCACCCAACAGCTTTTTTAGGGAACAATCAGTTTCACTTTCATCCTGCTCATCCTCCTTCCAGTACTACCTGTGAGCATGCTGCTGGCTGCCAAGGGTTAAACCTTGGCTTTTCAGGAAGCAAAACAGGAGAGACAAGAGAGAGAGAGGAGCGAGGAGAGCCTGCCCAGGGCAGCAGCTGGCGGGAGGACATCGGGCTGGGGCAGAGATGTCCGGAGCGCTGCAGCAGCTGACGGAGCAGCAGAGGAAAAGTTTCTGTGATTTTAGGCAAGCCCTGGCGTGACGTCAGCTCTCCCAGATAATCTCAGCGCAGTCAGCACAGGCCTCCTGCCTCCCCATTGGCGAGCCCCTCGTCAGCAGACATCTGAAGATAATTATTATTGGCCAGACAATTATAACAGGAACAACTGTCACTTCGTGCTGATGCCCGAACCTGGTGCTCTGCAGCACGATGGAGAAGGACTCTGGCGGTCACCACTCCATCCAGGCATTTCTGTCACTCTGCCTTTCCTAAGCACTAGCCAGTTTTTGCTGCCTCACTGGCTGCAGCTGGGAATCCGGATCTCAGTGCTACAACACTTTTTGCTGCATGTCTGACAGAACCATGAATTTTCTCCAAAAATATTAATATACTTACCCATAAGAGATAAAGGACTAGAGCTGCATTAATTCTCATGCAGCAGTTTAAAGAAAAAAAAATCCTCTACAGACTATTTACTTCATACCACTTCCCTCTTTGAAGAAGTTTGGGAGGAGGTGCTGGGAGAGTTTGATTTGAGAAATCATTTTAAGCAATTATTTTCATAAACATTTGACTTAATCCTGAACATACTGAAATCACACCTCTCATGGTTTGAGCACAGTATGACAGTATCTTAAAGTGATACTGTATTTTATATTTAAAGCTACTCGATGGCACTATACTTAAACATGTATCAACAACAGCTTTCCCACAACATAAAGTGTAAGGAGTTTCATGACAGTAAATGGACTTGCTGTTTCTTAACCTCCTGAAATCCTGCCAGTTTAGGGAAGGCAACTAATTGGCAGCTCTTACCATCAGAGGCCAGCAGGCTGCAGGTCCATCTTTGCAGCCTCCAACCCTGCTCTGCCACTCCTGCCTCCCCGCATGAGAACCAGGCAGTATGGGGGCTATACCATAAAGGAGTGCATAAATATAAAGCCAGGCATTCAGGGAGGCATGAAACCCATCAGCTCAGAAGTATCAGGCAACAGACTATTCACCTCCCCTCTGTGTCAAAACAGCACCCTCTTTACAGCACTGCTAGTCCAGGCCCAAGCTTTAAAGAGGTCTCAGTGCAATGCACGTTGCAGGATAGGGTCCTCCATACAGTGAAGCAGCAACATCTGGAATGAAGCAAGGAGGACCTCATTCACTGCCATTACACCAATATGCCGTCAGATGGGATTTTCAGGGGCAAATGGCAGCAAGGAAACAAGCCCTAGGATGGGGAAGAAAAGGCTGGGTGCCAGTTACTGCTGAGGGCAGAGGAGATGCACTTGCCCCAGGGAGTGATGGAGCTTGGAGCAGGCTCAAAGGACCAAGGCAAAGGAGGGGCAAGCCTTGGCTGAACAGAACCGGGCCTTGCACCATGATCTTTCCCAACCAACCATACCAGTACCTAGGGGTGTATGCCACTACCCCCAGGCTTTGCATTCAAGCTTTTCCAGCTTTAGGCTTACACAGTTTTAATTAGAAGGGCTTGATAGTGCTTTAACCAGCTCAGAACTCAGAGGATATGTAAAAGGATTCATGTCCATCCTCAAACTAGGCTACATCTTCATATGCGACCTAGTCAGACTCCAAAGACACATCTCAAAATCCGAAAGTCAGGGTCAACTCCTTAGAGACAATTCGTGCCCCCTAACATCCTACAGCCTTTCTTTTGTGTGTGTATGTTGCAAGGTAACAAGACGTTGTTCTGAGATGAGATAAAATAGGAAATGCCACACCTATAGCATTTGTTTACCTTCATGTTAGACATTGCAGTAGTATTGCACCCTAGTTTAAATAACAATTACAGTATAAAATCCTGACACAGCCTTTCCTTAAGCAAGTCCCCCTAGTCTTGTCTTACTGCTCAAAGAGCATGTTTATCCCTACAAACTACTACTTAACAACCTCATCTTGGATGGCTCTTATGTTAAGAATGTGTACGTTCAGGCTACACCTACAAAGTGCAGGAGCCATGTACTGCCATTGATGTCTGCATACACAAACCTATTGAGCCAACCTGGCAGGAAGTAAAAAAAGCTGCTGTATTTTACCAGGTAAGCTCCCCGCAAAACTCAAGCGCTTGAACAGGACCTGTTTCATTAAGCAAACGCATTTCTTAAAGACAAAAACACACAATTTAATCTGGAATTCAGAAGTCTTCAGCAGCATTTTCAGGAAAAGTCTGCCACGATAGAGACCTCAGAGGGCACAGCTCCATTTCCAGAAACATTCCCAGGACACAGGAAGATCATTCTCCTTCACTTTCGTGAGAATCAAAGCCATTAATTCATCCCTGAGAAGGTGAAACTAGACTTAAAAGCATGTGGACATGTATGATTGTGTCTCTTTAGCTGTACAGCAGCAGCGTAACACTGACGGTCTCCTCCTCCAAACCTGGAAAGTGGGAGCCTGGCATTACGGAATCCCAGCTGGCGACCTCTGCAGCACATGAAACTGGCAGGGAGATTTTAATAACACTGCTTAGTATTTATGTAGTACCTGACATCTTCAAGGCACTTGGCAAACATTACCAAAGTCATTAAAACACCTCGTAAGGGCATTTCAGCATTATTATCCCCCACTCCCCTGGTCTTTCTCTGCTGGGGAAACTGAGGCCTAGGAGAGGTTATGTAATGTTCCCAAGGTCACATCATGAAGCACAGGAGAGCCAAGGAGAAGATGCAGGAACGCTAGTTGCTAGGCATGTTCTTTAAAATAAACTGCATCTCTGCTGGGTTATTTGGCTACTATATACACTCACGTATCACCCCCTCCATCCTCTTTTACCAGAATATCCTATTCTGATGCCAATTTTCTTCTGGAACATGGACAGAAAGGGAAGCATCCAATACTCCCAGCCCAAGAATATCTACGTGGTCTCCTTTCTCCTGAAACATAAGTAACACCAGGCACCCCTCAAGAGGTAATGAGCTCACCTGCAGAACAGAGGGAGACATACATGCACTTAAATGGTCATTTTAATTATACTGCCCTTAAAAGTCCCCGGAGAAGTCACTAAAGGATTCTAGCAGATCCCTAGCTGAGATCCACCTAGGATCCTCGACCATTCTGCCCTACAAATGCAGGCACCAAAGCCTGGGCCCAGAGACAGTCCTATCCTGCCACTGTCACATGAGGGTGGCATGGGGAAGGTCCTCACTTGGGAGGTCAAAGGGGCAGACAGCCCTGCCAAGGGAGGGCATGCAGGCAATGGGAAAGTTGGGGGCTAGCTGGGGAGAGAGACCACAGGAGCAGCAGAAAGGGCAAGACTGGGCACTAGGCAAGGCTGGTCAGGGACAATGCATCAGCAAGGCACAGGTGAGTGGGGGCAGACTGTGAACACAAGACCAGTGCCGGTGGACAAAGCCAGGACAAGGACTGGGGCAAGGTGTGGGCAAGCGTCACGGAAAGAGGGATCCTGGCCCCGAGGACGGCTCAGAGGGCCTCGCGGAGGGGGCAGCTGGGGCGCTCCCTCCATCCTCGTCTCCCTGCTGCCGGTCAAGGCTCAGGGATGCCCCCGGGGCACTGCCGGGCAGAGAGCAGCTTCCCGGCACAGCCACTCCCCTTCGGCGGGCCAGGCTGTGAGCGTGCGTGTGTCCCCTTGCGAGGCCGCCAGGCTCCGGCTCGCCGCGACCCGAGAAGCCCCGACAGGTCCCTGCGCAGCCCCGGTCCCGCCGCGGCTCGGCTCGGCTCGCCCCGGCTCCCCGGCCGCACACACACGCCGGGAAAGTTAATAACCGCATGGCTGCAAATGAAGTTTATTAGGAGCTGAGGGAGGGGAGGGGGAAGGCAAAGGGGCTCCGCGGGGAGCGCGGGCAAACGCGCAACTTGTTTGAACGAGCCTGCAGCGCGGGGAGCGGGAGGGTCGGGCAAGGATGGAGGCAGGGGAGGCCGAGGGCAGAGCCGGGGCACGTGTGCG